>JAJHZJ010000621.1:1627099-2117350 GCA_023548195.1 Bettongia penicillata ogilbyi | reverse complement strand
AAAGAAATCCCATTCAGTCTGACAGAAATATCCCCAACTCCAATTATACAAGCAGTTCTCAACCACCCCACAGTGTAATACAGCCCAAGTGGAAGAAATGAACATTGAGGTTGGCAGTCTCCAGCAAAGTGTGAAATACATAGGCTTACCTTCTGGCAGTAAGACAGAAGGATGAAGTGTTCTGATTGCCTGCTTGCCTCCAACACTTTTTTTTTAATATTGGCATTGGCAGCTCTTCTCTTTAAAAGCAAGAAGTTTGTAGTGACAGATTTTAATAGGTCCCACAAATGATTTATAATGGAGTGAAATTATCAGAGCTGCTGTAAACTTCATGTCTGGAAATTCTGACAAAGGAATCCTCTTTAAATTTCAGAAGATAAATGGCTTATTACATTTGCCCTCTATTTCTTAGCAGGGAAACAGGAGATTCAGCTGCTATGAATATCCTTGTTGGCCAGCCCACCATCTTGACAGAACACCGCACCCAAATGGGACTTTGGGTCAGTCACAGGATAGTGGGGGAGGGGAGAGAGTGGGGGAGATGCAGATGGGTATGGACAATAAATCTCATCATTCCTGTCTCCCAAACAGCTATGCGTTACTTAACAGCCGGATTGCAAACGACCTCCCCACCTTGACTTATCTTCCCCTTTTCTAATCCATAATCTATTCAGCTGCCAAATTTACTTTCCTAAAGAGCAAATTTGAATTAATCTCTCTCTCTCTCTCTCTCTCTCTCTCTCTCTCTCTCTCTCTCTCTCTCTCTCTCTCTCCCACACACACACACACACACACACACACACACACCCACACATGCACACACATTCACACACACTCACACACACACTTCTCCATTCACACACCCATGAATTTGAGGGGCTTACTATTATCATTAGAATTAAATATACTGTCCTCGTTTGGCATTTTTAGTGACTGCCCCCCATGCCTCTAATGGCTCTCTCCCTTCACTTCCATCTGCTGGCCCTCCTCATTTCTTTCAAGGCACAACTCAAATCCTACTTTCTCTAGGAAATCATTTTTCCTTCCTTTCCTTTCCCCAGGTGATAATGCCTTTCCTTTGAAATTACCTTCTATTTAAACACACACATATGTAGTGTGTATTAAATTGTTTATATGATGTCTATCAGAATGTGAGTTTCTTGAATGAATGGAAGTATAAAAATAATTACAATGTGTTTACTATTTGCAACTATTGCTTAATATTTACTATTGTTTACTATTAACTGATCACAGTGCATTTACTATTATACTGTGTTAACATAGGATATAGAAATCAAAAGTAAGACAGTCTCTGTTCTGAAGGAGATCACATTCTAATGGAATTCTAACACATATGGAAAGTTTGAGCTCAAACTCATTTGGTAAAGTACCATGATGATAAGGGTGACATTGCAAAGCATATGGTGATGCCATTTCCACACTTTCATCACTTTCTGAGGTTGGATCACTTGACAGTGCCATAGACTTTGGTGACAAGAACTTTATTTTGTGGATCTTAAATAGATGTAGCAGTCACACTTATAGGAACTATTTCCAGGATCTAGCTCTGTAAGATGATGGCTGAGGATATTTTTTCCTCCTCTCTTTTTTTTTATGGTATGGATGATGTCTTTTGATTCGTGCATAAATCGGATTTAAGTGAGGCAGAGTTGCACAAAGTCATCAGCCTCGTGATCTCTTCCAGAGTAATCAGAGCCCAGTGGCAGGACAGAATCAAGATGACTGGCAATGGCTCAGGATGCAGTAGATGACCTTGGCATCTTTGGTGTCTAACCAAGCTCTAAGCACTTCACATAGCCTGCTTCATCTGACTTCATACCATTGGAAAAAATTGTTTCCATCCACCCATTCCACCAGATGAAGTTTTCACATACCCCTAAGTCACCAATGGGTTTGAAAACCTTGGTTACCCTCAATCTGGTTTGACCCATCTCCCTAAGTGGTTTACCAGGATGTGGTCGCTGCACATGCTGCAGTTTTCTTGGAGTCACAGGTGAGAGTTAGGTGGAACAGGTGGAAAGAGCCCTGAAAAAAGGTTCGGCAGCAATCAAACCAAAGGTTCTGGTCCTCCCTGAACACACCTTACACCCCAGGATAGTAGGCCAGAAGAATTACCATGCCAAAACTCTTGGGTTCAGAGTTCTATGCTATCTTCATGAAAAATTTTAATGTTGTAGATTAAAGTTACAAGTTTGTCTGTATTCCCATTTTTAATTTAAATTTATTTATTTAAGTTGTCAACATTGATTTCCACAAAATTTAGGGTTCCAAATTTTCTCCTCATTTTCAGCCCCCAACCCAAAATGCTGAGCATTCTAATTGCCCCTATCATCAATCTGCCCTTCCATCTAACATCCCTCCCTCCCCTTATTCCCATCTTCTCTTTTGTTCTGTAGGGAAAGATAACTTTCTGTACTCCATTACCTGTATTTCTTATTTCCTAGTTGCAAGAACAGTATTCAACAGTTGTTCCTAAAACTTTGAGTTCCAGCTTCTCTTCATCCCTCCCTCCCCACCCATTCCCTTTGGGAAGGCAAGCAATTCAATATAGGCCATATCTGTGTAGTATTGCAAATGACTTCCATAATAGTCGTATTTGTGTAACATTAACTATATTTCCCTCCATCCTATCCTGCCCCCCATTTATTCTGCTCTCTCTTTTGACCCTATCCCTCCCCAAGAGTATTGACTTCTAATTGCTCCCTCCTCCCATTGCCCTCCCTTCCATCATCCCCCCCCCACCCTGTTTATCCCCTTCTCCCCCACTTTCTTGTATTGTAGGATAGGTTTTCATACCAAAATGAGTGTGCATTTTATTCCTTCCTTTAGTCGAATATGATGAGAGTAAGCTTCCTGTTTTTTCTCTCACCTCCCCTCTTTTTCCCCCACTGAAAAGTCTTTTACTTGCCTTTTTTATGAGAGATAATTTGCCTAATTCCATTTCTCCCTTTCTCCTCCCAATATATTTTTCTCCCACCACTTAATTTCATTTTTTTAAGATATGATCCCACCCTATTCAATTCACTCTGTGCACTCTGTCTCTGTCTGTCTCTGTCTCTCTATCTCTCTGTCTTTCTTTGTGCATGTGTGTGTGTGTAATCCCACCAACAACCCAGATACTGAAAAAAGTTTCAAGAGTTACAAATATTGTCTTTTCATGTAGGAATGTAAATAGTTCAACTTTAGTAAGTCCCTTATGATTTCTCATTGCTGTTTATCTTTTCATGCTTTTATTGATTCTCTTGTTTGAAGGTCCAATTTTCTTTTTAACTTTGGTCTTTTCATCAAGAATGCTTGAAAGCCCCCTATTTCACTGAAAAACCATTTTTTCCCCTGAAGTATTATATTCAGTTTTGCTGGGTAGGTGAATCTTGGTTTTAGTCCTATTTCCTTTGACTTCTGGAATATCTTATTCCAAGCCCTTCAATCCCTTAATGGAGAAGTTGCTAGATTTTTGTTATCTTGATTGTATTTCCACAATACTTGAATTGTTTCTTTCTAGCTGCTTGCCATATTTTCTCCTTGACCAAGGAAATCTGGAATTTGGCCAAAATGTTCCTAGGAGTTTCTCTTTTTAGATCTCTTTCAGGAGGTGATTGGTGGATTCTTTCAATATTTATTTTACCCCCTGATTCTAGAATATCAGGGCAGTTTTCCTTGATAATTTCATGAAAGATGATGTCTAGGCTCTTTTTTGATCATGGCTTTCAGGTAGTCCCATAATTTTTAAACTGTCTTTCCAGGTCAGTTGTTTTTACAATGAGATATTTCACATCATCTTACATTTTTTTCATTCTTTTGATTTTGTTTTGTGATTTTTTGCTTTCTCATAAAGTCATTAGTCTCCATCTGTTCCATTCTAGTGTATTTTCAGTGTTCCACAATTACTACCATATAACTTAGATATTTTTTCCCTTCCTCCCTCTCTTTCCTCCCTACCTCGCCACTCTCTCCCTGAAAGGGCATACAATTTAATATAGGTTCTCCACATATATTCCTGTTAAACATATTTTCACCATAGCTATGTTGCATAGAAGAATTAAAATGAATGGGAGAAACCACATAACAAACCAAAACATAATACAAAGAAAATGATCTGCTACATTCTGTGATTGAATTCCATAATTTTTTCTCTGGATGTGGAAGGTAATTTGCCTTAAAAGATCATTGGGAATTTTTTAAGTCCTTGCATTGCAGTGAAGTTCCAAGTCTACTGAAAATATCCTTGCACACTGTGGTTGTTGCTGTGTATAAAGTTCTCCTTGTTCTGCTCCTTTTGCTCAGCATCAGTTCATATAAGTCTTTCCAGTCCTCTCTGAAGTCTTCCTGTTCATCATTTCTTATGGTGCAATACTATTCCATTACATTCATATACCACAATTTATTCAGCCATTCTGCAATTGATGGGCATCCCCTTGACATCCAGTTTTGGGCCACCACAAAGGGTGCTGCCATAAATATTTTTGTACATGTGGGACCCTTTCTCATTTTTATGATTTCTTGGGGATACAGTCCTAGAAGTGATATTGCTGGGTCAAAGGGTATGCACATTTTTGTAGCCCATTGGGCATAGTTCCAAACTGCTCTCCAGAATTGTTGGATCAGCTCACAGCTCCATAAACAATAAATTAGTGTTCCAACTCTGCCACATCTTCTCTTAACATTTATCATCTTCTTGCTTTGTCATGTTAGCCAATCTGATAAGTGTGATGTGAGGTTGTCACTTTCAAAGAGAGAAATTAAGAGAGCTAGTTGAAATTTTTTAAGGTCAAACAGCAATATGTTTTAGAGTTTTTCTTTCTTCACTTCAGTATTTGCTTTCTTGCTTCCCTTTTTTGTCTCTTCACATTTCTGTATCATTTTAAAATGATACAAAATATTTCCTATGAAAACTGTGTTACTTAAATAGTACAAGTTTTCTTTTCTTCATTTTGAAAATGAGAAAAAATTGGATAATAAACTGCAAAGTCACTTGCTAAAGGTCACATCCTTAGAGAGATTTATGATTTGCTCCATCACTTCTCTCCAGGTTCCAGTTCACTCATTTGCAACATAAAGGGATTGTACTAGATCACAGGATCTTAACCTAGGGTCTGTGAACATTTTAGGTAAGTGTGCATGTGTGAGTGTGAAAAATATGTATTTCAATATGATGGACTTCCTTCATAATCCTTTGCATTTCAAATTATTTAAACATGTTTTGTGTGGGGTTATTTTTGAGAAAAAGTTAAAAATCGTTCTTTCCAACTTACTTAAAAATCTATAAATATGTGTTATTACATGTTCTTACCTCTCTGATAGGAAGGGTTATCTCACAAATTCATTGCCCAAAGGGCAACTTTCTCCGAAGAGGGATAAAATTTTCATTTTGTTTTGTTTTCTGTAAGGACAATAAATATTTTATAAAAGGTCTATAAATTTTCCACAAAAGGTATATCAGGTATACCAAAGTACCTTGGTATAGATAGAAGCTCTGGGGAAGGTAGTTACAGGGAAAAAAAAAAGCACTTTGACAACTCTATAGGAAAGAGAAAGGAATAATGGGTAGGATTAAGAGATAAAAACAAGATTTTTAAATTATTTGGCTAGACTCCAAGAAGCATGACTCATGAATAAGAACACCTAAATAAGTAAAAGTTAGACACCACTAAGAAAGTACAAGCCACAGCATGGAGTGAGGGATAGGACTCGAGGTCCTGGGAAGTTCGAATAAAGTTATATTAGTGTATATAGAATGTTGCTGATTTCAAGATTACACTCAGGGCAGGTTACATTTTAAGATAAAGGAAGTTGTCTGATACTTCTTCACCCTTTCTTGACAATCTTTCAGTAGAGTCCGATACCCATCAGTTCAATAGTGGGCTAAGGTCATTCACTGTGCTGTTTCATTCATCCACCCATTTATTTATTCATTCATTCACAGATTTTTGCTAAGTAGCCATTAAATTCAAGGCTTTAAGGGGAGATCCAGAGATGAATAGCATTAAATTCAGTTTCTGCATTTCTGGAATTTATTGTTTATAGGAGAGAGAAAATATTGATAGAAATAAATATGACATAACAGTGTGAGAACAAAATACTATGCGAGGCAATATAGAGGAAGGGGAGATCATTCCTATCAAGCATAAATCAGACAGAAAGACATCAAAGTTTAAATTATATTCACAGTGAAAAATAAAATAAGAATTTAGTTTGTCTGAAATGTGGTACACATGAAAGGTGTAGGGATAATTTGAAAAAAAAAAGGAAGTGTATCATAGAATTTTAAAGGTTAGAATGAACTTTAAATTTAGTTTGATGTATTCCAAGTGATGTTTGCATAGCTTTTCTAAAATATTCCATGTAGTCATATAGCTTTTACAATCCATTTTGGAAAGCAGAGGATAATTTGAAGCAAACTGTCAGGCTAACGTGATTGGAATTTCTGTGTGCACAGTGTACACATTGGGAAACTGTTAGATGCTTTTGAGCTAGGGAGCAACATGGGCAGAGCTGAGCACTGAGAAGATTTTCCTGACTTAGTGTTTAGAATGAATTGAACTGTGAAGAACCTGGAGGTCGAGACCAGTTTGGAGGTTCTTGGATTAGTCTAGTTAAAATGAGAGATGGAAACAAGACTAAAGAGGAAGGACAGGTTATGGGAAATTCTGAGGTGTCTAATGCTCCAAAACTTTTTAGCTACTCTATCCCTCATCCAATTTTCATTTTCTGTCCTCATCTACTTGGGCTTCTCTCTGCCTCAGGAATTGAAAGATAACTCTTGATGAAGCAAGATCAGAATTATAGTGTTTAGAATTCGTTTTTAAACTCCTTAATTTCACGTGAAACTCACATTCTGGGTCAAACCCATTCACCCCAAGATTCTGAACTGACAAGGATGAGATGAGTTTCTGGGATCTGACTCATTTTCATCCTGCAAAGGTTAATTTCTCCCTTGGGCTGCCACCTGTGCTTAGTGAAGAGAAATATCCAAAGTGTTGTTTAGGCATAACTGTTCTCAAAGACAGGGTAATTTTACCTAATCTCTCTTTCCAAAGAGTCTTATGCCATCTCCCCAAAACTCATAGTTGTACCATGAATCACTATTTCCTTTTCCCCTAGAAAGTAAGCATTGGAGCTTTTGCTTAGCAAGGAAATCCATTCTCAACAGATTTACATTGATGAAGTTACTCATTGTCTTTGCTCTCTGAGTAAGACACTGTGCAAGAAACATATGGACAGATCTTTCTTTTTCAGGAAACATTATATCTAGAGAATCTTTGGTAACTAACATCTCAGGTAGAAACAAATCCCAGATGTAGAAACTCTGACACCAAATGTTACTCATAAGGCAAATCTCAAAATTGATGCTGCCTAGAATGTCTCTCCTCTTGGACTAGAAGGCTAAATTGCCTGGTCTCTCTTGCCCAGGGAGAGGAAACCCCTCATCTTTTACAAAGGAGCTTGAGATTCAGGAACAATGTCATGGTGTCCCTCTCAGTCCATTTATAAGCACATGATTACCTGTCATATGTTTATAGTATTGGCATTACTATTTCTGCAGTGTGGAAGAAAGTATAAGGAAAAAAACGGATAGGGAGTTTTAGAGAGTAAAAGGGTATGACCAGATTGCTTTTATAAGCCAAGTACCAAAGGGAATAGCTAACAGAGCCAAACTTTAATTCTCAGTCTCCTGACTCTAAATTCAATATATTTTCCTCTGCATACCACACTCCAGGGACAAGATTCCATCCTGGTTCTAAAGGTATGACATTTTCCATTATGCTATACTTTCTCAACGTGTCTCATTCCCAGGTAATATTCCATACTTTTAGAGAAGGCCTTTTGGCCTCATCCTAAATGAGGAGTCAATGGTGTTAATGTCGAACACCTTGGTGATCCTGTGGGAAAGAAATTTTTCATTAGGAGAGGCCATATGACAATCAAGTAGTTAGCCACATGGCTCACTAGCACAGAGTTACATTAGGCAAAAGAATGTGTGTGTGTGTGTGTGTATGTGTATATGTTCACTTGTATTTAAAAAATTCAAACATGCAATGAACTTTTATAGACATGAGATCAAAGCTCTATTTTCCTAGCATCTGGCAAAAGTAAGGTCAATCACCCCTTAATGTTTTATGTAAAAAAGAAATTCCCTACTGTTTTTCTATTAAAATCATATTCAAAGAGAACATTTATTAAGTGTGTACCATTTGCCAGTCACTGTACCAACAGAGTGGGGATACAAAGAAAAACAAAAACAATTTTGCTATGAAGGATGTTGTAGGCTATTGGGGGAGAACTATTTACAAACAAGACATACACAGGATTTATTGAAGATAATCTCAAAGGGTAGGCACAAAGGACTGAGAAATGCTTCTTGTAGAAGGGAAACTTTATCTGAGACTTGAAGAAAACCAGGGAATTTAGGAAATGGAGATGAGGATGCAGACATCCTCTTCTAGTTGTAGGCATGGAATAGACAGAGTGAAAATTCTTGGAATAAGAAGATGGAGTGCGTAAGGAAGCCTATTTCACTTATCAAGGAGCAATGATGGGGAAGGAGCTGTTAAGAAGACGTAAAGGATAGACTAGGCTATGAAGTACTTTAAAAGTTAAACAGAGGATTTTATACCCAAAGCAATAGGGAGTCACTGTAGTTGACTGACTTGGAGATGGGACCCAGTGACACTTGAATTTTAGGAAGATCAATTTGACAGATGAGTGGAGGACAGTCTGTAATGAGTCTTTGTTGTGTTTGTCTTTAATTTTCAAAGATGACCATGACATCAGAGAAATGAAGACATGACTTGCACTTGACTTTGTTTTGAGGGAGGGAGGGCTGTGCAAGGTCACCAGTCTCACTTTCTTCTCCTGAGCCATCTGGATCCAATGATCAGAAAATCATCAGGATGACTGGAGATGGTCCAGGATGCAAAGGCCTTTTTTGAGTTAAGGCCAATTCAGGTGCTCACTTAGAGGGAGGCAAAGCCCATTCAGTGAATAGGACTCTTTAAGAAGTACTCAGGGAATGGCCCCTTTAATGAGCAAAAGAAAAATAACAAAATCAAGCTGGGAGGGAAAGAGTGACAGTTACTATTGATAATCACTCTTAAGCCAGGAAGGTCCAGAAAACAATCCTTAAGTGGACCTTGGGCAAGGACCTATTGTTGTCCAATCTATGGGCTTCAGAGTGCAGTAGGTTTAAGGTTCTAGAGAAGGGAAGGGAAAGGAAGGGAAGGAAAGGAAAGGAAAGGAAAGAGATGGGAAGGGAAGGGAAGGGAAGGGAAGGGAAGGGAAGGGAAGGGAAGGGAAGGGAAGGGAAGGGAAGGGAAGGGAAGGGAAGGGAAGGGAAGGGAAGGGAAGGGAAGGGAAAGAGAAATCTAGACAGTAAACTCAAGTTAACTGGGCATCCTCTGGACATCCAAATAATTATAACATTGGAGGGGAGAGGGAAGGGAGGGGGAGACAGAAAAGAGAGGATGAACTGAGTCATCCAGCTAGCTGGATCCCCATTCAGGCAGCTGGGTCTACTTACCAGTTGTGTTTGTCTTTCATTTTCAAAGAAGACCATGACATCACAGAAATGATAACATGACTTGCACTTTGTTTTGAATGAGGGAGGGCCATACAAGGTCACCAGCTTCACTTTTTCCTCCTGAGCCCAGACTGTACTGGGTAGATATTTGAGGAAAGGTCACCAACCACAAGGCTATTTCAATAATATAGATGTAAGGTTATGGCAGCCTGTACCAGGTGATTGCAGAGGAGAGAAGGGAGAATGTACCAGAGATGTTACAGAAACAGGATCAAAGAGACTTGGAAAGAAACGGCATATGAGAGATGAGAGAGTGAGATGTCAATAATGACATGGAGGTTATTGACTTAAGTGACTGAGGGATGGTAGTTCTCTCCACAATAATCAGAAGGTTAGGAAAGAAAGAAGATTTGGGAAGAAAGTTCAGTTTATGTTGAATTTCACATATTGATGTCTAAAAGATACTTAGTTGCAGATATCAGATAGAAAGCTGTAGATATGAGTGCAAAGATCAAGAAAGACTTTAGGACTGGATCAGTTCATCTAAGACTCAAATGGATAACTGAATCCGTTGGAGCCTTTGAGATTGACCATTGAAATACTATAAAGGGAAAAGAGAAGAGAGAGTCAATAACAGGGCTTTGGGACACGGCGTGCACACACACACACACACACAAACAGAATTAATGGACATTAATTTGATGAATAGCCAGCAAAAGAGATTGAGAAGAACGTGTCCAAGCAGATAGGGGGAGAACCAGGAAAGAGCAGAGTCATGAAAACCTGGAGATAAGAGAGTCTCTAGTAGAAGAGAATGACTAGCAGTATCAAAGGCTACAGAGACATCAAGAAAGGAGTTGAGAAAAGGCCATTAGATTTGTCAATTACCGTAGCTTTGATAACTTTAAAGTGATCGTGTTCAGTTGAACTAACTTTGGAAACCACTCTGCAGAATGTGAAGGAAAGAGTGATTTTGAAAAGAAATTAGAGATATGTGTTGTAGATGGCCTCCTCAAGTAGGTTATTGAGGAGAGATATGGGGTAGGGATAAATAGACCTACAGCTAGTGAGAATAGTAAGATTAAGACAGGGATGAGGGATACAAGGACATATTTGTAGGTAATAGGAAATCAGCAGAAATTGAATAATGAGAATGGGGATTACAGATGGGAAATTGGACTGAAGATAACAGGATAGAATGAAATCACTTGAGGAAGTTAAAAGGGTTTGCCTTACTATGAAGAAAGGCCTACTTTTGTGAGACGCGAGAGTAAAGAGGAGATAGTATTAGAAGACTTATGAGCGATGTGAGATGAGAAAAGGGAGAGAGGTAGAAATTTTGGCTAATGTTCCCAATTTATTTTCATTGAAATATGAAGAAAGGTTCTTAGTTAAGAGGGTGGAGGAGGGGAGAACATCAGTCAGAGCAGGGATGCAAAAGCTTCAGAAAAGCTACTGTGAGTGGGATGATGAAAGGCAGATGCCTTGCTTTAGCAAAGGTCCAGGTAGTATTGTGTAATATAAATTTGTAATATTCCCAGTCAGCATAATTTTATAGTTTTCTCCAAAAAATTCAGCAAAATGCGGGTAGGGGTGAAGGCAGTAGATGATGGGAATAATCCAACAGAGAATTTAGAAGGGAAAGCTCATTAACAGATAAATAGAGCAAGAGACTAGTGAGAAGAAGACAATGTAGAGTTGAGCAAGTTCACCAAGTAACCAAGATGGAGAAGGAAGGAGAAAATAGCCAACCTCTTCTTGCTTCCTGAGTAAATTTCAAATTTCTCTGTCTGACATCCACAATCTTGTGTCACTTTAGGTTCTTATTTCATACTACTTGTTTGTGTACACTATATGTTCTAACCCAAAGGGGCCCCACTTTGATCTCTGAAAATTCCCCACTTTTTTATATATCTATGCCATTGGTTATATTTTCCCCTATATATGAAATGACATTTCTTCTCACTTTTCCTGTTGAATTCTTAAACATTCTTTAAAGTTAAAATCAAAGGATATCTTCACTAGGAAGCCTTCTTTTATTCCCTTTGAACTTTGTAGAACTACTTATTTTGCAATTGGGTTGCATTTATTATGTCATATTATATATTATAATGCTCCATGCTTGTTCACCTCCCTCTACACTATACTCTCCAAGAGGGCCTAGACAGTATCTTTTCTAAATGTTCTCTCTCTATCAATATTTAAGCACAATGTCTTCCACATAGTAAGTGCTTCATAAATGTTTAGCTGATCTCATTTTTGTATGCCTGTGAAACATGGACAGTCTACCAGGGCCATACTACGAAACTGAATCACTTCCATTTGAATTGTCTTAGGAAGGTTCCGAAGATCACCTGGCAGGATAAGGTAGCAGACACTGAAGTCCTTGCTCGAACTAAACTCCCAAGCATTCAAACTATGCTTCAGAGAGCACAATTCCAATAGACTGGCCATGTTGTTCTAATGCAAAATGTGGGCTTGCCAGAAAGACGATTTTGTGGAGAACTTGCATGAAGCAGGCAATGACATGGTGTTCAGAAGAAGCAATAAAGGACACTCTCAAAATCTCCCTTAAGAACTTTGGATTTAATTGTGCAACATGGGAGACACTGACACAAGACCACTCAGCACAGCGTGCCCACATGAGAAAGGGTGCTCTTTGAGCAAAGCAGAATTGAAACAGCACAAAGGATATGTAGGATTTGCACAGACTATCTGTGCTCAATCTGTAGTAGAGCATTCTGAGCTCTTATTGGTCTGATTAGCCTCAGCTGGACACATTGAAACTGAACTTTATCATGGTGATGTCATTCTGGTCCTCTGAGAATGAAGGACAGCAATCACTTCATAGATGTTAGGTAAATTTATTTTAAAGTCAAGTACCTAAGTTAAGACTGCAGTTATGGAATATTTAATGAGTGCTTCCTACCAGAATATATACAAGATTAATCAAGTCCTTTGCGTGATTATAAGGTCTTAGAGCTTATCGGAACCTTCATGACCATTGAATCCAACCTATTCACTTCATGGATAAGAAAAATTTAGCAAGTAAGAAAGGTTTAGCAACTTGGTGTGGTCATACAACTTATTACTGGAAAGCACAGACTTGATTCCAGGACCCCTGACTCCTAGTACTGTGTCTGCACCACCATTCCACTCTTTTTTCCCTTTTACAGAAATCAAGAAATTGTTTATAGCTCTTCTATTCTTTCACGTCAGCAAAATATTGAGGGGAAGCATGCTGGACTTGCAATTTGAACACTGATACGCCAACTCTGGCTTTGACACTTACTGTCTATGTCACCTTGGGTGAGTTGAAATTATTTTGAGCCCCTGTTTCTTCATTTACAAAATCTACATAATACATAGACACGTCTCACAGTACTAGCATAAGGAAGAGGTTGCTACAAAGGGAAAAACACTTAGTAAAACACTGTAAGATTTTGAGGTTGCTGTCTTCCCCAAAAGTCAGGAATTCAATTTGAATTTGGTTTTCTATGTCTCACAGAGGCTTCTGATCTCACTTTCTGTTCTCCCACTGCCCTGGTTGGAAATATCGTTCTCCTTGTATGAGTTTCTGAATGATTAGAAATATGCTTATATATTATCCTAGAAAAAGAAAGGTAGAGAGCTAAGAGAGATCCTAGAAACCAGATAGCCCAAACTCCTAATTTTGTGGATGCAGAAACTGAGGACTTCAGGTGACTTGCCCATCTCTGAGATCAATTCATTCCTTCTTTGTGGGCATGAAAGATTAGAATTTCACTGAGGGCCTTTGACTCCATATCCAAAGACCCTTTCCCCTTTACCACACTCAGCATAGTTGGCTGGTTTTCAATTGCAAACTTAGGCAAGGGGTATTTTGTTCTCTGTATGGTTTATAAAATGTGAACTTTCAAAGTGTTTGGCATCAGCTTTCTATACTTGTGCTGAGAGTTAATGTAAGTTACTTTGGTTTCAAGTTTGAAAACAATCAGTGCTGATTTGAAGAGGATATACAGTATCTGTCAATGTAAATGGCAGTGCAGGTGTGCAAGATGTCTTCCCAAGATGTGCATTTGGCATTTGCATTCATCACAGGAGTTAATTGGGAAGATGCTGAAACTCCAAAGTTAGTGTAATCTTGAAGTATGGTGAAAAGATTCTTGGAAAACTCATTTCTTTGATCACAAATCTATGCTGGCAATTGGATCCTCTCATAGATTAGATTGCATGAGTAAGACTTTAACAGGTACTCTTGTTAAAAGTAATATTTAGCTCTTCCCTGTCCTAACAAATTCCTGCCAAATGGCAATCAAGGCCCTATGATAGGGACAGTGATACCCCAAATCTTGCTTCTTGGTAGCGGAAAGCAACATTGTGTAGCAAGAGTGAACAATCTCTTGGCTCAAATGCTGCACTTGGATGTGGCATTTTGGATATGTTATTTAACCTCTCTGGACTTAATTTTTCTTTTTTCTAAAATGAGAGGTATCGAATACTTGAATTCTAAGGTTATTTTGCAACTCTAGAATTATTATTCTGTGGGTAAATTTAGAATCAGAAAACTTGAGTTCAAATCCCATTTTGGTTACAGCCTAGAAGGGCTACCTTGTGAAAGACACTTAACCTCCATACTTGCACTTTCCTCATATGAATAGGGGAGAAAACAGTCTTTCCACTATCAAACTCATGGAGTTTCCATAAAAGTCCAAAGATACTGGAATAGGCATCCCAATCCCTTTCATTTCTACTAAGAAACAATCTTCCCATTCAGCAAAGCCCAAGTCCAATGCTAGCCAGCTCTTCTATGAAATTTTCCTTTGTATCTAACCAAAAGAAATTCTTTCCTCGTCTGATTATCATTTCTCTTGTACAGTTACCACATATTATACATAGAAGCTTGAACATATATATATACACACATACATATATATGTGTGTATGTGTATATTGTATAATATATAGTATATAATACACATATAAAGTATATGTACATGTATGTAAATTTATACATATATAAGTAAATTTATACATGCGTATGTACACACACATATAATGTGCAAGGTACTGTGTGTGTATAATGCAAAAATAAGCAAATAAGAAGTCATAGTCCTCTCCACGGAAAACTCTATATTCAGAGAACCATAGAAAGTCATAGCTAGAAGGAACTTCAGTGACCTTCTTGACTAACCCAGGACTGAAAAGCAATCCCCTCTGTAACATATCAGACAAATGATCATCTGGCCTTTTCTTGAAGACTTTCAATGAGGACAAACCTGTTAGCTTCTGAGTCCTCCATTTTATTTCTCCTTAGCTCTAATTTAGAACCTTCTTCCTTATATTTAGCAGAAGTCTTATTCTCAGTTATCCATTTTTCCTAATTCTGCCCTTAGGGGTCACTCAGTGGAAAAGGTTTCTCTCATTACTCTTGAACTTCTCAATAAACTCCAGTGGCTCCCTGTTGTCTCTAAGATCAAATAAAAAATCGTTTTCTTTGTCATTTGAGACACTTTGATACCTGACTCTTGTCATTCCAGTCTGCTTATACCACATTTCCCTACGTGCTCTACAATCGATCTTGCTGCCATTTGCCCATGCCATTTCATCTCCTGAGACCATACCTTTCACTGGCTCCCCCTCATGCCTGAAAGGTTTTCCCTCTTCACTTCCATTTCCTGATTTCTTCCCAGTTTTCTTTTTTTCCCTTTTTACTGGAACAAAAACAATTTTAATTGTGGAGGACAAAGGCATCACCACCACCACCACCACCATCATCATCACCATCATCATCATCATCAACATAGCTAACACATTCATGCCTTTACAATTTGATGAAACTTTTCTTATATATGTTATCATTTGATTTTCATATCCACCTTGCATAATAGCTAGAAGGTGAATCCTTCATGAATTATTTTTCTTAAATTAATTTTATCTATTTTCAGTGTTCTACAATCACTACCATGTAACATATTTTTCTGCCTCCTTCCTCCCTCAATCCATGAGATGACATATAATTTTTATAGGTTCTACACATATATTCCTATTAAATATATTTTCACTATAGTCATGCTGTGTAGAAAAATTAAAATAAATGGGAGAAATCGTATAACAAACCAAAATGTAATACATTCACATACAAAAATGATCTTCTACATACTATGATTGAATTCCATAGTTCTTTCTCTGGATGTGAAAGGCCTTAAAAGACCCCTGGGAATTTTTTTAAGCCCTTGAATTTCAATGAAGTTCCAAGTCTACCAGAAAAACCTCTCCCACACTGTGGTCATGCTATGCATAAAATTCCCCTAGTTCACCTCCTTTCATTCAGCACCAGATCATATTTGTCTTTCCAGGTCTCTCTGAAGCCTTCTTGTTCATCATTTCTTATAGCACAATAGTATTCCATCACATTCAAATACCATATTTTATTCAGCGATTTCCCAATTGATGGGGATCTCATTGATTTTCAGTTTGGGGCCACCACAAAGATACTGCTATAAATACTTTTGTACATGTGGCACCCTTTCCCATTTTCATGATCTCTTGGGGATACAGTTCTAGAAGCGATATTGCTGGGTCAAATGTATGCACACTTTTGTAGCCCTGTGGCCATAGTTCCAAATTGCTCTCCAGAATTGTTGGATCAGCTCACAGCTCCACCAACAATGAATTCGTGTTCCCACTCTCCCGCATCCTCTCTAACATTTATCATCTTCCTGTTCTGTCATGTTTGCCAATCTGACAGGTGTGATGTGGTAACTCAGAGTTGTTTTGATTTGTATATCTCTATTCAATAGTGATTTAGAGCATTTTTTCATATGAATACAGATAGCTTTAATTTCTTCCTCTGAAAACTGTTCGTTCTTATCCTTTGACTATTTATCAATTGGGCAATTACCTGTATTTTTGTACATTTCACTCAGTTGCCTATATATTTCAGAAACGAGGCCTTTATCACAGACATTAGCTGCAAAAATTCTTTCTCAGTTTTCTACATCCCTCTGAATCTTGGTTGGATTGTATTTGGTTGTGCAAAACATTTTCAGTTTAATGTAATCAAAATTATCCATCTTGCACTAGAATAAAGCTCTCTATCTCGTCTTTAGTCAAAAATTCTTCCCTTGTCCATAAATCTAATACATACACTCTTCCTTGCCCCAGCAATTTGTCCATGGTATCAATCTTTATACCTAGCTTATATACCCATTTGGAGTTTATTCTTAAGTATCGTCAGGCATTGGTTGTTGCCTAGTTTCCACTACACTGTTATCCAGTTTTCCCAGCAATTTTTGTCTAACAGTGAGTTCTTAATCCAGAAGCTGGGGTACTTGGGTTTATTAACAGTAGATTGGTATATTCATTGCCTACTGTGTCATGAGTACCTAGCATATTCCACTTGTCTACCCTTCTGTTTTTTTTAGCCAGTACCAAGTGGTTCTGATGATTATTGCTTTATAACACAATTTGAGATCTGGTGGTGCTAGGCCACCTTCCCAGGAATTTTTTTTCATTAGTCCGCTGTATATTCTGGACCTTTTTTTCTTCCAGATGAATTTTGATATTATTTTGTCAAGCTGTAGAAAACAATTATCTGATAGTTTAATTGGTATGGAACTAAATAAGCAAATTAATTTAGGTAGAAATATCATTTTTATTATATTGGCTCTGCCTACTCAGGAGCAACTGATGTTTTCCCATTTACTTAGATCTGACTTTATTTGTGCAAAAAGTATCTTGTGATTGTGTTCATATAGTCCCTGGGTTTGTTTTGGCAGGTAAACTCCCAAATATTTTATAGTGTCTACCCTAGCTTTAAATGGGATTTCTCTTTGTATCTCTTCTGCTGGGCTTTGTTACTAATACACAGAAATGCAGAATATATGTGCAGGTTTGCCAAAATTGTCTATTATTTCAAGTAGTTTTTTATTTGTATCTCTGGGATTCTCTAATTATGTCATCTGCAAAGAGTGATAACTTAGTTTCTTCTTTGACTATTCTACTTCCTTCAATTTCTTTATCTTGTCTAATTGCTATAGCTAACAATTCTATACCACATTGAATAATAGTGGTGATAATGGACATCCTTGTTTCACCGCTGATCTTATTGGAAATGCATCCAGTTAATTTCCATTGCATATAATGCTTACTGAGGGTTTTAGGTAGATACTGCATATTATTTTATGGGAAGCTCCCTTTATTCCTATGCTCTTGAGTATTTTTAATAGAAATAGGTGTTGTATTTTGTCAAAAGCTTTTTCTGCATCTACTGAGATAATCATATGGTTTCTGTTAGTTTGTTATTGATATGATCAATAATTCTAATAGTTTTCCTAGTACTGAACCAGTACTGGATTTCTGATATGAATCCTACCTGATCATAATGTATTGTTTTTGTGATAAGTTGCTGTATTCTTTTTGCTAAATTCCTATTTAAAATTTTTACATCTATATTCATTAGAGAAATTGGTCTATAATTTTCTTTCTCTGTTTTGGCTCTTCCTAGGTATCAAAACCATATTTGTATCATAAAAGAAATTTGGGAGGACTCCTTTTCCCCCAATTTTCCCAAATACTCTATATAGTATTGGAGTTAGCAGTTGTTTAAATGTTGATAGAATTCGCTTGTAAATTCATCCAGCCCTGGAGATTATTTCCCAGGAAGTTCATTGATGGCTTGTTCAATTTCTTTTTCTGAGATTGATTGTTTAAGTAATCAACTTCCTTTTCTGTTAATCTGGGCAGTTTATATTTTTAAAAATATTCATCCATATTCATCCATCTCAATTAGATTGTTGAATTTATGGGCACAAAGTTGGGCAATGTAATTTCTAATTATTGTTTTGATTTCTTCCTCATTGGAGGTGAGTTCACTCCTTTCATTTTTGATATTGGTAACTTGGTTTTCTACTTTCTTTTTTTATTCATGAATTCAATAGTTTTTTAATTTCAATTTTATTGATCTCTCCTTTGGTTTTCAATATTTCTAATTTGGCATTTACTTAGGGATTTGCAATTCCTTTTTTTCTAGCTTTTTTAACTGCATGCCCAAGTCATTGATCTCCTTTTTCTCTATTTTATTCATGTAGGCACGCAGACATAAAACTTCCCCTAAGAACTACTTTTGCAGTATCCCATAAAATTTGGTAGTTTGTCTCAATATTGTCATTCTCTTGAATGAAGTTGTTGATTGTTTCTATGATTTATTGTTTAACCCACTCCTTTAGGATTACATTATTTTCTTTCCAATTAATTTTGGTTTATCTTTCCATGGCCTTTTATTGCATATAATTTTATTGCATTATGATCTGAGAAGGATACATTGACTATCTCTGCCTTTCTGCACTGGATTATGAGGTTTTTAATGCCATAGAACATGGTCAATTTTTGTATATGTGCCATGTACCACTGAGAAAAAGTATATTACTTTCTATCCTCATTCAATTTTCTCTAGAGATCTATCATATCTACCTTAACCAGAATTTTATTTACCTCCTTAACTTCTTTCTTGCTTATTTTGAAGTTAGATTTATCAAGTTCAGAGAGGGGGAGGATGAGGTCCCCCACCAGTATAGTTTTGCTGACTATTTCTTCCTGCAAGTCCCCCAACTCTCCTCTAAGAATTTGGATAGTATGCCGCATGGAGCATATATGTTTAGTAATGATATTGCTTCATTGTCTAAGGTAACTTTTAGCAGGATATAGTTTCCTTCCTTATCTTTTTGATTATGATACAATAATTTTGATTATTTCTGCTTTTGTTTTGTCTGAGATTAGGATTGCTACCCCTGCTTTTCTTATATCAGCTGAAGCACAATATATTCTGTTCCAGCCTTTTACCTTTACCCTGTGTGTATCCTGCCATTTCAAATGTGTTTCTTGTAAACAACATATTTCTGGATTATAGCTTTTAATCCATTCTGCTATCCATCTCCGTTTTATGGGAGAGTTCATTCAAATCCCTTTCACAGTTATGATTACAATGTGTCTTTCCCTCCATCCTCTTTCCTATCATTTGTACTTTCACTTCTCTGTCTCCTTTTCCCTCCTCAATAGAGTTTTCACTTTTGACCACCACCTCCTGCAGTCTTCCCTTCCTTCTTTCAGCCCCCTACCTTTTACTCTCCTTTACCCTTACTACTTCTTCCCTCCTTTTTAGCTTCCCCTCCCCTTTCTTCCCCCTTCCCCTCCTACTGCTTATAGAGCTATTTAGATTTATATACTTAAGTTTATTGTTCCCTCCTTCAGCCAAATCAGATGAGAGTATCTCTCAGTGTTCATCTCCCTCCCCTCTTTCCCTCTTTTATAATGTAATTTTGTACTTCTCCCTGTGACATAATTTACCATTTTTTGCTTCTTCCTTTTCACATCTCCTGTTTCAATCTCTTTGAATGCTTAAATCACATTTTTATCATCACATCATTCACTTTACACCCATTCCCTCTATCTATCTATCTATCTATCTATCTATCTATCTATCTATCTATCCCTTTATATTTCATAATAGATGTACAATTCTCAAGATTAAAAAGTATTATCTTCCCATATAGGGAGGTAAACAGTTTGCCCAAAATCTATCTATCTATCCCTTTATATTTCATAATAGATGTACAATTCTCAAGATTAAAAGGCATTATCTTCCCATAAAGGGAGGTAAACAGTTTACCCAAAAGACAAGTTTGTCTTTTCCCCTGTTTACCTTTTTATGCTTCTCTTGAGATCTGCATTTGAAGATCAAATTTTCTATTGAGTTCTGGCCTTTTTGTCAGGAAGGTCTGGAAATCCCTTATTTTGTTGAATGTCCATCTCCTTGCCTGAAATATTATGCTGAACTTTGCTGTGTAATTGATCCTTGGTTGTAGTCCCAGCTCCTTTGCCCTAAGGAATATCATATTCCAATTCCTTCAGTCTTTTAATGTAGAAGCTACAAGGTCCTGTGTGATCCTAACTGTAGCTCCTTGATATTTGAATGGTTTCTTTCTGGCTCCATGTAGTATTTTCTTCTTCACTTGATATTTCTGGAATTTGGCAGCAATAATTTCTTGGTGTTTTTAGTTTGGGATCCCTTTCGGGAGGTGAACAGTGGATTCTTTCGATGACTATTTTGCCCTCTGGAACTAGCACTTCTGGACAGTTTTCCTTGATGATTTCTTGGAAGATATTATCCAGACTCTTTTTTTCATCATGGCTTTCTGATAGGTCAATAATTCTTAAATTTTCTTTCCTGGATCTATTTTCCAGGTCAGTTGTTTTTCCAATTAGATATTTTACATTTTCTTCTATCTTTTCATTCTTTAGATTTTGTTTGACTGATTCTTGATGTCTCATAGAGTCATTAGTTTCTGCTTGCCCAATTCTAATTTTTGTCAGATTGTTTTCTTCAGTTAACTTTTTCATCCCTGTCCAATTACTCCATTGAGGAATTATTTTCTCCAGTTAATTTTTGTACTTCCTTTTTCATTTGTACAATTTTCCTTTTCAAAGAGCTGTTCTCTTCAGTGAATTCTTTTTTCATAGTGTTAAAATCATTTACCAGTTTTTCTTCCATTTCCTTCTTCAGCTGTTCCAGGAGAGCTGTTTGTGCATGTGAGCAGTTCATAGTCCCTTCTGAAGTTTCAAATAGGAGTCCAATCTCACTACTGACCTCTTTGGTATTTTGGTTTTGGTCCTTGTCCCCATGGAAAGATTCTATGGTCTTTTACTGCTTGCTTTGCTTCTTCTTGCTATGATGGTGATGCTTTATGTGTTGTGGTCTCTGGTTCTTTCAGTTAGAAGCTGAAGAACCTGATGTTGAGCTGACTGGTGTGAGAAAGCTAAGGGCACTTGCCTTTTTTTTATGTTTCCCTGGATCAACCCTACGGGTTAGCTTGTTAATTGTGGGAGAGGGTTGGTCTAGTCACAGGAGATCCCCACGGCTGAGCTAGATCAAAGGCAAGCTTAGTACTTTGTGATCCTGGCTGCTCTATTATCTTCCCATTTCCCCTGGAGCACTGAGGCATATCTGGTCCTAGTAGGAGTTTCTACACTCCTGAGGTTCCTCTCCTTCCAGTTCACCTTTGCCACAGTAAGAATAATGCCCCTTAGCTATTTTCCTAGCTTCAGGTGCTACGAGACTGTTTACCCTTTCTATTGATCCCACTGATACAGGGTTTATCTGGGGAAATATTTTGTGGTTCTTTCAAGGTCAACAATAGGGGGAGGGGTGAGCATTTATTGATCACTCCACCATTTTCGCTCCTGGAAGTTCAAGTAGGTGACTTACAGGTGCTTAATCTGTATGCTGTGATCCCTTCACCTCATGGAACAGATCCTACCTGTCGATCTTCCAGTCTGTCCTGGTCTGTGAATCTGCCACAATCTGTCTCCTATTGGATTCTACACCTCCAAAATTTGCTCAGATTCTCTTTTTACAGGTATCTGAAGGAGTTTGTCTAAGAGCTTAGGTGAATAGTTGCTCTCACTCTGCCATCTTGGCTCTGCCCCCTGGTTTCCTTTAATATTCAGCTTGTATCTACCTGCAGCATAAGGCCTTTTCTTTACCACCACCACACTTCATTATTAATAAGTACTAGTATTTATGTTAGTTCTTTGAAGATTGCAAAGCAGTTTACAAATATTGTCTCGTTTTATACTCCTAAAAAATTCTAGGAGGTAAGTTCTATTATTATCTTCATTTCACAGATGAGGAGAGAGGGAAAGAGAAAGAGAGAGAGAGAGAGAGAGAGAGAGAGAGAGAGAGAGAGAGAGAGAGAGAGAGAGAGAGAGAGAAGGAGAGAGAGAGTGAGAGAGATAATGAATTCCCCAAAGTCAAACTAGAAAATTTTAGCTGACAAAGTCAGCTAGAAAATGCATGAAGATGAATTTGAATGCAGATCTTCCTGAATCCAGGTGAAGTGGTCTATACAAGGTATTGCCTAACTGACTTCCCTCTGAGATTACTCTCATTCAATATATAATATGTTTTCTCCCTTATTATAAGGTGAAATCTTTGCAACCAAGAGTCATTTTTGTTTTGTTTTATTTTAATTTTATTTATTTCTTGTTTTGTGTCACCAGCTTTAATATAGTGTCTGGCATAATAAATTATTGTTGCCTGAGAAACTCATTTCTTTGGAGAATTTTAGGCCACAAGATATCATCTCTCCTTTCTCCACCTCTAACAAAAGAGAGAAAACCAAGTTTTTCAAATTTACCTACCCTACCTAACCTTTCTTCTGAAATCGAATCTCATATCACCAACTGTTTTTCAGACACTTCATACTGGATGTACAATAGACATCTTTAACTCATGTCTAAAACCAAATTCTTTACCTTTCTTCCTAAAACTTTCCCATCTACCTTCCCTACAACTGTAGAGATCCATGCAATACTCTCAGTTCCTTAGACTCACAACTTTCATATCATCCTGAATTCCTCATCTATCATCCTTCCTCTATTGCCAAGGTATGTAAATTTCACCTTTGCAATATCTCTCAAATATTCATCCTTTTCTCCTCTAACATGGGCTCCATTCTGATATAAGCCTTTATCACCCCCCTCCTGAACTATTGCAATAGCTTGTTGGTGTACCTGCCTTCTTAAAGTCTCTCCCTACTTCAATCCATTCTCCGTTCAGTCACCAAAGCACAAGTTCAGTCATGCCATTGCCATATTCAATAAACTCTAGTATCTCCCTATTACCCCCAGGATCAAATACCAAATCCTCTATTTGACATTCAAAGCCTTTCATAACTTATCCTCTGCCTACCTTTCCCGTATTCTTACCCCTTGTTTCCCATCACATAGCCTCTTATCCAATGATACTGTCTTTCTTGTCATTCCACAAACAAAACACTCCATCTCTCAGCTCTAGGCATCCATTATGACTAGCTGCCATGCCTGTAAAGCTCTCCCTCATCCTTTACCTATCAACTTCTTTGGATACGTTAAGTCCCACCTAACATCTCCTCTTCTACTAGAAGTCTTTCCCAATCCCTCAATTCTAAGGCCTTTCCTCTTTTATGTATTTATTATTTATTCTGTATGCTGCTTATTTTTATTTATTTATTTTCTTATTCCCTTCCTGCCTTCTCATTAGATTGTGAGCTCCTTGAGGGTAGGGACTTTCTTCTATCTGTTTTTAATGCCAACACTTGGAAGAGAGCCTGACCCATACTAGGTGCTTAATATATGTTAATTGATGGATAAGTATCCCCATAACTATAATGCAAGGATGCTCATGGTTGGTTCAGGATCTTTTTCCATACTTAAAAAACCTTTAGTTGATCCTAGTACCAAAGTACATTTAGCTGCATTATACCATGGTATAACTTTAAGGAGATACAGTGGAATGCAGAGGGAAAAAATAATTCTAAGGTCACTAGCCTTGAATTTGAAAATTTGCTCTGATACATTAGAGACAGATGACATTTTATCTTGAATGAGAGCCTCAGTTCCCTCTCTACTCTCCTATAAGATGGGGATACTTATCATGTAGGGCAGTTGGGAGGAGTGTGCTTTGTAAATTTCAAAGTACTTTATAAATGCAAGTTATTATTTACAGCCTGTGTTTCCTAGCCGTAAGCAGTCAGGGAAAATCAAGTATTCTTTGGCAGCCAAACTGTTTCAGGAATATAAATGGTCCTATGTTCCTGCCAAATCTAAAAGCCCTAAATGTCCTCGTATATTCATGGGACAAAGCTTTGTGGAGATGCCAGAAGAAGCCTGTTCAGGTTATTCAAAGACAGAACATTGGAATTTGCCCTTTGTCTGCCTTTGATGAATTCTGCCTTATAGAAAGGACCAACAATTTATTCATATCAATAGAAGTAGAAAGAGAATTCCTACTTTTGCAGATCACAAATGGTAATGGTCTGCATTAAATAGCTCCTTGTATGTCTAATTCTTCATAATAAGCTAGTGTTTATCCATCTTGAATATTGTCTAGACTTAAGACATACTGGTCCCAACTTACCTTTCTTTCTAGGCTTATTTTCATTATTCTCTTCATATGAACCCTCTACTCCAGCCTACTCTAAATACTGTGATGGAATGAAGGCTTTCATATAGATGATTTTTATGATCTCTTCCCAATTCTGACCTTATGATTTGTTGTCCTCAAGTATCTTCCAGCTATAATATGATGTTTTCTAGGGTCCCTTCCAGCTCTGGCATTCTTTGCTCTATTGTTTAAGGTACCTTCATAGCTCTAAATCCCATGATCCTATTTTCACTGTTTACTATCATCATCTGATCACAGTACTGCCTTATTTCCCACTTTATGGAATTTCCTCTCCATTGTTTCCTATCTTAATGTCAAATCTGCCTATTTAATTTCCTACTTCCAGGTTTTTGCCCATATCATTCTATGTCACTGGATTATCCTTCTATATGTCATTTTTTATCATTGCAATCATTTAATAAACCCAAATTAAATTCTAGTTCCTTCCTAAAGTCTTCTGATACTTAAATATGATATTCCCCTCACTTGAGTTCCTATAATGTTTTTCCTATGTACTTATTTTTCATTAATCTGTGCACATATATTATCTCTTTTAGAAGATTATGCAATCAATGTACATATAAGGCCATGCCTTACTCATTATTATAGCAATTAATATAGGATATTGAACATAATATGCAGTTAAAATTTTTAAGAGACATATTGGAAAGGTTATTAGGTTTTGAATTTGAAGACTTGACTGAGCCTGCTTCCGTTACTTAACTATATAACTGGTCATATCACTTATTTTCTCTGTGATAATTCTTTCATCTAGAAAACAGGCTACCTGTTTTCTGAGCTATTAAGGGGGGAATTGGTACTTACAAAATATCAGAATACCTTGCAATGAGTATAGGTGAAAAAGTTTCCTGGAAAGAGTGTGTATGTTACAACAAAATTCTTTCCCAATAACTAAAGTTAAACTTTAAATTGTAAGCTCTTTGACAAGTCAAGAAAGATCATCTTTGGATATCTGGTATGCAGGATGACACATGATGACTAGTGTATATCTGATATTTTCAGTTCTGGTCTGAATCAATTTTGGAATTTGAGTCATATCAGTTTTAGCCATTTTTCATAAAGGGGCTGTCCTGAAGCCCTTAGAGGTCTCATTTATCAAAACAGTGATTTCTGAGCTATCTTATATTGGCAGGGGTTTTTAAGAAAGTGTCTGAATTCTCCAGTTCTTAAGGTCTTTATGTCAAGGGAGTCTAATCTTCCTTTTAAATTTGTAAGAAAAGCTTAGAAAATTTTCAAAGTTACTAAATATCCTATTTAATTTAATTCAGATCTGACAGGAAGTGAACATATGTTAATATATGGCAAGTTCTACTGACCTCTCCACAGCAACACCAATTTCCAAAGTGGACCAGAGACCATTCATGGCAGACATTTATCCCTTCTTCATATGTATGCAGAAAATTCTGTATGATGAAAATTGGTGTGCACAATGACAGTGTTGGTATCCTACAAGACAGAGAACCAAAGAATCATTAAAGCATGTTAATTGTAATCTACTTACTGAAGCAGAAAAATGGATGAGGATATTATAATTTTTTATTCTCTTTTCATTTTCTACTAGAATTATTTTATATGATACACATTTTCTCACTTAATGAAAGATACACTTATTCTATTTTTTAAATACTCCATGTGCGTTTGGTTTGTTGAAGACCATAAGATGTTCAAAAGTAATTAAAGTGACATTTATATCCTTGCTTTCCCTTTCCATGTCACACCTGTCCCTCAATCTTCTCAGTTGTCAATGCCCTTCTCTCTCATTCTCAGCCACTTAATATCTCATGTAAACTACACATATACATGTATATATATACACAGAGATAGAAACATATATGGATATATGTATGTAAACAGTATATTGTGTATGTTTATATACTGGTATTATATATTATCACATAATGTGTAGTCACCATCAACAGAATGCAGGCTTCTTGAGGAAAGGAATGTTTTATTTTTCTCTCTGTCTTTCCATTATTGAGTGAAGTGAGAAAAACATAGTAGAAACGTAATAAAATACTTTGGTTGATGGATGAATAATGTGTAAATATTGTTAAGAAGGCTGAAATTTCCATGGACTGGGCCAGTGTTTCAAGCGGAAGTTTCTTGACCAAGACAGTTGAGAAAGATCAGATTGAGGGAGGTTCCTACATAGAAAAAAATTTTTGAAGGATTTGAGTATATATGAAAGATTTAGAAATTAATTATAACAGATATGAGGAGCTAGGTGAAGGAGGCAGAGAAGCAAGAGGCATCGTCTGAACCAGAATAATGAAACAAGATTAGATTCATCACATCCTGTGAAGCAGGTGAAAAATCAAAGGATGAAGTCACACAAGGAGTCAAAAAAGTCTGATACCACCAGTATTCAAATTCAGCAGAGAATCGAAGGTAATTTGGCAAACTTGTCATCCTTTGGGAATGGAATATGTATGTGTGTGTGTGTTTATGTGTGTGTATGTGTGTGTTTATGTGTGTGTGTGTGTGTGTGTGTGTATTCTTCATTCCTGGAGACAAACTCCACCTATGTGCTTCCCTTGAATTATCAGGATACTCTGTCCCCATCATAATCACCCTCAGGGAAAACAACTGTGTCTAAGCAGTTGCAGATGAGCCCATAAAGCACACTCCATAATTAGAACTTAAATTTATTCACAGTTTTATGGTTCAACAATTGCTTTATCTGCATTATCCCATTTAATCCTCAAAAATGATCTTGTGAGATTATATGAATATCATTATTCCCATTTTACAGGTGAGAGAACTGAGGCATTGGGAGGTGAAATGACTTACCCCAAAAACCACAGCTAGCAAAGGAAAGAGCTAGACCTAAAAAACAGTTTTGATTCGAATTGCATTTTTTCCCCACTTCATCATGCATTATTTTTTTAATTGAAGTCAAATAGGTATCTTAAGTCGTGGGACAGCAAGAAAGGTACGCAGATTTGCTTTCACCCAATTAGTTTGATTTTATGTTCTTCTTTCTTAAATTTTGATTGAGTTCTTAAATTTGAAGATATGGAAGTAGGATTCTGATGTTGTCTAGGACACTAATTCTATGACTGTGTGCAAACTCTTTAAATGCATTGTTCCTCAGCTTCCTCATCTATAAAACAAAGTTAATGTTACTTTCATTAACTAGCTGTCAGAATAACTAAAGGGAATCACTTTTTAAAAAGCATAAAGTGATATAAATTATGAGTTATTAATATTACTACACACATATTTTATATATTACTATAAATATGAAATTTATTTTTATCCTATATCTACTTTGAATAAAACCTAACCAAAGGTTGTGCTATTTTTTCTATGTATATGTATTCTTTTCCTTTCAATGTTATCTCATTTTGGAGATATATATACACGTATCAATTAAGATATGTATCCCTTAAAATGAAATCATACACACCCTGATAAATCCTATACTCAGGTTTTATTCAAAGTAAATTTGAAAGGAAAACAAGTCCCACATTTGGGTCAATATGGTATTATTCTTTTGTGATTCTGGCACTCAGTGCTTGTCAGCATATGGTATTCATATTTGAAAGGAATTGCTGAGGATGCAATGCAGCAATTTTTCCCTTACTTATAGCTTATTGTTTCAACATTATACTGCTTATCCAGAATAAGAGCAGTGGAAAGTTTAGTTCTTTATAGCTCCAGTGTGTCATGCACATTTAATTAGTAGCAAAAATAGAAATATGCATTTATCGCCTTGCTCAGCAAGAATTGCAAAGACATCAGACTCTTAGCACCAGAGAAGAAAAGATTGACATTTTGACAAGGTCTACTTTGAGAAACTAGCATGCAAGAAATGATGGCCAAGGTAAATTAGTCTTCTAATTGTCAACTACTATTTAAGTGGGTCAACCACAAATAAGGATGTAAATTGAACTGGATTTAATAAATGCTTGTTACCAGGAATAATATGAATGAGCTCAGTGGTATTTAGGTTAGATGACAAAAAACATATCTGAACCGCGATATGACACAAGTTTCATAACTGTGACCAAAATGGGTGAATATTTTAGTGATGCTCCTAAGACCTGCTGGAGTATGGAACTAGGAAACCTAATATGTGTGGATCTTCTCAAGGAGTCAGCTGACCACTGAAAAGTCAGGCCAGATCTATTCCACCTTAGTTTGTTACCAACTGGTGACCAGATGGTCTCACTGTTGAATGAGAAAAAGAAAGGACCTAATGAATGTGACCCTAAGATGTGGCTTGCTAAAAAGGATAAAAAATTCATAGGCAGGTGTTGTAGTGGAAAGAATGATCTGTGTGGAGTCCAAGAACCTAGTTTCAAATCCCAATATTTCTCTTTGTGTGCCTTTAGATAAATCACTTCCTCTCTCTTTGCATAATGAGTGAGATGGTTTGTGTCCCTCTAAGGTCCCTTTTAAATCCAAAATCTTAACTTCTTAAGAAATTATAGAGGAAGGAAGGCAAGAAGGAAAGTTTTTAGGAAACAGAGGGAAAAATCCCAACCATCCATGACGCTAACTTGATATGACCTTGAAAAAATAATTTTCTTCTTGGGGATTCAATTTTCTTCTCTGTAAAATGCCAGGTTAAATGGCATGATTTCCAAAATCCTTGCTGATGAGGTATATTCTTCAGGACAATAATTCCATGATACATAATGCTAATAATTTCTCTGAGGAAAATCCCTAATCGTTACATAGAGAGAAATTGTTTTTGTTTTTAGTTTTCCTTCCCATTTTCTATGATTGCTTCTTTGTATGTCTTTATTAAATTAATTAAATTTAATTAAAATAGGACCTGGAATCCTGTCTGAGGTGACTCAAATGGGATTCTACTATCCTTTCCATGTCATATGTTTTAATTTTTCCTTTCTTACTCTGTTCCAGTCCTAGTTCAGTTCAATCCAGCAATTCAGGCTTAGGGTTAGAACCTAATAAAGACATTCATGTATCACAAAATGCAATAAAAAAAATTACTTGGAATAATTCAAAAGGATACAGTTCCTAAAATTAAAAAGGATACTGACTAAAATGAAGCACTAGTCCCCTCTGTCTCTGCATTCAATATGGCAATTAGCCATGTGCTCAGTCAAAAATCCTTTCCCAGACCACAGGACAAGGAGGATTATATTAAAATTTCAAACACGAATTCCACAGTTGGGGGCCTTTGATACTTTAGCTGAAAAAGGGGTAATACCACTGATTATCCCAAAATTGGCATTCCTGCTTGCTTAAAGAAAAATAAACTATCCCATGTGAAATAGGTTCTGATCTTACCACATAATATGTAAAATAATCAGAGTGGCATAGAGGACATAGTGCTGGACCGAGACAAAGATCTGAGTTGAATTTTACTTTTTGATGCAATAAGCTATATGACCATGGACAGCGCGCTTAACCATGTGAAATAATAAATTCTCTATTTTGCAGAGTTGTTATGACCATCATATATGAAAATGTATATGAAGTTTTATGGGCTATATAAATAACATTTATTATATTATTATAGGTTATCCAGATGGCACAGTAGATAGAACGCTGGACTTAGAATCAGAAAGACTCATCTTCATGATTTCAAATCCAATCTTGGGCATGTACTAGCTTTAGCCCTGAGCAAGTCACTTAATCCTGTTTACCTCAGTTTCCTCATCTGTAAAATGAGCTGAAGAAGGAAATGGCAAACCACTTTAATATCTTCTCCAGGAAAACCACAGGTGAGGTCAAAGGGTTGGACATGACTGAAATGACTAAACAACAAAGAGCCTCAAAAGGCATTTATTTATGTCCAAAGATTTTCCAGATATGCTTCTTTTGACACAATGACTTTTAAACCTCTTCTTCCCCGGTGGGCAAACAAGTTACTGGTTTAATTTGCTGCTAAAATCCTATAGTTATTCCTCCCTGCTTTTTTCCACTTTTGATCTAATCAACAGCAAATCAAAAGAACCCATGGGGCTGTATTAATAGATAAACTTTATTGATGACAATAGGGAAGGACATTTTTCAAAAGATATTACATATTCTTTGTTCGATTAGTCACTGAATCTCTGGAAAATTCACATGTGATAGCTGCAAATTGAAGTGATAGATCAAGCCTTTTCCCCCTCTCACTTTATAAGAAATTAAGGATTGAGGTCTCTTTGAGATCAGATGCAGGTGCTAATTTTCTTGACAAGAAACCCATTTCTGTTCACCCATGAAAGCTCAGTTTTCTGGAACTCTGTGCCCATCCATTCCATGTCACAGAGGCAGGAGGCTAAAATGAGAATCCTCTGACTTCACTACTATCGCAGGTGTTTTCCACCTGGACAACAAAAAAGAAAAACAGAAGATACTTGAGATTTGAGGAAAGGATCGTTAGCTGTATTTGAGTCTAGGAAAACTGAGGAGAAAGATAAACCCTTTGTTGTTTGTTTTGACCACCACAGCCCAAACTGAAAATGACCACCTCTACTATAACCTTCTTCTATGAAGTGGTGGTGACCTTGAATTCACTAATATAAGTTACTTCTCACTCATCCCACAAAGTATGTATTAAGAATTTCTTGTCTACATAATTATATTTCTAAAATAGTCTAATGATGATAATTGTGACAAGGAAGAAAAGTGTTGTTGAGAGATCTGACAGTCCAAAAGAAGCTCTGCCAAGGCCAAGACTTCAAGTGTGAGCAAAGATATCAGACTGGGTATCTGATATCTAAATACGAGACAACTAAGCTCATAGATGGCCAAAACCAGAAAGTTGGCCACCAGGGTTGGTGACCTTTCCTCCTATGCTAAGCTATTCAGAAATATCTTAGGGCAGGAAATCTTCAACTGGTATCCATGAAGTCTGTGGTACCTTTGGTGCCCATGGAATTCTCTAGATTTATTTCAGGGAGTACATTAAATTTGGATGGGAAAAAACAGCTCTTTATTTTCACAAATCTTCAGTTTCTTTTATAATTCTATCTTTCATATTTTACACATCTTGAAATATTAGTCTGAGCAATATAAGCTATAGTAGAATGCCAAATGGGCTAATGACACATGAGGTAGAGAATCCTTGTTATAAGGCAATGAGTGAACAAAACCTCGTATGTGAATATAATAGAATACTATGATATCATAAGAAATTATCGATATGAGGACTTCAAGGAAACATGGGATGACTGAAATGAACTGTTACAGAGGGAAAACAATGCAGAGTGACAACTCAGTTATAAGTCATAGGCACAGTGGAAATTTATATTTCTATATAAGGAAATGTACTTTCCCATTTTGCTAGAGTTGAGGAACTATGGCTGGACATGCCATATGCTGTCAGAAGAGGTTTCTGTGTAGATCAGTTTATTTTTTCTTAAGTGTAACTATTTTTCTTTTGTACAAAGGATAGATAACTAGGTGCTGGGATACTGGAAGCTCTATCCTGAAATGGCCATCAGGTAAGAATCAAAGACAACTTTTTAAGTTTACATTAATAAATCTTGGAGTTATCATGAATGCCAGCAAAGTAAGCACCCACACTGATAAAATCATTCACTTTAAAGCTCCTGAAATTTTTGAAGGAGAGACGTATTAGTGAATAAATGGTCACTTGAATTCAAGAAATTTATTTTAACAAAATGTTTAGCATGTATAGATTCCACCATTGATGGAGCCTTATTCTTCCATTGCTTAATAATAAAAGTACGTAAGAACTCAGTCATCTTCCTTCCTTTAATCAAATGACAACTTAAAATGCAAATCTTTTGCATGCATCAGGCATAGCTCAATGAGATAACTAGATATGCCTTAATAAAAACATGGAAATTCTATAGTATGAGAGTGTCCCATAATAATGAATGGTCAAATAACTTGTCTGTGCTCACATATATGTCAGAGCTGGATACATATACTCTGTGTGTGTGTGTGTATGTGTTGTGTGTGTGTTGGAGAGGGAAGGGGAGGGGACATCTTCCTTTTAACTTCTTATTGATCCTATTTTTGTCCCCTGTAGCCAAACATTTTTATAGGACTTTTATAGGACATTCTTGCAAGTAACTGAACAGTAATACTGCACTTATGGGTAATTGGCTGGCACAGTAGGTAAAGGTGGGAGCCTAGTGTTAGGAAGACCTGAGTTCAAATCTGGCTTCGGACACTTCCTAGCTGTACAACCCTGGAAAAGTCACTTAATGCACTTTGTCTCAGTTTCCTCATCTACAAATTAAACTGAAGAAGGAAATAGTCAACCATTCTTTGCCAAGAAGACCCTAAATGGGGTCACAAAGAGTTGAACGCAACTGAAAAACAACTGAGCAATGCCAATAATAACACATTTATGTCATGGCAAGAAATCTACTCAGTACATTCCTCACAAGTCTGAGTGTGATAGTTGAGATATTATCTCAACATTCCAAATGAGAAAACTGAGGCAGGCTCAGAAATTCTGAGTAATTTACCATTCTAATAAGATTGATGGTCCATATTCAGATTCATTTTCCCTGAATGCAAATTCCACACTTTTTTTGGTTTGTTTTCCATGTCATACTACCTCCTTCCAAGCAAATAAATGAATGCCTTTCAAGCATAGAAAGATAGTACTGGTGTGTCATGGAAATTTTCTTTAAATTGGATGTGCCCTATTTCTCTTTTCACTAGACTACCCTGGCTAAGCCTGGTTTTATTTCACCAGTAAGATTCTGTGTGGCTCAGTCAAGTCACCTCATTTCTCTAAAATGAAAACATTGATCTATGTGATCTTTAAGGTTCCGTATTAGTCTATTATCTTATCATTCTATGCAATCAAAACTGGAGATAGAACATTTTAGTGACTTTATACTCTAAAAGCACCCTGTGTTTTACAAACCTTGTACTAACTGAAGGTGTTTAGAAAAAATTGTCCCCACTTTAACAAGAGCATCTTTGAAAGGAATAGTGATCTGATCCTGTCAACTTTTGCTTACTTGTTTAAGTAGTTTTTAAAGTACTTTTGCAAGACAAAAAATTGGTGGTGAATATGAAAAATGTGTGAGTGTAGAGCACAACCCTGGAGAGAACAGAGTAACATGGGAAAAACTGAGGATGTGGGTCATCCTCTATATAGAAGCCTCTTGCTTTAAGTTGCGAAGCTTGCTTTCTAGGGATCCCTAGGTGCTTCAGTCAATTTCTTTTAAAAAAAATCAGGCAGCCTTACCATCCTATCAGCATGAGTGAATTCTTTGAAAACACTATACAAACTGTAAAAGTAGGCATTATAACTTATAGTTAGCACTAGCTGCAATAAAAAGTCCAGATAACCTCTTTTAAACCCAAGCTTCACAGTCTAACTTATCCCTTAATCTTTCTGTATTTACAGCACCTTGCTGTACCTTAAGAAATTACCAAACACACAACTGATACTCACTCAACTGGCTGTGTACTGTTTTATGGAGAGAGCTGAAGGCAGCATTTTTTTCCAAAAGCCTGAATCTTCCTGAGGGTGATTCTTTGGATGCCTTCACCCAACCCCCTCACTACAGAAAACAGGAAAATGATTGACATTATATTTCATCTCTTCCTGATCCAAGCATGACTTGACAGTGTCATAAAGGATGGAGATTGTCATAAACAATCTTTTCACTTTAAAAAAATATTTCATGCGGTTTGGAGTGTCTTTCTCCTAAGATAGTAGAGGACAGGGTACCAGTCAAAAAGATTTTTATTTCAGTGTCTAATGGAAACTCTTTTATTCCCCCTCAAACCAGTGCTATCATTTAATAGAAATAAATTAATTAAGTGTATCATTCAGAATGTTAGAGGGTGCTTCTGTAAGTGAGATGTAGTGGAAATAGATCCAAGAATGAAAATAAGACACCCTTGGCATTCACGTTGCTGTATAACCTTGACCATAATTTTTGGTTTCATATATATATATATATATATATGATATAGCTGTGATTTTTTGTGTATAGTTTCTTTGACAATTCAAAGATCTATCATTTTAGGGGCTTAGGGTTTTCCTTCCAGTGACACATACTAGAATCCCATTACATCTCAGTTTGCATGTGGTTCTACACTTTAAAAAAAATCATTACCAGAAGCAATCTTATAGTAACGTCCATCGCCAAACTTACCTAGAAAGGTTCTGAGGTATCAGGCATAGAGCTTACAACTGGGCTGCACCTGTATAAAACTGTTATTGGATTCAAAGTTTTCCATAGAGAAGTACAGTGCTACCTTTAGGAATCAAAAAAGTCATGTTTCAACATCTATTAAAAAAAATAAAAAGCACAACACAAAAATACTGCCCACTTACTCATTCAACAGCCATTTTTAAATACCTACTATGTTCATTGCTCTGTTCCTCAAGGCCTGATCTGAGAGCTTTTTTGGTATGGAGCTCACTGTGGGTTTTACCAGGGTATCTCCCTATCTCATAAAGCACTAACCACTTTTATAATGCTAATGTCAGAATCAAAGTCTATAAATATTTATTAGGTTCCTACTATGTGCCAAACATCTGTATGCTAAGCACTAGGGATACAAAGAAAAGGCATAAAACAGCTCCTGAGCTTCAGCACATAAAAAGAAGTTAGCTAAGCCTTTAAACAGGGTGAAGGGCTATGTGTTACCTAGGGCCAAGCTTTGTACATTCTGAGATGGTGCATGCTTAGGGATATAAAATGTCAAATTGAACAACAGACCAAATAACACAGTCCCTGTCCTCTGTGTTCTAATGCTCTATGGGATTTAATGTTACAGATTCACCGATTAGTATAATACTATGCAGATTTTGATGGAGCAAAGGAGAAAGCTCATGAAGTGTTCAAGGAAAATTTGAGAAGGAAGTAAATATTTAGCCAGGGAGGTCTCAGAAGGGGTCCTGGGAAGAGAAGGTTACTTAAAGGAACATTTGAGGAGGTGACCCATTACAGGTATGAGAGATAAACTCAATATATGTAACGAAACCATAGACAGAGATTCAAATTCAGGGATTACTTATTTGATCTAAGTGTAGAGTACATGGAGAAGGGAGATATAAAATCATCTGGAAGGGTAAATTCAAACCCAGTTACAGAGGGTTTTAAAGGACAGGGTAAGGAGTTTGTCATTTCAATGAAGTGTAGTAGGGAGTCATTGGTAATATTTGATTAGAGAACTGGTCTCATGACTGTGGTTTAGATAAACTGTGTTGGCTATGTGAAGGCTGGCTTAAAGAAGAACTGAAACTAATAAAAGGCCATGGAATAAAAATGTTGACTAAGAGTAGACTCCAGTGGATGTATCTTGGGAACATGGTAGAAATAGAATGAAAAGGATAGATCAATCAATTAAATATGAAACTTGAGGTAGAATGGAAGAGTTAAAGATACCACTTAGGTTATGAATCTGAACATCAGCAAAAGAGAATGGTATTGCCACCTGTGAAAATGAAGAACAGAGGAGAGAGAGCAGAGGATAATGAATTCTTCTTTGGGTACTTTGAGTTTTCAGGGACTGTAGGCCATGCAGTGGAGATGATATAGCTGTTAGAATCATGGGACTGAAGTTCTTGAAAAAAATTAAGTTTTATAGAAGTAAAGACATTATAAATGTTGCTGTTACTATTGTTATTTCTATTAATATAAATCATAATTAAAGACATGGAGACAAGCAGTATCACCGAAAGTTGATTTTACATCTTGGAATGTCAAACATCTCTCATGTATAATCTCATTCACCTCACTCTTCACCTCCTCAAACATTTCTTAAGGCTCCCACCCCCTGGACACTTCCTCATTCTCCCCATTCATATGCATGTTCTTATTACCCACATTAATGCCTGAATAGCTCCACCAAACCTACAGTTCTCTAACTTCATGACCACACTGTATCATGTATCTGGAGACCGCTTCCTGTTACCAGACTTTCTACAGCCAGCATCAGGAGGCACTGGATAACAATGCTAATTATTATTTTATTTAATTGCTAATTTAACTAGCAGTGTTAATCAAATTAATGATGGTAATAAGTTAACAGCAGATAGGCAGAAAACAAAGGAAAAAGGGAATGGAGCACAACAAAAGGAGAAAGCTCCTGGAGAAGCTAGAAAAAGCAGAAACTGAGGTCTTAAGTGGAGAGGTTGACTTCAGCACTGGTGAATGAAACAAAAAACTATGTGTTCCTCAGAGGCTGGGGCAAAAGGAGTGGAGGGGGGTTGGGAGGGTGCCATACAGAGCAAAGATTTTTTAACTTGGATTCTGTGGCCTTGTTTATATTTATATCTACATAGACAGATGCAACTATCGTTTAGTCATCTATATTTATTTTAAAGATATAAGTTATATATATATATATTATGTATCTAAATAGAGATACAGACAACAGCATTTCAATATAATTGGTTTCCTTTATAATTCTATACAATTGAATTTATATATTTCAAAGTGTTATTTTGAGAAAGGCTACATGAGACTGCCGAAGGTATGTGTAGCACAAAAATATTTAAGAACTCCCCTTATGTAGAAGGGATTTTGAAGTGTGGAGGAGGAGGCATGAGGGGATTCATAACTGATGGGCTCAGTATCAGTAAAGTGGAAAGCAAGGTCATCTGCTGAAAGACAGAGGTACAAGGGAATTGTGGACTTGAGGAAAGAGAACACAGCTGCTGTGAGAATATGATAGGGAATCAATCAGATAGATAAAAGGATTGCTGTGGAGCAGCAGGGACCCTGTTGAAGTTAGAGCATAGGAATTTGCATTGAACCCAATCTATATGGCTTACTACTGACTCCCACTAGCAGTATTTAGCAGCTTTGGAGTACTTACAGAGAAAACTGAAGGGGCAATTGGTGTTTGTTTGCTTTGTTTGTATTTTTGAGAGAATATACTGGCCTAACAGTTGAAAATTAGTAGAGATTAAGCTGCCGGAAGAGGGAAAGAGAAGAAGTTTAATTGTAAAGGGTAGCATACAGTATACCTTACTAATCTGGTTACAATAGAATGAAAACTATTATAGGTGAAAATTAAGGCTACAGTATATATAATAAACATGTAATGTCATAACAAGGGGAGCTAGGTAGGTCAGTCGATAGAGTAGCAGGCCTGGAGTCAATAAGACCTGAGTCCAAATTTGGTCGTAAATGCTCACTAGTTGTTTGATCCTTGGCAAGACACTTAACTTTGTTTGCCTCAGTTTCTTTATCTGTAAAATGAACTGGAGAAGGATGACCAACCGCTCCAGTATCTCTGCCAAGAAAACTTCAAATGGGGACACAAAATATCAGGCATAACTGAAATAACTAAACAAAAATGTCATCATCTCCTCCTCCTCCTCCTCTTCATCGTCATCATCCATAGCATTTATAGCACTTTAAGGTTTGCAAAGCACTTTACAAACATTATTTCATTTTATCTTCACAATGACCTTTGGAGGTATGTGATATTATTATCCCCATTTTACAGATGAGGAAACTATATCAGGCAAGAAGTTAGGTGCATTTCTTAGGGCCTTTTACCTATCTTCTTGATTCTAGGTGTAGTGCATCCTTGCTCTGGACCATTCATTTCCCTCTGTACATGTCTCACCCTGGAATATCATTCTCCCATTTTGTCCTCCTTATCCCATTTAGAGAATTCCTCCTGGGGCCTCCATTTCATGGATGACCAAACTTCATTCCTCTTGTAGCTCTGTCTGACTTGACAGACATTTCCACTATGCCTTACCTGCTTTCTCACACAGAACTTCCTTAATCAACTGACAGTAACTGTAGAACATCCTTGCACCATGCCAGTTCCTTTCAACCACTGGCGAATTTTTCCTGGAGCCTCCATTTTGTGGAGTGACCCAGTCTGACCAAACTTCATTCTCCTTCCAGTACTTCTGATTTTCTGGACTTCAACACCATATCTTCTACACCAGTATCTTTCCCTCCCTTCACCCTCCAAATTCTACTTTCCACTTCCTCCACCTCTTCTTCAATTCCTTTTTGTGTGTTTTCTTCCCTTTTAGAATATAAGCTTCTTGAGGACAAGTATTGCATTTGTTTTTGCTTGTACAATCCTAATTCAAAGCCCACTGGTATCAGACTCTCATTGATGAAGATTGATGCCCTGTGCTAGGGTTACACTTGTATTTTTATACCCAGCATTGAGCACAGTGACTGGCATATTGTGAGCACTTAATAAGTGTTTCTTACCTTGCTTTGCTCTATTTTTTTTGTTTTGCTTTGTATATATTGTGCAGAGTGAGATATTGGTTTGGGAGAGCAAGAATCAAGGTGGCATAGGATAGTGGAAAGAGCACCGAATCCAAGTGTAGGATTCATGCATCTTTATCCCTATTTAATTCTTTCTGATGTGGAATCCTATTGTATTCATTTTGGATGCTGACTCTATCATCTACCATGTATCTCCACCTCCCCCAGCTTTGCTTCATTTGAAAGCTTGATAGTTTATAAGTTTGTCATTTATACTTCATTTAGAAAATGAATTAAAAACTATTATTGGCCACACAAGTCCGTGGAGAGAACTTCCTGGGACATTTTACTAGGGACCCTTTTCCTTTCTCCCAGTTGATCCTTGACTTCTGTTATCCAATCAAATCTGTATACATAGAACCATTAGTACTCTATGTTGTCCACACAAAGATGATCTGAGAAACATTTGGTCAAATGTCTTGCTGAAATCCGGGGTGTGGTCCTTGCATAATATGCAAAGTCAGTTGAACAGGCATAATATAGTGTGTGGGTGGAGAATCATTGTAAAGGAAGCCAAGATACAAGCACCTTGGACCTGACTCTAACACTGACCCATTATGTAACTTAGAATAAAATATATCCCTTTTTGGAGACTCTATTTCCTCATCTGTAAAATGTGTAATTGGACTAGATTATTCCTAAACTTCCCAATATAAAATGGTAACAATCATTTGCAAAGTCTGAATGGCAATAGAAATATATATATATATATATAGTGTGTGTATGTATCTATGTATGTATGTATGTATATGCACGTACATGTATGCATATGTATATTTGTGTGCATATGTATATATGTGTATGTCTATCTATGTGTATATGTATGTGCATGTGTAGGTATATATGTATGCATTTTATGTGCATGCATGCATGTTTATATAACTCTGCTTTGCTCTGCTCTGTTCGCCCCAAACCTTAAACCTACTGCACTCTGAAGCTGGGATGCCAATGGGCCCCTACCTGAGGACTCCTCTGGACCCTCCTGGCTTTAGAATGATTATCAGTAGTAACTGTTGCTGTTTCCCTCCCAGCCTGATGTCTTTGTTTTCTTTGGCCTCATTAAAGATGGCTCTGGAGGAGAAGTGAGGCTGGTGACCTGCACAGTCCTCCCTCACTCAAAATAACGTCAAGTGCAAGTCATGTCATCATTTCTCTGATGGCATGTTCTTCTTCAGCAATGAAGGAAGAACACACAAGCAATATGTTTACAGACATATCTGACCCCTATGTATACATATGTGTGTTAATGAATGTATGTATTCACATATACACAGACATATTTGTTTTTCAGTCATTCTGTAGTGTCCAACCCTTCATGAGTCCATGGATAATAGCACACCAAGCCCCTCTACCTCTTTCTCTCAGTCTATTCAAATTCATGTTCATTGTTTCTATACCATCTATCTATCTCATCCTCAGCTGTCCCCTTTTCTTTCTGTCTTCAATCTTTCCCAACATCAGCTTCTTTTCCAATGAGTCCCACCTTTCCATTATGTAGCCAAATTATGGAAACTTCATCTTTAGTACTTGACCTTGCAGTGAATAGCCTGAATTAATTTCTTTAAGTATTGACTGATTTGATATCCTTCCTTCCAAGGGACTCTTGATAGTCTTCTCCAGCACCATAACGTGAAAGCATTGATTGTGCAGTGCTCAAATTTCCTAATGAACAGACTCTCACAGACATATTATTATTGGGAAAAAAACCATAGCTTTAGCTGCATGGACCTTTATTGGTAAGGTAATATACTTTTTAGTGTGCTGTCCAGATTTGCTATAATGCTCCTTCTAAGGAGCAAGTGTCTTTTAATTTCATGGCTGCAGTCACCATCTGGAGTGATCTTTGAACCCAAGAATATAAAATGTGACACTGCTTCCTTTCTCCAGGAAGTGATGAGACTAGTTTCCAATATCTTAAGGTTTTTGTTTTTGTTTTGTGTGTGTGCAGATATGTGTGTGTGTATGTGTGTGTATGTGCTTGTGTTGTTAAGGTTCAAGCCAGGCTTTACATTCTTTTCTTTCGGCCTCTTCAAAAAGCATCTTAGTTTCTCTTCACTTTCTGCCATCAGAACGGTACTATGTGCATATCTGAGATAGTTGCTAGTTCTCCAGGAGACTTTAATTCCATCTTTTTATTTATTCAGCCTGGCTTTTCATGTGATATATTTTGCATGTAAGTTAAATAAATAAGGTGACAATCTGTACACCCTTGTTGTGTTTTTTCTTCCAAACTTAAACCAATCAGTTGTTCCATGTTCAGTTCTATCTGCTGTTTCTTGACCCACACACAGGCTCTTCAGAAGACAAGTTGATCTATCAATTCCATCAATTTGAGGAACTGCCACATTTCGCTGTGATCCACACAGATGAAGGCTTTAGTGCAGTCAGTGAAGCAGATGTAGATATTGTGGGGGGTTCTTTGGTTGATTTTTGTTTGTTTATCTGTTTGCTTGTTTTAGAACTCCCTCACTTTCTTCATAATCCAACAAATGTTGACAATCTGATTGCTAGTACCTCTGGCTCTTTGAAAACCAACCTGCTCTTCTGGTAATTCTTGGTTCGTAAGCCTAGCTGGCAGAATTTTAAGCATAACCTTGCTGGCAAATGAGATGAGTGCTGTTGTTTAGTAATTTGAACATTCCTTAGCATTTCCCTTCTTTACGATTTGTACATAAACTGATCTTTTCCAATCCCATGTCCATTGTTGTATTTTACAAATTCACTAGTATATTTAATGAAGCTCTTTAACAGCATCATCTTATAGGGTTTTAAGTAGCTCAACTGGAATTCCATCACCTCCACTAACCTTATCATTAAGAAGATATCCTAAGACCTACTTGACTTCATTCTCCAGGATGTCTGATTCTTGATCAGTAACCACATCATCAGGGTTATTGCTGATGCTCAAATCTTTTGTAATACAGACAGGCAGATGGACAGATAAAACACAAATATTCTGTAATATATATAAACATAAACATATGCATATATGTGTATACAAACATACATATACACACACACATATATATAAATATATATACATATACCTGTATACTCTTCCAGACACTGAAAAGAATTTCATATAGTCAAAGGCTAAATGAAATAAAAATGTTAATGATAGATATATCTTTACATTATATAACAATATACAGTGATAGAATTCATTTTTGTACATAAATTATAGTATATCATGTGTATATATACTAATACATAATGTTATAAAATATACATTTTAATTAGAATCAATATACAGCATGGAGTAATAGATAACACACTATTCTTGGAATTAGCAAGATGACTAGATTTAAATCCTTACTTTAATATTATCTATCACTTAATTTCACTAAGCTTATTTCCTCACCAGTAAAATGAAGCAGTTGTATATGATGACCTCTAAGGTCTCTTCTAGCTTTAAATCTCCTATATTCTGACTTAGAGAACTTGGATTTGGGTCTTCTTTTTGCTTCTTATTACATATGTCACCTTGAGGAAATCACCAAACTTTATTTTTATGTCACTTTCAGTGTTTATGCCTCAGTTTCTTTAGAGATACAAAAAAAAAAAGCTAAAGTTAGAGGGGTAGGTATGCGGAGCATAAGGACTGCATTCAGGAAGACTTGAGTTCAAATTTGGCCTCAGATACTTACTAGTTGTGTGTGATCCTGGGAAAGTCACTTGTTTGCCTCAGTTTCCTCATCTGTAAAATAAGGTAGAGAAAGGAATGGTAAACTCCAGTATCTTTACCAAGAAAACCCCAAATAGAGTAACAAAGAGTCAGAAAAGAGAGAAACAATTGAAGAATAGCAAAAGATGCTTTCTAAGGCCCCTGCCGTATTTAATTTTCTGTTATTACTCCCTATTTCCCCCAAATCTGTGATTTAATTGGTGTGTGGAATTCCCAGTAAAGGAACTTTCTCTAGCAATATAATTTGTCAAACCCTTGCAACTTAATCATAGAAAGTCTGCTGCTGGCACTCCAAAGGATTTCTAGAGGGTCACTTCGTCGGCGTATGTCAGAGAAGGGGTGGTATCTCTGTCTTCTGCACTCTGAAGGCCAGCTCTCTTTCTAGAGCTAGGTTTTCATTATTGTGAGTAATGAATCCTCTAAAGTGGCTGCAGCCTTTGAATTGATACTACATGTATCTATTAGACTGGAACCAGTGATATATTTTATATAATTATGGCTTCAGATAGCTTGCATTCAAATACATGCAACTACTTCAGGGGATTTGTTATTTTCAATAACGGGAATCGAGCAGGACTATATTATGGTACCTCTCCCTTTTATTTAAACATGACACATATATGATACAATGTAAATAGCACATAATAACATATCTATATTTGAGAAAAATCTACTATTATATGAACTCTGCATCCATACCTTGTAAAAGTCACCCTGCCTAACTATATGGTTACTTTTCACAAACATCAAAGACATACTGAAGTCTCCAAGACAGTTCTCTTCAAAAAGATTCTTTGTAAATAAATTATGGGCAAGAGGCAGAAATTTCCAACTGTTATTAAGACTCCATTCAGAGTAAAATTTGATTTTTCTGTTTTGATGGCAATCTCAGTAGGATTTCAAGACATCAATTTTTATAGAGCCAAATAATTATTCAGGAGTCACATTTATTTCCAAGGCACACCAAGGAACTCCCCTTCTGAGATGTGGCAACACTTATTCCAATTAGAGTGGAGAAAGAACCACCCATGCCCCTCATGACCCCAGAGAGAGACAATTACCCCAGGAATAGAGGGAGGAAAAAGATGGAAGTCAGAGACTCTGGGGAAGGGTTTCTGAGAGGTGTCCTTCATGAATCTTGCATAGGAAGTGGTAAATGAAATCTGAAAATGCAAGGGGACATGTTTAATTAGATCTTCACAGTAGGAAATGAGAGGAAATGATGAGTTATCATCTGGATCTTATTAGGGCACACAAAATGCCTCAGGACTCCCAAGGTTCAGTAGTGCAGAAGTGTGGAAAGAGCACCAGGATGTTGTCTTGTCATGGCTCCCATCTCGCCATGTTATTTTGGGTAAGTCACTTGACTCCTTAGCCTCAGTTTGTTCATTTGTAAAATGTCAACATAAATACCCATATTGTCATGTCACACAGCAGAAAGTGCACCAGGTCACTGAGGTGAAACTAGAGGAGAACTCAGAGACCCAGTTAGCACAACTCCATTTTACAAATAAGCAAACTCAGCCCATACAATTTAAATGACTTATCCAAAGTCATGTTGCCAATGGGGTAAATGTTAGAGAAGAGATTTGAGCCTAGGTCCTCTCACTCTAGAGTCAGAAAACTTTCCATTGAACTAATACTTATTAGAACTTGGTTTGAATCTTCACTTCCTTGTTTATTTCCTGTTGACCTTGGGCAGACTCTTTCATCTCTCTGAGTTTCAGTTTCCCCCCTTATAATTAGAGAGCCAGTCTAGATGATCTGTGGAATTCTCCTTAGCTCTAAATCTATGTTTCCATGCTTGTATTTAGGCTCAGATGTGATCAAATAAATGAAAAGGATTTTTAAAAGAACAAAGTACTATATATTTATAAGGTACTGCTATTATTTTGGTCATGTTTGGATAAAGATGGTAATTAAGGTAATATTCAGTTTTGTGACAAAATTGTTGTAGAAGAATGGAATAATGCTTGATTATAGTTTTGTAATTGATTTCATTCACTAAAAGGGAATAAAAGCAAACCCTGGATTAGTATCAAGATAGAGTAGAAATACCACCATAGATTTGGGAGACTTGGATTCCATTCCTGGCTCTGCTACTAAAGACCTCTGTGATCTTACGATAATTATTATTAATTTGATGAATATTATACAGTCATCATTCATTTTAAGGATTCTATGGACATTTTTTTTCTACTCAACTTCCTTCTTCCTCAGCTCTGAATTTTAGGTATTTACTATTCATTCTCACTGTATGAGACTGAGGAAAGGCAAAGAGAAGAGATAAAATTAAAATGTTATTTTGTGATATTTTGTCAGTTAATGGTAAGATGTTTGAAAGGAAAAAATAATCAATCCTGTGGTTTTATTGGTGTGGGGAATTTCCCCAAAAAAGGAGCAAATCAACTTATCATTTAGTCATCAAACCTTTATTAATTTAAGTTCCTACTATGTGCCAAGCAAATATAGTTCCAGGTCTTGGGAAAATCAAAGATAAAAATGAAATAATTCCTGCCCTGAACGAGCTATTAGGGGAAATGGTAAGAATACCTGTAGCATACAGTCTTAGAGTGTTGCCTGGGGCACAAAGAATTTAAATTACTTTCTCACAGGTCACATGGCTAGTACATTTCAGTGGCAAGATATGAATGAAGTTTTCTTGACTCTGGGAATGATCATGATGATTTTTAGGGATAAGATTAAATCTATTCAATGAGACTGACATCTTGTCGATACTTTTGGATTTCCCTTAATGATATCATTATCTTCTCTTCCTCCTTTCTCCATGGGCTGAGGCATTAAATTCCTCCTAAGATATAGCAGAACTAAAGACTAAGTGTATACCAGATCTCTTTATTGACTCCCTAAAAACTCTAGTTAACAGTTGCAGAGCTTTGTTTAGAAACCTTTCATGGATATCAAAAAACACTTGAACTGACTTGGCAAAATTTGCCATGCATTCTGTTTTCTTGACCTATGCAATTCTTGTCTTTCCACAAATGTTCCATAACAGAGTTGCAACAAAATACTTGAGACTTTCCTCCAATACTAGTAATATGTTTTCTTTGACTTTGTTTTGTGATACTTAGTCTATACTATGTCTTATACTCATTATATGAATGACCCATATCCTTTTCTAATCATATATAGCGTATTTTTCATGTCTTTCACTAGTTATTAAATCAGAAGTTATTAAAGCTTACTATGTACTAAATATCACAAATCTTTAAAATATAAGGAAAAAGAGAAAATCAGCTCTTCCCTCAGGGAGAAAACATGTACATAAGTAGGTATAGAGAAAATACATTCAGAAGAAGTGCAACTTAAGTCAGCTAAGTGGAACATTAACTGATACAGCATGACCCTAGAGTCCAAGAGACTCATCATCCTGAGTTCAAATCTGGCCTCAGACATTCACTGGATGCACGACTCTGAGCAAGACACTTAACACTATTTGCCTCAATTTCCTCATCTGAAAAATGAGCTGCGGAATGAAAAGACAAACCATTTCAGTACTCTTTGCCAAGAAAATGCCAAATGGGGGGGCATGACAAGTCAGCCATGACTGAAAAATAACTGAACAAAGTACAATTTATCCTTGTAAAGGAATGCACTAGCAGCAGAGGGTGGGGGTAGGGGCAAGGAAAGACTTCCTGAATATGTTAGCATTCAGCTAAACTTTGAAGGAAGACAGGTTTTTAAGAGACAGAGTTGAAGAGGGAGAGCATACTAAGCATGAAGACCCTAAATAAGGATCATATGTGAGAAAATAGTTTCTTATGGCCAGACAGTAGAGTATATGAAGGAGAGTAGTATATTCTTACAGTGAGGATCTTTTTCCAGCTATCTCCCATATGAAGGAATTTACAATCTTGTTTGCTTGCTTTTGGAAGGAGCTTCTAGTGAGATGTGACAGGCCCCAGTTAGGTTTCAGTCATCTTTCCTTTAGACTCAATACATTGACGTATACTAGCCTTCTGTCCCCTATCCCATCTATTCTTTAGTTTTTCAGCTAGGCAAAAATCAAGTCCGCTACTGTTTTTTTCAGGAGTAGCGATGGTGGGGTGAGTATTCTAAGCTGATTTTGAAAGCCTGAGTTTCCCTAACTTCTAGACTACACCATTAAGAGAGAAGCTTCCCTCCTCTCTTCATACCTCATTCTCCTCAAATGACTGTGCACGATTGATGTCCTTAGCTTACTGCAACTTATTGCATGATGAAAAAAGAGAGTTGAGGGAAAGAAAGAAAATTTGTGCAGTAGCATGGAAACTTCAAGGGTTTCCAAAGCATAAGCCCATAGATCATTTTGAGACCTCTTTGAGGGCATGGAGGCTGGTGGATGAGGAGGGCTAAGAGAATATCTTAAATTTTGTGTTCTCCATAGATAATTCTTACCTTGCCTTATTTTTGTTTGCTTTCTTTTCTTTTATATTCAACTGAAATTTCTCAATCTCTGGTGTAGAATTACTCTTCAATTTTTTTAATTTATTTTCTTTTCAAGCTCATGGGAATTGGAGGAAACCTTTTGTCTTCAATCTTCTTGATCATATCACACAAATGTTTGTTGACTGACATCACCTAATTCCCTGTAATAATTTTTAATAGAATATTCTTCTAATATTATATGTATCTGAGATGGCACACTAAATGTTCCAAACAACTAAAACAGGAATCACTTAAGATTCAAAGGAAAAGTAAATGCTGATTGAAAATAATCTATGGCATATTAAAAATGATACATGTGAGGAGATGCGATGTACAGAGTATGTGGTGTGGATAATCTATGATTATTACCAAAAAATAAACCAAATAAAGCATTATTTTAAATGGAGAGACATTAGAAGCTTTCCTAGTACAAAGAGGGGTAAAGCAAGGATGACCTTGCTCACCCACTATTGTTTGTCATTGCTCTACACTTAATTAGCTATAACAATAGAGCAAGATAATAAAATCAAAAGTACAAAAATCTGCAAAGAGTATAAAAGATTATCTCTATTAGCAGATTATATGATGGCACACTGTTTTTTAATTCTAGAGAATCAGCAATGAAGTTAACAGATGATTTATAGTTGAACTAAAATAAAAGTGTACAAACTACATTGACAAGAAATTTCTATACAGCATTAACAGAACTAGGAAGAAATAATAATAAAGTAAATTGAATTTTTAAAAAAATATAGTGCTTTTATATATTGAAGGTAATCTACCAAGACACACCATATTTACATAAATTCAACTATAAGGCACTCTTCATCAGAATTAATGAGACAAATAATTGGAGAGATATTCATTAGAAAATATTTAATATCTCAATTAATTACAGATTTAGTGCTATGCTAGTGAAATTACCAAATTGGTATTTTATATAACTAAATCAAACAGTAACAAAATTCAATTAGAAGGACAAATATCTAAAATCTCAAGAGAAAACATGAAGGAAAGTTATAAATAAATAGCATCACATTATAAGACCTCGAGCTACATAATAAGGAAGTAGTGATCAAAGCTGGATTTGTTGAGAGACAAAAAAAAGAAGACAGAGAGACAGAGATAGACAGAAAAGGAGGGAGAGAGAGGGGAAAGGAAAGAGAGAGAGAGACACAGAGAGGGAGAGAGAGTAGATTAGTAAATATTTGAAACAATATTTGATGTATTAAATTAATGTATTTAAAATCATTGAGGGAAGATATTCTTATGAACAAGAACTGATAGGAAAACTGAATCAAACACAGGTATACAGAATGAATCACTCAGGCTAATAAGATATATAAAAAAAAATCTCTGAGAATTACATTCGGTAATATAAAGTGAGTAATGTTAGAACTCTAAGGCTTTTTCATATACAGAAACAACCTGTTGTACTTGTAACTTTGATCTTAATCATGCTTTTCTAAGTGTTACGGGGGAAGGTGAGGCAAGAATCTAGGTCTACTCACTCTCATTTGAGTTCTGAATTGTGCCATCGTTCCTATGTCATCATCATCAAAATCGTAGCATTATCAGTCATAATTTATTATAGAAAATATTTGGTAAGACACAGAGTCAGACAGAGTTGGGATATTGACGGGCCTTAAGGATAAAGGTCCTGTAAATTGAGAATCAGCTGAAGAAAGTGGAGGTTTAATTGTAGCCTGTCCTTTATTCTTGAAAAGAAATAGTGATATCAGGAAGGTGATGTCTTTACTTGTAAGTGAATTGGATTTAAGTGAGGAAGGTATAAAGTCACCAGCCTCACTCTATTTTCCAGAGTCATCTGGGTCCAATGGCAAGATATAAATCAGGATAACTGGAGATGGGTCCAATGAAGGAAGTTTGCTGGGGAGGAAAAAAATACATAGGAGGACATCTTAGCAATTAAAAAAAATTCAGATAGTACTATTTTGATTATTGCTAAATAATATGTATATTTTGAGACTTTAATGAATCTCTGTCCTCATTTGTGTGGAAATTCCCTTCACTAGTGAAGATCTGAACCTCATCTATTCCTTTTCATCTTGCAAAATTTTGTCAGTTACCTCCCTAAAACACCTATAGAAGCCTACTTCAAAATGTTAGATATCTTCCCCTGGTGGGATTTTGTATTTTGTTAATATACATGCAGCACTTGTTTTCCTTTTGTTCTCAATCCATGCATGACTCTCTCACTTTCTGAATTGTACCTGTCCTTGATCCTGTCCTTGACCCCACTTTTCAAGTACACATTAATGTTAGAAAGATGTTATATTCTTATATCAAGATTTTCACTCTTTTCTTCTCGTCACACTGTTTCCAAATAGTATATTTTTAGTCTTTATTCAGTCAAAATTCCTACTTCTTTCTACACTGTGCAGAGTTCTGGTACCTAAGTTTCTTTGGCTAAATCAGTTGGAGACTCATGGGATTTGGAATGGGATGAAAATGTCAATTACTGTGATGAGGTTTTCCTAGGAAGATAATTGAGAGATATTAGAAAACAGAAAATATAATAAAGACATCATTTCTATAGCCTTGCAATTTAAAGAAAAAGGAAGGAAGAAAAGGAAAACATTATATTTGGGTTCAGAATATATTTTTAGTCCTTTCTTATTATATTATTTCACATATCTTATTTTTGCCTTTTCACTGAATATCTAAGAACTGGAGATGGTAAGAGTGTGAATTAATGTGTCAGTGCCCACTTTTGAGCAGCTCTGTTTGGTTTCTAAATTAGGAACACAGCTGCTTTTTTCTCATGGAAATGAGATTTAGTTGAGAAAAAAAATGTCTGGCAACTTTAAAGGAAAAGATAGAATATTTATAAGTGAATGGTTTCTTTAGAATAGAAATACTCCATCAGAAGGAAAATACACTCTTCAAATGTCTGTTCTAAAAATAAACTAAACAAGTCCTTCTTTTCAAATCATAGAGAAATGTCTGAACATGTCATTCCACAGATACAGAGGAACATCACAGCTTCTCCCTGTGCTCTGTTCTTGGATTGATGGGGGAAAAAAATACAGGTAGGCATTGTATAAATACACACAAAGAAGAGGTAGCTTAATTGCATGGGCTTCATGTATAACATAAACTATGCAGTATATTCTCATGGCAACAAAATGCTGCCTTTGCTGGAAGATTTTGTACCCTGGTTGTTCTGCTTTTAGAAAAGGGGGAAAGGGAATAGAAATCTCTGTAAACATGAAAATTTGGTGATTTAATAAATATTTAAAGATCCTTAAGTTTCTATTTCAAAATGGACCTGAAAAATACCTATCACCAGGTAGGAACTTAGAAAGAACAGTAGACAGGAGAGAAAAATTCTCTAACAAAAATGTAAGCAGGCAGTTTCCTGAGCCACCTGTCAGTATTGGAATTTCAGGGTCGGAAGAAAGAGACCTTAGAGGCCATTGAGGTGAACCTGTGCCTGACTGCACACCTCTACCAAATCAGTAGTGAATGGTCATCCAGCTTGTATGTGAGGATATCCAGGGAAGAACAACCTTTTTACCTCTTCAGCTGATTCTATAACTCTAATTATGATGAAGTATTTTCTGACATCAAGCCTTAATCTATTTTTTTTTCAGCTTCATTGTTCCTTATGGCCAGGAGCTATCCAGTGACCTAGGAGTAGGACAAGGCTAATCTTGATTAAAGGTGACAAACCTTCAAACATCTAAAGATGGTTATCATGTTACCCTTTATCTTTGGTCTCTGGACAAAACATTTCCATTTCTTTCAAGCTGATTTTAATATGTCATGAACTCAAGATCTTTCTTCATCTGGCTGCCTTCCTTGGGTGTTATGCAAATTACCAGTATCATTACTATAGCAGAATGTGATACCCCAAATTGGAATTGTGAAAATATTCTTGAGATGAAAATGACTGTTTTTCATGAGTTACCCAACTACATAGGTGTAGTGGGCATTGAGTAAGCCTGTTTGCTGACAGTAGTCAATCAGGAGTTGACAGTGAGCCAAAAGTCTTGCTCAGTCCCAGAATCCTTTGCCAGTATATATTTACTAGAGAAAGAACTACCAACATCTGTGTTTTCAAAGCCGGGGTGGGGGGGGCGGGGTAGGGTCCATAATAGCCACCCATAGTCTTGTCTGACCAAACAAACATTTCCAATGAGTAAGCCCCAAAGTAAAACCTCACCTCAGAGTATTTATACACTTTTCTGAGCTGGAGGGAATGACTCTGACCCAGTGCCTCAATAGAAATTAAGAAAAGTTCTTGAAGCCTGTTAATGGATGGGGGAAGATCTTTAACTTTTCCACCCACACACCATTAACCTTACATTAACATTACATTGCCCTGTAAGTCTAATTTTCCTTCCCATTTAACCTTTCTGTTTTCAACTCAGCTGGACACCTCTGTATGTGAGGAATAGGTTTTCCTTACTTGAAAACAGTAATATTAATAATTATGCTACTACTAATAATAATGATAAACAATTAGTATTTACATAGCACTTTAAGGTTCACAAAGTGCTTTACAATTACTTTCTCATTTTCTTGTCTCCACAACTTTGGAAGGTAAGTGATATTATTATCTCTATTTTACAAATGAGGAAACTGAAGAATATAGAGGTTGCAGCTTGCCCAGGGTCATACAGTAAGTATTTATGGTCAGATTTGAACTCAGATTTTCTGAACTCCCCCAAGCCAGTACTCTATCTACTATACTACATAGCATCCTCTAGACACTGGCTATGCCATGACAAAGGAGCAATGCAGCTGTATTATCATTCCTATTCTCATATGCTTGGTATCTTTCTTTAGCCTGCTTTAGATTAATTTACTTGGCCATATCTCCTTGTTGAATGTAATGAGATTTTCAGCATTGTTTTTATTCATAATCCTTTTGTGCAGGGGCAGTGAGATGTGTGTCTCCAACGTCTTTTTTTTTTCTTGAGTGTTTGGGTATAGATTACTTTCCTCAGCAATTGTGGAGACTGAACGAGAGTGTTCTGACTATTGGTTCACTCGACCTAACACCACTGGCACCATTATTAACCCCATAGCTGCTATGGCTATTGCTTCTGCTGCTGCAGTTACTATTACTGCTATAACTATTACAACTATTAATACTATTACTACTACTACTACTACTACTACTACTGTTACTACTACCTCTTGTGCTGCTGCTACTTCTACCAACACTAATTCCACCACAACCTACCACTCCTACTCTTACTACTCCCAACTTCATAAATACTACCACTCCATATTTATACAATGTTTTAGAATTTATAAAGAATTTTCCTTTTAAAGATCTTCTAATAAAGGCAGTGAAAACAATATTATTCTTGTTTCATGGAGAAAGAATTTGATGTTCAGAGTAATTAAATGACTCATCCCTATCACCTATCATAATGTCCTAGTTAGAATAATTATTTCATAAATGCTACATGACCATAAATGGTAGAGTTGAGAAGCTAACCCTATGTCAAGTGTTCTTTCTGATACATCACATAACTAAGAATGTGAAAAGAGTATTTAAATAACTTCAGTGTTCTTGTTCTATGGGGGAAGTCATGTGTGATAAATTGAGAAATGGCTCACTAGATTGTAAAGTCCCATATTCATCAGATCTATTTTAATTGCATAGATATGTATTAATTATCTTTTGTGTAAAGAAACCATGCTAGGTTCTTGGAGATAAATTGGGTTTAGCTAACTTGAGTCTCTGCCTTCATAGTGCTTATAATCCAGTAGGGAGAAAATAAGTATACAAACAAATACAACACATGATAGTAAATATTAGCTGAATGTAATGTTCCAGATCTGTAATCTCTATTTCTGGGAGATGCTGAGGTTGAGAAAACACTTCAGCTTCTGAGATACTGTAGGAATAAAGCTAATTAGTTGTCTGCATTAAGTCCAACACCAATATGGTGATCCTTTGGGAGTGGGGAGCTACTTGGATACCTAAGGAAAAGCAAACTTGCCCTGGTAGGAAATAAAACAGAGCTTCATTAGTGCTAAGATCAGATCCCTGAGTTGTCACTACACTTCTATTCTGGATGATACAGGGATACATAGTCTCCAAAAAAGGTAAATAAGTACATTAGGTTTTTGAAAGATGAATTAAGCAATAAGAAATTATTAAACATCTACTATATGCTAACCACTGTGTGTGTTCATCCTTCATTTTTGAAGAAGATCATGCCATCAGAGAAATGATGACATGACTCGTGCTTGACTTTGTTTTGAGTGAGGGAGGGCTGTACAGATCACCAGCCTCACTTCTCCTCCAGAACCATATGAATCCAGTGACCAAATATTCATCAGGATGACTGGAGATGACCCAGGATGAGGCAACTGGGGTGAAGAGACTTGCCCAAGGTCACATAGCTAGTGATTGTCAAGTGTCTGAGGTGAGATTTGAACCCAGGTCCTCCTGACTACTGCACTGGTGTTCTATCCACTGCACCACCTAGCTGCCCATACTAACTGCTAGAAATATGATGAATATATATGTATGTGTGTATGCATATATGCATATACATATTTATATATACAAATACATACATATGTGTATATAAATTCCCTGATCTCAAGGAACTTGCATACTATGAATATCACACACACATAAACACATAGATGTTCACACACACACACATATATATATATATATATATATATTTATATATGTATGTATGTATGAAAAATCAAGGGATACATAATTAGATTGGGGGATGGGATAGCTCATATACCTTAACCTGACCTTTTAATGAAAGTTGGAATTTGAAGGAGTAGAAAAAAGGAAAGATTGTACTAAATTCATAGAGGACAACTTCTGTAAAGTTGTGCAGACAAGAGTCAGAATGTCACATATGAGAAACTGCTACAAGGGAAGATTGATTGGAGTATAGGGTTTATGAATGGGGGTAATATATAATTATAATAAAGTTCAAAGGGTATGTTGTAGTAAGGCGTGAATGATTTTCAATGCCAAATAGAGGAGTCATTTATTTTTAAAAGTAATAGGGAGCCACTGGAATATACTGAGAACAGGAAGAAACATAGTCAAGGTTATACTTTATTAATATATTGACAACTGTGGAAGATGTAATAGACTGGGAGAAGAGGTAAAACCTGAGCCTACATGAGGGCAATTAGGATAGAGTACTTGGCTTGGAATCAAGAGGATGAGTTTTCCTGAGTTCAAATGTGGCCTCAGACACTTACTAGCTTTGTGATCCTGGACAAGTCACTTAACCCTATTTGTCTAAGTTTCCACATCTGTCCAATCAGCTGCAGAAGGAAATGGCCACCTACTCCAGTATCTTTGCCAAGAAAATGCCAAATGTGGTCACAAAGAGTCAGATATAACTGAAACAACTGAAAAAAACAACAAAAGAACAAAAATTATAGTTAGATTTGAAGATACATAGCAAATTAAGCATCACAATCACATTTTTGATCTGGAGCACAGACCTACATTTTTGCCTAATAGGCCAGACTCACAAAAGGACATTTGAGCATTTATATTCTGTGAAGAGAGTGATTATACTTGACCCCTAGTGCCTCAGAGCTTCATATTTTTAGGTGATCAGTGGAAAGCTCCTCTATCCCATGTACCAGAATTTCCAGACCTAAGGCAATCTTAATTCTTCCTGGGAGGACTACATCTGTTCTGTTGAGATATGTTTTATAGACTGCATGGCAGAAGGGAACTCACTACATTGCCCTCAGTAGTGAAGCTAAAATAACAGGCACAATAGCAAAAACATATCTAAAAGATTAGCAAAGGTAATAATTTTTTTCCTTAGTGTCTCACAAGGATCAACAACTAAAGTAGAGAATGATTGTGGAGACTTTATTCAGGTGGCAAAGTGATGAATCCATTAAGAAATACAAATATTAGTAACATCAATAAATTATAATTCCTAATTATGATATTGCTTATTCATCAACAGTCTTTGTATTATTCTTATTAATTCTTCACCTTCCTATAGCTCTTTATGGTTTCTTAGAATACCAATTATATATGATGGGTAGAGCCATTGTTATTACATCCATGTAAAAGGTGAAAAAGAAAACTGAGAGTACAGGATTAAATTATTTTCCCAGGATATATATTGTATATGTTGTACAGCCAGGAGCCAAGAGACAGGTGTTATAGTGGTATCATGAAATTAGACTGAATATAACAAGATCAACAAAGTCCCCAGGTGTCTTACTGAAGACTTTGATCATTTGTTTTATCAATACATGGGAGAAGAAGACTGGTCAAAGGATCTAGTCCTTATGAGCATGCACAGAGTACCGTCAATATAGTTCCCAGTGTGGAAGAGTCTATAGAATCTTCTTCTGGAACAGCATCCAGGAAGTGCTATATAGAAACTTTGGGACATGCATAGCATTATGTAACCAGAGTCAGTCTATTAAAAGTACAAGCACTGTTTTTTCCCCGATACTGGAAGGCATAGTCTCTCTTATATCACTTCATTCCCTGGAATTAACAGTTTCTACATAGTAATGGTGCTATCAGTTTGAGGTTCAAAAGTAGCATCACTTCTGGAAAAGTCTTTTTTGCTAGGTTTCATCCAGGAGATCAATTCTGTCTCCATGGTGCTTCCAAGAAGGACTATCTGGCTCTCCTCCTGCATGATCTCTAATGCTGGATCTTGGGTGGCTCACTACATTGACTTCTTAGTTACAGCTGCACGTGACTGAGGTCATCTTCAATATCTTTAGCTTAAAATGAAAGAATAAATGTCAAGAAAAGGAATGATCCATACTTACTGTCCAGAGGGAGAATCGAAAATCTTAACACACTGGCTCACTTCTCTCTCCTGACACCATCAAGTAGGAATAAGACACATGAAGAAAAGAGGGAGAAACTCTGTCAGCTAATGCCTTTTAAAAGCACCTCCAAATCTGACTAAATAGTTGTAGCAAATCTAAAAATATTTCTCCTCGCATCATGGTTAACAAACAAGAAATACTTATTGAACATCTAGACATGCAAAATGTTCAAGGGATTTCCTATTATATACCATCTGATATCTCTCAGAAGCAGGCTCCTAAGACCTTCCATATAGGGACTTGAGTCAGTGAAACTCTAGTCATGATCATAAAGACTGGTTTCAATGGTAGCCCTTTGTCATAAAGGCGAAGTCAAAATTTGGTATTTGTTGCTGTACAGACAAACCATACAGAAAATGGTAATGACATAATGCATTGCAAATATGTGTGTGTTTACATTTCATTTAAATCCAAGAAAATAGCCCCAGAGTGTTTCATGAAGGAGATTTGCAATGGGATATAATTAAAAGCACATTGGTTAGATGGCAGATTAGAGAAAACTATTAAGCTAAACTCTCTCCACATTCCCTTCCAAACAACTTTAAAATAATGACTCAAATCAAATTTTGGAGTAGCAGAGAAACAAAAGGTGAAAGGCAGAGAAACAAAAGGTTTCTATCCTATGAAAACTTAGGTCAGCAGGACAAGTCTCTAACACTGAGGAATATGTCTGTCCAGACTTAATGTAAATGGCAGTCACAACCGTGGAAGTGTTAGCAACTTTGGGAGCTCTCCCTCCAGAATTACTAAGAGGGTCAGACAACTGGACAGAAAGAAATTAAAGGGGACATTTGGTCAGCATTCCAGGATGGAGAAGAGTACTTGTGTTTGGTCATACAGGAGCAGGATATCTGGTTACAATTTCTGGGCTATTGCTTATGACTACAGGGGATCAAGGTTCTTGCTAGGAGAAAACAAGCACATATGTACATATATACATACATATATACATGTATGTATGTGTGTGCATGTATACACATACACACACACACACACCAGGAGAGCAGTGACTACACTTCTCCCCAAATCACACTGAGTGGAAGCATTAAAAAGTTATATACCACCAGAACTAATTCTGTGTAGCTTGAAAGAAACAATTTGAGTATTATGGAAATACAACCTGGATAACACAGGATCTGGAAGCTTCAACATTAAGGGATTGAAGGGCTTGTAATGGGATATTTCAGAGGTTAAAGGAACTGGGATTGAAACCAAGAATCATCTATCCAGCAAATGTGAGTATACAACTTCAAGGGAATAAATGGTAATTCAATGACATAGAGGACTTTAAATCATTCATATTGAGGAAAAGATTAGATCTGTATAGAAAATTTGACTTCCCAAGACAAGAATCAAGAGAAGCATGAAAAGGTAAACAGGAAAGAAAAATCATAAAAGACTCTCTAAAGCTGAACTATTTACATTACTACATGGAAAGAAAATATTTATAACTCAAATATTTTCTCAGTATTTGGGTAGATGGAGAGATTGTACATACACACACACATACACACACATCCATCCATCCATTCATCCATATATATATATATATATATATATATATATATATATATATATATATATAGAGAGAGAGAGAGAGAGAGAGAGAGAGAGAGAGAGAGAGAGAGAGAGAGAGAAGGGGGGGGGAGAGTATAGGCTGTGTTGAATCAGAAGAGATATCCACACACAAAAAAATAAGATGAAAATTAAGGGGTGAGGGAGGAAAATACCAGGAAGAGGAAGGGAGAAATGGAATGGGGCAGGCTATAACTCATAAAAAAGATAAGAAAAATCTTGTTCAATGGAGGAGAAAAGGGAGAAGGGGAAAGAGGAAAAATGAAGCTATTCTCTCCACATATGGCTGAAGGAGGGAATAACATGCTCACTAAATTTGATATGAAAATTTATATCACATCATAGAAAAGTAGGGGTGGAGGTGGCAAGTGGGGTGAGGGGAATGATAGAAGAGAGGGCAAATGGGAGAAGGGAGTCGCTAGAAATAAACACTTTCAAGAAGGGACAAGGTCAACTGTGGAGGGAAAAATAAGGGAGGATAGAGTAGGACAGAGGGCAATATAATTAGTATTACACAACATGATTACTATGAAAGTCTTTTGAAAAACCCCACATATTTGTCTGTATCGAATTGCTTGCCTTCTCAGTGGGGTTGGGGAGGGAGGGGGAGAGGGAGAGAAGTTGGAATTCAAAGTATTAGCAAGGAATGTTGAGAATTTTTATTGCATATAATCGGGAAATAAGAAATACAGGGAATGGTGTATAGAAATTTATCTTGCCATACAAGAAAAGAGAGAAGATGAGGATAAGGGACAGGTGGGGTATGATAGAAGGGAGGGTACATTGATGGAAGGAGTAATCAGAATGCAAGTTATTAGGAAGTTGGGGGAGGGGAGTGATGGGGAGTAAAATTGGACATGTTACAAAGTGATGTAAAAGCAATTAGTAATAAACTGAATTAATTACTGAGAATAAATCAATGACATCTTTAGTTTGCTGAGAAGAATTTTAGTCTAAATTTCCTAAAGGAAGGTAACCTCGGGTAAAATTTGGCATTAATGGAAAAGTCAAAGTTTAAATGGTAAATTTGATTTTATGACTGCTATTTAATCAGGAACTAGAATATGTATAGAAAGGCATGTAAGTCACTTAAGACTTGCCTCAAAAGATGTTCCTTTGCGAAAGTGAAATTATCCTCATATTTGAACCTGGTTATTGGAACTTGCCATTTTTAGATGCTATAAGATTATTAAGTGACTGTTCTTCTGAGTCTAACTCCATGAATGGATAGCAAGAAAGGCGATCTGAGCCTCCAATCCATGATTCCAGTAAGGCTGTGAGATGCTGGTGTGAACTGCAAAATGGAACTTTCTCATGGAAAGGGTAGGAGAGTGGCTGGTCAGTTTGGGCTGAGGTAGAATTCTCCTGACTCAATTCCCCATTGACACCTGGAAGACTTTAAGCCTGACTGAATGCAAGTGGACAATGTAATTCTGCCTGGAATTGACATGAAATTGGGGAGATATTGCATCCCTGCAATGTCCCTGCTCTTGATGGCAATTTCCTATAGTCAAAAGGTTTGTAAGCTTAATACCAGATCTTGTAGATTATTGGTAAGGGAATATCCAAGGCTAAGTCTAAAATTAAGCTATTAGGCATAGGACTTTAGACCAACAACAATAGTTTAGAGTCCTTTAATTCTTAGTAATACTGTGGAGACAATTAGGTCAAGAGCTTGTGAAATTAGCAACATAAATATTTTTTGTGTCTCAGTTGGTTAATGTTTAAAAAAAAATTCTTTTGTGGTCCATATTGTAAATGCTTTAAAAAGAAGTATCACCTGACCAAAAAAATTTGAATTGTTTTACGTTATAAACTCTGTTAAAAATGAAAAATAAAGGAGGGGAAAGCCAGATGGCGACAGGCGAGAAACGCCTCGGGCCCAGGTCGGAGCGGCAGACCGAAGTGGGGACATCCTCCGAGTGGTCCCGATATCCCTGTTCCTTCCTGAAGAGGCGAGGCATCGCAGATCAGGAAACATGGCTTCTCCCCATGCTGCTGGGTCCCAGGCATCTTTGATGTTCGAGGATTTAGCTGTCTACTTCTCCAGAAAGGAATGTGAGTCTGGACCCTTCTCAGAACCCTCTTTGCTGGGAATCTGTGCCGAAGAATTGCAAGAATCTAATCCCATTTGGAGACAAGAGTGAAAAGGAAGAGGAAAATTTTCAACTAGAAAATCCAGAAAATGGGGAATTAGAAGCATTGCCTTCGGAATGGTGCAAAAGAGACATTTCCCTGCATCCTAAATTCGGGAAGGATTGTGAGAATGAATTCCCTGATCAGAAAAGGGTGCTTTAGTCAGCCAATGGTCCTCAGATTATTCCCTTTTGGACCCCTTTTTCACAGAACAAGAACTAGCATCCACCAGAATGCCTTGTACATAGGACAACTGTTTTGTTCTGATTGACTATCAACTCCACCTACTCCTGCTTGCCACGACAAAAGAAACAAAACTATTTTGATCCCAGTCACGGTAATTTAGTAAATGAAAAATCTGTTTTCAAAACAAAAATGAAAAATAAAATTTAAAATAAAAGAAAATAAGGTAGGGGAAGTAATCATGATCTCAGACAAAGCCAAAAGAAATATAGATCCAATTAAAAGAGATAATAAGGGAAACTATATTTTTGCAAAATAATAATATTGAGCATGAAGTAATATAAAAGTACAGTGCTTCTCTGGAAAAATTCTCATTTCTTAAATACATAGCAAACCAAGTCCAATTTATTTTTCAAAAAAGCCATAAATGATTTTCAGATATGAACAGGCTAAATTCAGAAAAAAAAGAAATCAAAATTTTAGTCATTAGTTATATGAAAAAATGTTTTAGATCACTACTAATTACAGAAATAAAATTTAAAAAAAACTTATGAGGTACCTCCTCACACTTATAAAAAATGGCAAATGTTGTAAGGAATATATATATGAAAATATATATGAAATATTTTGTGGTGGCAAGGAACTGGAAATTGAGATGATGCCCATCAAATGGGGAATGACCGAACAAGATGTGGCATACAAATGTGATAGAATGCTATTGTGCTATAAGAAATGGTAAGTAAATAATTTCAGAAAGAAGCATGGGCAGCTTTATACAAAGTCACGCAGAGTGAAGGGAGCAGAAATAGGAGAACACCATACACAGTAATAGCAATGTTATAATGATGATCAACTTTAAAAAGATTAGCTACTCTGATCAACACAATGATCAAAATCAATTCCAAAGCAACCCATAATGAAAAACCCTATCTACCTCCAGAGAGAAAACTGATGAACTCTAAGTACAGATTGAAGGATACTTCTTTTTTACTTTATTTTTCTTGATTTTTTTTGCAACATCGATGGCATAGAAATATGTTTTGCATGATCATATATATATATACATGTATACATAAATATATATACATATATATATATTTACATAAAGCAATATAATATCAAATTGCCTTCACAAAGAACAAAGAAAGAGCAGAAAGGACAGAGAGAATTTGGAACTCACAATTAGGAAAAAAAGAATGTTAAAAATAAATAAATGAATAAAGTGTATTATTCTGAAGTTAAAGAAATTGGCTTCAAGTTTGGACTCTATTCCTTGGTAATGGTGTAACCTTGAGAAAATAGCTTCCTCACTCTTGGGCTCTACGTAGTCATTTTATTAAAATAGAGGTACTGAATTAAATGATCTTTAGGTCTCTTATAGATTTGACATTCTACAGGTCTCAATACGAGTCCAATTTCAAATCTCCTTTCCAAGAGAGAAATCTTAACCTCTATTTGGTCTTATTATATTGGCTATAAATGAAAGAGATGATCCCTGCTCACCAGCTTTGGTATGTGAGCATTTGAAGATTCATTCCCAACGACCTGGAGTCAGTTGGCAGATATGTGTACTGAATATTCATGGAACTCTGTCTTTGGATGCTTGTAGCTAAGGATTGAATTATTGCTTTATCTCAACTCATCCATCAACAAATTTCTTGTTCCATTATATAGTGGGAAAAGGTCTGGTCTGAGAGTCAAAAAACCTGAATTTTTATTATTAGTCCTATTGATTAAGAACGATGAAAAAGTTGCAGGATGGTAGGAAGTAGAGCGATTTAAAGAATATTAAGGCATAGTCTTCATCTTGAAGATTATAACTTATTTAAAGAAATAAGCGTCTTTATAAAAATTCATCATTAACATATAATAAAGCTAGTTGGACGTGTGGCTAACATTTTTCTTTGTTTAATCCTGTGCTGCCTTGTGACTCTCCCTATCTATTAATTTATTGGTATAACTTAAGTGAAAGATATTAACACCAATGACCCCTCAACACTGGGCCTTGGATCACTTGCTAGTTCCCACTACTTCTTTTCTCACTGTATAATAATATTTACCCTCATTCTCAGAGGGAGATGGCTGCTGGAATTATGATTTTTATTTCAAGACATCTATTTTGTTGTTATCGTTATGTTGCGTCTGACTCTCTGTAGCCCAATAGACCATACTATCCTTAGGGTTTTCTTAGAAAGTATACTGTTTTGCCATTTCCTTCTCTAGTGGATTAAGGCAAGCAGAGATTAAGTGACTTGCCCAGGGTTTCAAAGCTAGTGTGTATCTGAGGCTGGATTCGAAACAGCAACTAAAAATATATACATAATGAATAAGAACCATGTCTAATAGCATCCAAGGCAGTATGCTGTAATGCAGTTGGCCACGGATTCAGGAAGATCTGACTTTGTGACACTGGAGGTCACTCCACGTATCAGACCTCCAGGGAACTCTCTAAAGCTACAAGTTGGAGAATGATTGCCAACTTGTATTGTTGTAAGGAGTTTTCTCCCCTGGAAGATCTCTATACTGATAAAATCACATATTCATTCCCACTCACTCTCTGTGTCCCTATTTTTAGACTCTAGAACTATCCCAATATCCATTCCTATCCCTTTCCCTGTCCTTATTTCTATCCATATCTCACACCATAAGGCCATTTTTATTAAAGTTGGAAGAGATAATGAGGGAGACATCACTTCTACCTTAACTGCTTTGGCAAGGCAAAATGCTGCTTGGCTTACAGGAATTTTCATGATTTCTATAAGCAGGGAAGAAGGAGAAAAGCATTCTTGAAACAAACATAATGGGAAAAGGGTCACAGAAGAGGCAGGAGAGTTTAAGGTGTGTCTAGAGGAGAGTTTTAAGACTGGTTATTCAGGAATAAGTTCATGTGGAGTGAGTAAAACAATGGAGAGGCTGGAGAAGAATCACTGAATCTAAAGAACCGGCATTTCATCCTGGGTACCATGGAATGACTGTGATATATTTTTTTTTAATTTCTACAGCACTTTGCATTTTTTACCCTGGCATCATGAGATCATCTTTAATATCTTAATCTTAAGGCTGAAATATTGTCCATTTAAGTTTACCAAAAACATTGTGAGCTCAACAATGTGAGTATTGCCTCCAGTAGTGAAGATCTCAGTCTCTCCATTTGTTGCCTTCATCAGTGTCTCTTTTTCATGTCCCTCTGTGCATTTGTTACAGGGATTCCACCCATGCTGGGAGTCCTCCTAGGGTTCTCTTGACATGTTGAGAATAGCAAGAGAACATGGAACCCATTTATTACCCATCACATGACAAGATTTTTTTTTGTCTTCTTCAATAAGAGAATAATTCTTCAGAAAGGTATTTGCCACTGTCAGTACAAATCCATTACTGAATCTAAGTCAAAGAAGAATTCATTGTAGATGTTGAAATCATCTAGGTATCAATGGTTTCAGATAACATGGCACTGGTTATACCAAATCTTAGATCACTGTAGAGATTTTTCTGCAAAGAACATAATCATTCAAAATAAGTTTGCCTATTTATCCACAGAAAGAAAAGCAAATGGATGAAGAAGGATTATTATCCACACTATCTTACATAGTTGGATACACAACTGATGAAGCTCATGTATTTGTAGGTTGGTTGGTTGCTGTCCTTTTTACTTGAAGAGGAACAAAGTGACATCACTACATTGTAATCAAGACACGGTGTTTCCACCTGTGGCTGATTAGATCAATACATGCTTAGAAGGTGCAATCACTTGTTGAGTACCAATGCTATATTACAAACATTTGGACTAGATATGTCTATAAACTTGTGTGTCTCACATTTCTTTTGAATTACTTCAATTTTGCTTCACTCGAAGAATATATTAGTTTTTCTGATGTGAGCATACCCAGGGGGAAGTCTTGTGCCAGTTTCTCCTATGTCTTACAATCACTTCTGAAGTTTCTCAGAGATGCCTTGAGAGTGTCCTTGTATTGCTTCCTCTAGTTAAAACTTCTCTGTCAGCTCTTGCCTATGTGAGTTCTCCATAAAATAGTCTTTTAGGAAAATGAACATTTGGCATTTGGCCCGTAAGTAGCCTTCAAAGCACTTTGAATCATTATCATAAGATAAAATTTATTTCCATCTGCCTTCTTACTGAGTCAAGAATCCTGCAGCTCTCCAAGCTTCATCTGCACTTTTGATGTAAATGCAGCCTTCTTAGTGATGGATGAATTATTCTGTTGGTAAACCCAGATGAGTTCTTGTTTTTCATTTAGCAACTTCTGAATTTCCCCATCATTTTTGTTAAAGTAATGGTGCTTGCAAATGTTTTGGCACAGATTATTAAAAATGATGATGTATGCCAAATCTCAGAAAGCTGCTCGTTCATTTGTTTTCTTTTATTTTGTTTATTTGTTTTCTTTTTGCTGCACTGTTGGCAATTATGTAGTGACTCAACTTTCCCTTCAACTTAGAAACAAATTGTTCCCTCATGGAAAAGTGATCCAATCTGTTGACATTGTCTTGTGGTAGTTGTTGTGCTGTGTATTCCCAGGCAAGTCAATTAACCTCGGTCTGCCTCGGTTACCTCGATTATAAAGGATAAAATATCACCAACCTTACAGGGTTGTTGTGAGATAAAATGAGATAATATTTATAAAGTGCTTCGCAAACCTTAAAGCTCTACATAAATGCTAATTATTATTATTACATGAATGCAGGCTTTTTGTACATATATATGTACTATAAATGTGGATGTGCATATACACACAAAAATTTTTATGTGTGTGCATATACATGTGTATACATATTTACACACATATTATATATATAGACTCAAAATATGCATTAATATATAACTTAGATGTATATTTGAATATGTGTGTATATGTGTATACATATTATATATACATATGCATAATAACTAAAATGCATATAGCACTCTAAGTTATGAATGTGCATTATATAGTCACTGCAAAATAAAGGAATGTCCTAGAATTTAATGAGATAGGCAAAGGAAAGTAGTCCACCTTTAAACATTTAAGTTTGTATACAATTTTCTCCCAAGAGGACACCTGAATTATAGGTACATATCACCTAACATCAATGATTATTTCTAGGAAAACAATGTTATAGCAGGAAATCATATCTATAGGAATACATTTTAATTGCTATAGTAACATTTTATTTGTCTAGTTGTATATTATTTTAAGATATATGAATTGCTTTCTTCAAAAAGAAGATAGAGTTGTTCTATTGATAGACTGTTCCATTGTAACAAACTTTTAGAAAGGTAAGGTGTTTGGAAGAGGAGTTAATTCATAGCATCATAAAATGAGAATAGTACAGTGCTTTAGAGGTCATCATTTCCAACATCCTATTTTTATTGTTGGAGAAACAAAGGCCCAGAAGTATTAAATGACTTTTACAAAGTTAAACACCAGTTTCATGAATAACAGTTTTAATACTTTTAAGCTCCATTAAATTTTCGGACTCCAACTCCAGTATACTTTCCAGTGACCACTTTCAATGACCTAGAATAATCATAAGTGTTGGAAGTAAAAGCTTAGTCTAGGCCTTCTAATTCAATCATCGTTTTAGTTGCACCAAACTGTCTTGCTTACTCCTCTAAAGGATCATTCAACCAAACAAAAACATGGCAGGCTCTATGCAATTATGATTTTATCTGGCAATTATATACTAGTAATATTATTTCAAAACATCCTTGATTAGTTCTGGTTTCATAACTAGAAAATTCTCTTTGAAGTTGATGTGATGAAACTGCGACAATTTCAGACAAGATTTTCTCAGGCAAACATGAGTACTACAGAACCCAATCCTATTCTACAGAAGGCTGCGTCATAAAGGGCTCCTTCTCACTAGGACCTCTTTTTTACATGAGCCCCATTTTAAATTGGCCACTATGCATAAAAGTATTCCAAATTTGTAGCTCATTAGGGAAGACCATTTGAATTTTCAGAGTGATAAAATTTGTATCAATGGCTCATAATTAATATGTAATCAGTGCTCAGCATAAGGGAAGCTCAATAAATGTGAAAGGCTATTAGCAACAAATCGCAGTAAAATTTCATTTAATTAGAAACTGCCGTCCATATCTTTCTGTTTTCATGGCTGGACTAGATGATCTCTAAAGGCTCTTCTAGCTCTTATTTTCTTTGGTAATATGACTTTTTTTCTCCCACTGTATTTTACAGTAGCTATTATTAACCTGGGATCTATTGAGCCTCAAAGGATTGAGTATAGCTTTCTAAAGGTTTAGAAAGTTGGATGGGAAAATTTTTTTGCATATTGATTTTTACTAACCTCTAACTGAAATTTAGCATAAGCATCAATTGCTCAAAATATATTATTAGATAGTTATAAAAAGTCTTTATCAGACTGCCAAAGGGATCCAGGATACACACACACACACACACACACACACACACACACACATACAGAGTTGAAGAACCTGTGTCTCAGTTGAATGAGAGAAAGGATAAGAGAACATGAATATGTGTCCAGGGAGATAAGGATCTAAATGAAGAGGAAACTGAGGCCTTTGATGACTCAGCATTGTCAATGTCTTCTGCTCATATCACTACATTTACAGAGGTAGCCCTACCCTACATTCTACATTCCATGTCCCCTGTAAAATGTGCTTTTTTAAAAGTCTTTCCATATTTATAACATAAACTTTAAATGATGAAAGGAATGAACAGGTACATATATATACTCCAGTCATCTATGACTTTATATTTATATTGCCAATCCTGGAAAATATGAGCTCAGATAAATAGAGTTCAGATAAATTGTCTTAAATTTTGGGAAATTTCCAGCCATAGATCAATTCAATTCAATTCAAATGGATCCAATTTAATTAATAACATTTTTAATATTTTAATTTAATGATCCATTAAATTGTGAGGTCCTTAGGATTCAAGTTTTGTGCTTTCTTTGTATCGCCACTGCTTGGCACAGTGGTTGACACATAGTAGACACTTAATGTTAACTGTCAGGCAAAAAGCTTCTACATGTACTAAAATGTATAAAGATGGGGAGAACAGTAGTTCCTTCCAGGAACTTAACAGGTTCAGTGTTATCTAAGAAGTTGAACGTGAAATGTAGAAAAAAAATCATGCTTGAAATAGGCTGTGAAATGTGTACAGGAGAGATACAAACAAAGGGCAATAAGAAAAATCAGGCTTACTAGACTATAAACTCCTTGAGGGAAGAAACCATGTCTTGTGCAAATTTTCACTCCCTACCTCACCCCAAACTCAGAACATTCCTTTATGCATAGAAGGTGTTTGTTTGTTATGTCGTATTGTTTTGCATCACTTTCAGTTAGAAGAAACATGAAGGGCAATGTGGAGGAGGTGATGGATGAACTGACTTGAAGGAAGATAAGGATTTAATAGGTGGAGGTAGAGAGAAAATCAATTCCAGGCATCAAAGATAAAGTGTGCAAATTCACAGAAACAGAATAGGGCAGGACTAGGTGAGGGAACAAATCCAGGTTGGTTGAAATATAGAGGGATGAAGAGAAGACAGACATGAATCTGGAAAGGCAAATTGGAACTAGATTAGGGAGTGCTTTAAATGCCAGATGAGGCATTCCTGTATTATCCAATAAGCAATGGAGAGATAGTAAATGTGGCAAAGAAGCATAGACATGAAATGACCAGACATGTGGAATAGGAGAATTTTTTTGAGAGCAATGGGAAGGGTGTATCGGAGAGGTGAGCGAAAAACAAGGGTGAGGTAGGAGTAAGTCAGATATGGATGAGCCTACAGGAGTTACAACAAGGGAAAGGGAATTTGGTAATAAGTTAAAAGGAGCAAGATGAGAGAAAACACCAAATTGAAAGAGGCTTGCGGAAGAAATCAGCTTCTAGGTTCTAATTAGAATATTGATGTGAAGGAATAGACAGGAGGGACCTTTCAGATCACCCCAACTTGTCATTTTAAAAATTAGGAAACCAAGACTTAGGAAAGTTAGTTTTTTTTCCCCAAAGTTCTAATACAAATCTAGTGTTTCCTGCTCCCCACTCCCACTCCCTATAATGATTAAAGAAAAATCGTTTAGGAGCTGTAAGTAAGAGTCATTAAAGCATATTAGTGAACCAATACATTCCACTTTGTACTAATATTCAGAAAGAACTGAAACAAAAAGTGCTTTCTGAGGAACCATTTGTTAATGACTATAATCCTAAGAGTACAACACTAACAGAACCAAAGAGCAGACAGCACATTTCTAAATTTCTATTCTTTGGCACACCAGTTGAGCACAGGATGGTAGATAAACAGTTTCCCTAAAGGTGATGCAGTCCAATCTTTCAGTCAAACTGTACCCTTATTTATCACCTCTATTACCTGAGTGCTGAAACTCAGTTTTAATACCTTGAATAATTGGGATCTTATTAATTCACAAAGTAAATTGTTACATTTTGTGATATCCCTCTGACCTAGTTTCTGCTGCAATGAGTCTAGTATTTGAAAGTGTTGAATTTGTTTATTCATTTAACCTAATTGGATTTTGCATACAAATCATTTATATGCATGGGTAAAAAGTATGTAAAGAATACGTGTCAATCAGCTTCCAATGCCACCTCAGTTGTCAAGTGTGTATTCTAGTCCCTGAGAAGCAAATAAATAGTACATTTGTTGGGTCCAAGAAAGCCTGGTCATGAACAGAATGTAGGATTAGTTTTAATGATAATAGTCATGGCCTTGTTGTTATGGTGATGGTAATGTTCAATTTGATCAGCAATTTCTGCCACAAATTCTTCATAAGCAAGTCAGATCAGGTCACCTGTTTAAAAGAAAAAAAATGTTTTCCTCATATACTGTTAAGCCAGACCCCATGAAACTTAGCTTGCTTACAGCCAGATAGCTGGTGTATGAAAAGCTGAAACAGGACTGCTGTAGAGAAGGTTGTGGAAGAATTTTTACAAGGACACTGTCAGACATAATTGGAAGCAATGTGGCAGCACTGTTGATTTCTGGGAAGTGACATCTGCAAAGAGGCTACTTGTCAATCTAGGACGAGCAGCTCAGTTAAAACAACACATGCACCACTGCCCATGAGGAAAAGAGACAGAGCTGTAAACAACAAGGTGCCCGGGAAGCAAGGGGCACAGGGAGGTCAGGGTCCACGTGGGCTCAGTTAGGAAAGGACTAAGGGTCACCTATCCATCATGTCAGCCGCACGTACATCCTGGCAGCATCATCAACACTGTCATTTTCAGACCTGTGTGTCTACAAGTATTTATTGAATGACCTTTAAAGGACAAAAACAGAAACGTGAAGTGTAACCTTGAATATCTGGCTTGGAGAGAACATAGTCTCTAGGTATAAGAGCTAAACTGAAGACATGAGTCTTTTATGCACTACCCCCAAACAAACAAACAAACCGACAAACAGACAAACAAAAACACTTCTCGGTCGATGGGCACAGGCAAGTCAGTTCTCTGAATCTCAGTTTCCTCGTTTGTAAAATTGCGGTGATGATACCTGCTCTGCCTACCTTTAGTTAAAGTGTATAATAATAACCATTACTTTATCACTTGTGGATCTTCACATCATCCTTGAGGTCGATGCAATTTTTAATCACTATTTTACTGATGAAGAAATGAAGATTCAGAGAAATGGCTTGCCAGGTGTACCAGATCAGAAACTGGGCCAGAAGGGATTCAGATTTAAGTTTTTTCTGGAGTCCAAGTCCAGCACTTCATTCACTACTTCTCTTTAATAGAAACAATGCATTTTTGGCGATTAGATGAATATGTGCACATCTTTCCATAAATATATCTATCTTTCAAGGCCAACTCATTTCACCTCTTACATGAAGCATTCCTAAATATTTCCTGAAGACAAGAGACAGTTTGAAACAGTAAAACTAGCACCTGGAATCAAAAGATATAGGTTCCAATCCCAGCCCTACTATATAAAGTTGGGTGATTCTGTCCTCTGGTTCTCAATTTCATTATTTGTTATTTTTTTAAATAAAAATTTACTTAACTTTTTACATTCATTTTCACAAAATTTTGAGTTCCAAATTTTCTCCCCTTTTCCCCCTCCCCCCCACCCCCAGTACACCAAGCAATCTAATTTTCCCTATCACCAATCTGCCCTCTCTTCTGTCATCCCTCCCTTCTCTTGTCCCCATTTTCTCTTTTGTCCTGTAGGGCCAGATGACTTTGTATTCCCCATTAACTGTATTTCTTATTTCCTAGTAGCAAGAACAATACTAAACAGTTGTTCCTAAAACTTTGAGTTCCAAATTCTTCCCATCCCTGCCTCCCCACTCATTCCCTTTGGGAAGGCAGGCAATTCAATATAGGCTCTATCTGTGTAGTTTTGCAAATGACTTCCATAATAGTCATGTTGTGTAAGACTAACTGTATTTCCCTCCATCCCATCCTGCCCCCGTTGTTTCTATTCTGTCTTTTGATCCTGTCCCTCCCCGAGTGTTGACTTCAAATTTCTCCCTCCTCCCATTGCCCTCCCTTCCATCATCCCCACCCCTTGCTTATCTCCTTCTCCCCAATTTTCCTGTATTGTAAGATAGATTTTCAAACCAAAATGAGTGTGCATTTTATTCCTTTCTTTAGTCGAATGTGATGAGGATAAACTTCTTGTTTTTTTCTCAGCTCTCCTCTCTTTCCCTCCACTAAAAAGTCTCCTGCTTGCCTCTTAAATGAGAGATAATATACCCCATTCCATTTCACCCTCTCTCCTCCCACTACATTTCTCTCTCACCATTTACCTTAATTTCTTTTAAGATATGGTCCCATCCTATTCAGTTCACTCTGTGCTCTCTGTCTGTGTGTGTGTGCATGTGTGTATCTGTGTGTGTGCATGCACGCATGTATATGTGTGTGCACGTGCGCATGTGTGTGTGTGTGTGTGTGGTCCCACCAACTACCCAGATACTGAAAAGTTTTAAGAGTTACAAATATTGTCTTTCCATGTAGGAATGTAAACAAGTCACTTTTGGTAAGTCCCTTATGACTACGCTTTGCTGTTTACTTTTTCATGCTTCTTCTCATTCTTGTGTTTGAAAGTCAAATTTTCTTTTCAGCTCTGGTATTTTCATCAAGAATGCTTGAAAGTCCTCTGTTTCATTGAAAGACCATATTTTCCCTTGAAGTATTATACTCAGTTTTGCTGGGTAGGTGATTCTTGGTTTTAGTCCAAGTTCCTTTGACTTCTGGAATATCCTATTCCACACCCTTTGATCCCTTAGTGTAGAAACTACTAGATCTTGTGTTATCCTGATTGTATTTCCACAATACTGGAATTGTTTCTTTCTAGCTGCTTGCAAGATTTTCTCTTTGAGCTGGGAGTTCTGGAATTTGGCCACAATGTTCCTAGGAGTTTCTCTTTTTGGATCTCTTTCAGGTGGTGATCAATGGATTCTTTCAATACTTATTTTGCCCTCTGGTTGTAGAATAGCAGGGCAGTTTTCCTTGATAATTTCATGGAAGACAATATCTAGGCTCTTTTTTTGATCATGACTTTCAGGTAGTCCCATAATTCTTAAATTGTCTCTCCTGGATCTATTTTCCAGGTCAGTTGTTTTTCCCATGAGATATTTCACATTCTCTTCCATTTTTTCATTCTTTTGGTTTTGTTTTGTGATTTCTTGGTTTGTCAGAAAGTCATTAGACTCCATCTGTTCCATTCTAATTTTGAGAGAACTATTATCTTCAGTGAGCTTTTGAACCTCTTTTTCCATTTGGCTAGTTCTGCTCTTGAAAGCATTCTTCTCCTCATTGGCTTTTTGAACCTCTTTTGCCAATTGAGTGAGCCTATTTTTCAAGGTGTTATTTTCTTCAGCACTTTTTTGGGTCTCCTTGACCAAGATATTGACCCGTTTTTCATACTTTTCTTGCATCTCTCTCATTTCTCTTCCCAGTTTTTCCTCCACCTGTCTAACTTGATTTTCAAAATCCTTTTTGAGCTCTTCCATGGCCTGAGCCCATTGGACATCCACCTGGGATGTCTGGGATACAGAGGCCCCGCCCTCCACGTCTTTCCCTGATGGTAAGAATAGTTCCTCATCATCAGAATTGAAAGGCGGGAACATCTGTACCCCATCAAAGTAGTTTTCTATTGTCTTATTTTTCTTCCCTTTTCTGGGCATTTTCCCAGCCAGTTACTTGAGTTCTGAGATTCCTGTCCACCCCTGCCTAGATCCGCCCAGCTAGTGCTTGGGGTCTGAGATTCAAATGGGCTTTCCCATGGCAGGAGGGGCTGCTATTCAATGTGAGCTTAAGTTCTGGTGCTGGGGTGGGGGCAGGGCTGCCTCCCAGGCTCAGTTCCCTCAGGGGGTTTATGCAGAAATCTTTCGGTAATGGCCCTGAACTTCTGCCTGCTACTGCCTGCTGTCCCAGGCTGCTGCCGCTCCCTCTGCTGCTGCCTCCCAAGTGGGCTTGAGTCACGGAGACACCCCGCTCCCCTCTCGGCCAGCCCAGACATCTCTCTCACTGACCTGTAGCGCCTGTGGGAGGAGGGACCTTCCTGGCCACTGGAGATTCCGTCCCTGAAGCCTGCTCACCACACGGCCAGGTCAGCACAGGGGTGGACTCCGCTTTTCGGAGTGTGACGGACCCCTGGGGATGGTTCTCCAGGGCTCTCTGGAATGGACATCTTTTCCACTGTGTTTCTGCACCTTGCAGTGCTCCAGAATTTGTGGGGAGTTCTTCTTGCAGGAAATATATGGGCTGTGGGTTCGGAGCTAGCATATATGAGTCTTTCTCCTCCACCATCTTGGCTCCACCCCTCATTATTTGTAAATTAAAAGACTAGTTGAGATATTTCTTTTTTTGCACATAAATTTATTTATTTTCAATTTTCAGTATTCACTTCCACAAAATTTTGAATTTCTGATTTTCTCCCCATCTCTTCCCTACTCCCATCCCAGGAAAACGTCCATTCTGATTGTCCTTTCCTACGAGCTGCCCTTCCTTCTATCACAACCCCTCACCCTCTTATACCTTTCCCTTCTATTTTCCTGTAGGAAATAGGTAGGATAAGATAAATTTCTATACCCCATAGCTTATAAAACTTATAGCCTAGATGCATGTAAAAACAACCTCTAACATTCATTTTTAAAGCTTTGAGTTCCAAATTCTCTTCCTTTCCCCCTTCCCACCCACTTTCATTGTGAAGGCAAGCTATTTGTTAAAGATTATACATGTATGGTCATGGAAAATACTTTCATAACAGAGATGTTGTGAAAGACTAACTATATTTCGCTCTATCTTGTCCTACCCTCCATTTATTCAATTCTCTCCTTTGACTTGTCCCTCTACGAAAGTGTTTGCTTCCTATTACCCCTTCTACCAATCCACTGTCCCTTCTATTATATCCCCTCTCATCCCCTCCACCCTCTCTGCCTTTCTGTAGGGTAAGATAAATTTCTATACCCAATTGAATGTATATGTCATTCCCTTCTCTAGCCAAATCTGATGCTCTCTCAACTTCCCTTTCTTTCCCTCCATTGTAAAAGCTTTTTCTTGCCTCTTGTATGTGATATGATTACTACATTCTACCTCACCCTTTTTCTTTTTCCTAATGCATTCCTCTCAACCTAATTTTCTTTTTTAGATTTCAATCCTTCATATTCAGCTCTCCCTGTGCCCTCTGTCTTTGTCTCTCTCTACATACATACATGTGTATGCATATATATATAAATACACATATATATGTATATTTATATCTATATCTATGTGTGTGTGTGTATGTGTGTGTGTGTATTTATTCCCTCCAACTATCCTAATAATAAAAAATGTGTCATGAGTTATGAATATCATCCTTTCATGTAGGAAAGTATACAGTTCAACTTTAACGTCCCTTATGCTTTCTCTTTCCTATTTACCCTTTCATGCTTCCCTTGGTTCTTGTATTTGAAAGTCAAATTTTCTATTCAGGTCTGGTATTTTCAACAAGAGTGCTTGGAAGTCCTCTATTTAATTGAAACACCTTTTTTTGTACTTGAAGTGTTATAGTCAGTTTTGTTGGGGAGGTGATTCTTGATTTTAATCCTATCTCCTTTGATCTCTGGAATATCATATTCCAAACCCTCCAATCCCATAGTGTAGCAGCTGGTAAATTCTATGTCACCCTGATTGTGTTTTCACAGTACTTGAATAGCTACTTTCTGGCTGCTTCTACTTTCCCCTTGACCTGGGAACTCTGGAATTTGGCTACAATATTCTTAGGCATTTTCCTTTTGGGATCAATTTCAGGAGGTGATTGCTGATATCTAGGCTCTCTTCTTGATTATGGCTTTCAGATGTTCCAATAATTTTTAAATTGTCTCTCCTGATACATTTTCCAGGTCAGTTGTTTTTGTTTTTTTGTTTTGTTTTTCAATGAGGTACCTCACACTGTCCTCTAATTTTTTTCACTTTTGGTTTTGTTTTATAATTTCTTGATTTCTTATAAAGTTATTAGCTTCTGTTCCATTCTAACTTTTAAATAATTACAGTCTTTATTGAGCATTTGGACTTCTTTTTCCATTTCACCCATTCTGCTTTTTAAGGCATTCATCTCCTCGTTGACTTTTTGGATCTCTTTTGCCATTTGGGTCAGTCCAATTTAAAAGGTGGTATTTTCTTCAGCATTTTGGAGGGTGTCTTTCAGCAAACTGTTGACTTGTTTGCATCACTCTCATTTTTCTTTCCAATTTTTCCTCCGCTTCTCTTATTTAATTTTCAAAATCCCTTTTGAGTTCTTCCATTAACTAAGACCAATTCATATTTTTCTTAGAGGCTTTGGATGTAGGAGCTTTGACTCTGTTGTCTTCTTGTGGCCTTATGCTTTGATCTTCCTCATTACTAATGATGTAAAAAAAATACCTCTTCCCCAAGAAAGTAAGAGTTTACAGACTGTTTCTTTTTCCTCTGTTTGGTCATTTTCCTCTGTTTGGTCATTTTCACAGCCAGTTACTTGACTTTTGAGCTTTGTTAAGTGGAGGGCTCCAGAAATAGCCTGTACTTCAGCTGGGGCTAGGGAGGGGCCAGAGCTAGGGCTAGGACTGGGGTAGGACCAGGCTCCCTTTTCAGCCAGATGAGAGATCCTTCCCATCCCCTTTTGAAACTGTCTTTACCATTTGTGCATTGAGAAGTTGTGGTGTCTGCTGCTCTAGAACTTGTTTAGAGTCATTTTTTTTTCAGATTTTTTTTTGAAGGGCTTTGGGGGAGAGTTCTAGAAAGTCCCTGCTTCTACTTTGCCATGTTGTCTCCACCTGATCTAGATATTTCAAAGGTCTTTCTCAATGCTAAAGCCTATAATCCTGTTCTCCCATCACAGCATTCTCTTTTTCTCTAAATAACAATAGCATGCTAAGGGAACATAGTATAGCACTTAGCTCTGTATTAATCTATTACTAATGTCTCTTTGGCTCATTTTTTGTTAGTACTGGCCCCCTAACTAGATAGTAAGAATTTCAAGGGACAGAGATAGGTAGCACCTTATACTTTTTCTCTACTCCTCACCATGCTAGACAGATAAATCTCTGTTGGTTATTTAGAATGTCTCAAATCCCTTACTTGGAATAAGTGATAGTTTAGCATATCTTCAAAATGAACCCCCATGTTAATCAATGATAAACCGGGTACTAAAAGCAGGAAGATAATTTCAAAGTGATAAACTTTCTGAACCATTTCATTTGAGAGAAGAGGTTAAATAGTCAGTATTAAAAAAAAAACAACACAAAACAAGAGCGCAGATGGTTGGGGAGAGTATGAACATAAACACAGTTGTAGCGGCAATGTTGCAACTAACTAGGAAGAGAGGTTAATGTCCATAAATGAGATCACATTGCAAAGTAATAAATCCTGGCTCTGTTTTTGGTTGCATGTCCCTACACTTTGATAACAAGTGTCAATATATGAAAATAATGACTTAGACTCTTTCCCTGGAACTGAAATGTCACACTGTGAAATTCTAATGTATTTGAGAAATTCAGATTAACATTCACTGACAGACCCAAGGATCTCAGGGAGACTTTAATGAGGAAGAATTTAATCCAAATGAATGATTAGAGCTGACAACTGTAATGTAAACAGGACTGCAATTAATGGATTTGCTAATTGGTCTTCCTAACGCTGGATGTGAGACTACCTGCAGTGTTCTGACATGTCTACCTGGTAAAATGGATACTAAATAAACTTTGTATTTTCAGACTTTATTTTCCTTGTTAAGAAGAAACTCAGTTCTCCCCTCCTGTGATAGGTGTGTATTGCCAGGTGCATAGGGTACTGTTTTAATGTTACTCAGAATGCAGCTGGGATATTTTAATCTTGGCTCCTATATAATGGTTCAGAATTTACAAAAGATGTCATGTTCCAATCTCAGATTTTAGGTCTCATTAATTCCCAGTTAACTTCTTTGGGTGCCAGCTCCTCTTTCCAGAACTAACCCAAGGGGGTCTTACTTTCATCTTTGAGGTTCATTTATTTTGTACATACTTATCAAACTTCCCCAATCCCTGTATCCCTTCTCAAGTTACCAAGTGTCCAGGAACTTCTTGGAAAATCAGTGGCTGACAACTACACTAAGTCCAGGCATCCAATGAACCTTAAGCATGTGTGATTTTGGATTATACTGAATGGATCTGGAGACTTCCCCAAATGCAATAATGAATGCTGCTACAGAATCATTGGGAAATGTCGATTGGTAAATTATTGATACTTCAAATATGAATATTAATGACCGTCAATGTCAATGAGGTTTGCAGAATTCCTTTTAGTACATTTTATAAACCAAATTGCTATGCATTATTAATCATCTCATACCATATGTAGATCTCATTCTCTTTCTTATACTTTGGCTTCTATTTTAAAAAAAAATTTAGAAAACAAGAAGAATTGATAAAAGAGCTGGTGATATTAAAAACTGCTTTGTGAAGAAATGAAATGTTTGGTCTTTCTGTGATAGAAATTACTATTTTTGTGGTACTTAAGCATTTTGGAAGGGCTTGATATGCATTATCTCATTTGATCCCCACAACAATCCTAGGAGGTAGGCAGGTATCCTATGAGGGAGGAATTCAAGGCAATTCAATTTTACAGACATTTAGTTATCATTCCCTAAGTGATAGGCTCTCAAAAACATTTCAGGGAGACAGGATGAACAGCAACCTGGTATTTTCCCTCAAGGATCTTACAATCCAGAAGAAGCAATAAGATGCTATCCAAATAATTCAAATATAATGCAGAAGATGACAAGCATCACAGGAGAGGCAAAAAAAAATTCTATGGGAATCAACTCAAAAGAGCTGATTTCTAATACCAGTGATTCCTGCTTCATATCATATTTTATCAGATTTACTAGGATTGCATCAATGTCCCAGATCAGTATGGTGTTATGTGACAGGATAATCCCTTTAAAAAATCTTCAAAGATTCTATTTCCCCCATAATAATCATGTTGGGAAAGAAAACAGTTCAAAAGAAGAAAGAAAAACTTACGAAAAATAAAAAGAACAAAAAATGTCTGCTTCAGTCTGTATTCAGACACCATCTTTCTCTGGGGATGGATAACATTTGTCTTGGATCATTGTATTGCTGACAATAGCTAAGTCATTCACAGATGATTGTATTACAGTATTGCTGTTACTTCGTACACGGTATATTTCAATTTGTATCAGCTCATTCAGATCTCTTCTGGCTTTTCTGAAAGCATCCCACTCATCATTTTTCATAGCACAAAAATCAAACAGTATTCCATCACAATCACATACCACAACTTGTTTAACTATGCTCCAATTGATGAGCATTTTCACAGTTTCCAGTTCTTTGCCCCCAGGAAAGAGCTGTTATAAATATTTTTGTCCATATAGGTCCTTTTCTGTTCTTTTTCATCTTTTTTTGGGATACAGACCCAGTAGTGGTATTGCTAGGCCAAAGGGTATATATGCATTATTTTATAGCCCTTTGGGCATACTTCCAAAATTCACTACAGAATGGTTGAATCAGTTTATAACATTACCAATAATGCATTAATGCCCCATGTTTCTCATATCCATTCCACCATTTGACATTTTTCTTTTTCTGTCCTATTAGCCAATACTATAGGGATGAGATAGTTCTTCCAACTTGTTTTAATTTGTATTTATCTAATCAGTAGTGACTTACAGCATTGTCATATGGATGTTCTTTAATATGGCTATTATTTAATATGACTGATCACTCTATTTGAAAACTGGTCATATCTTTTGATTGTTCATCAATTGGGGAATGACTCTTAATTTTATAGATCTGATTGACTCAGTTCTCTATGTCTTTATCAGGGAAACTTGCTTCAGTATTTTTTCATAATTTTCGCAATTACTATTGCTAGCTGCATTTACCTCCACCCTATCACTCCCATCATATATTTTATTCTCTCTCTCTCTCTCTCTCTCTCTCTCTCTCTCTCTCTCTCTCTCTCTCTCTCTTTTGGTCTCTCTCTTCTCCAACTCAGAAGTTCCTCCTCAAGAGTGTTTTACTTCTGCCTACTCGACCCCAATTATCCCTCCCTCTTACCCACTTCCCTTCCTACTCTTCTGTAGGGTAAGATAGATTGAATATGTGACTTATTACCTCTTTGAGAGAATTATGATGAGAGTAAGGTTCACTCACTCGCCCTCATCTTCCCCCTCTTCCTTGCTCTAATGTAAAAGCATTTTCTTGCCTCTTTTATGGGAAATAATTTACTACATTCCTCACTCATCCCTTAATTTCTTTTGAGTCTTGTATTTGAATGTCAAATTTTCTTTTGAGCTCTGGTCAGAAATGTTTGAAAGTCCTCTATTTCACTGAATACGTATTTTTCCCCCGAAGGATTTATTATAATTTTTTTAAAAAATATGTCTAGTCTTTTAAAAATTTTATTATGGTTTTCAAGTAATTCAGTAATTTTTATATTATCTTTCCTGGGTATGTTTCAAGGTCAGTTGTTTTTCCAATGATATGTCTCACAATGTCTTCTATTTTCTTTTCATTCTTTTGATTTTGTTTCATTGTTTCATGATTGCTCATAAATCATTAGTGTCCCTTTGCTGTATTTTCATTTTTAAGGAATTATTGTCTTCTGTGAGTTTTTGAACCTGCTTTTCCATTTGTCCAGTTTGGCTTTTTAAGGCATTCTTCTCCACTTCATTGTTTATATACAGATTTAGTATTTGTCCTAGTCTGATTTTTGAGGTGTTATTTTTTTTGGGGGGGTTTATCTCTCTCTTTTACCCAGCTGTTGACTCATTTTTTTTTATTATCTTCTTTCATCACTCTCACTTCTCTCCTTAACTTTTCCTCTACTTCCCTTATTTGATTTTCAAAATTCTTTTTAAGCTCTTTCATGGTCTGAGACCAATGTATATTTTTCTTGAAGGATTTAGATGTAGGAGCTTTACCTTTGCCTTCTTCTAACTGTGTGTGTATTTTATTTTTTGTGCGTATGTGTGTGTGTTGATATGCCTTGTCACCAAAATGGCTTTCTCTCTTTTTGTCAAATATTTACTTATTTTTAGTTTTCAACATTCATTTCGACAAGATTTTGAGTTCCAAATTTTCTCCCCATCTTTCCTCTCTGCCCACTCCAAGACAGCATGCATTCTGATTACCCCTTACTTCAATCTTTCCTCCATTCTATCACACGATCCCTATCCCTTATCCCCATCTCCTCTACTTTCTTGTAGAGCAAGATAGATTTCTCTATCCCATTACCTGTATATCTTATTTTCCACTTTCATGTAAAAACAATTTTTAAAATTAATTTTTAAAACTTTGAGTTCCAACTTCTCTTCTTTCTTCTCTCCCCACACATCCCCACTGAAAAGGGAAGCAATTCAATATAGGTTATACTTATGGAGTAATTCAAAAGATTTCCATAAAAGTCATGTTATGAAAGACTAACTATATTTCCCTCCATCCTATCTTGTCCTCTATTTATTCCATGCTCTCTTTTGACTCTATGCCTACTCAAAAGTGTTTACTTCTAATAACCCCTTCTCCCATTTGCCCTCCCTTTCCTCATCCCCACACACTCTGCTTATCCCCCTTCTCCCCTGTTTTACTTTACTGTAAGATAGATATACATAGCGAATTGAGTGTGCATTTTATTTTCTCCTTAAGCCAAATATGATAAGAGTAAAGCTCACTTTTTCTCTCTCAACTCCTCCCTCTTCCCCTCCATTGAAAAAGCTTTCTGTGCCTATTTTATGTGAGAGAGAATTGTCCTCATTCTATTTCTTCCTTTCTCCTCCCAATATATTGCTTTCCAATCCATTAATTTTATTTTTTAGATATCATCCCTTCCTCTTCAACTCAGCCTGTGCCCTCTGTCTCTCTGTCTCTGTCTCTCTCTCTCTCTCTATTTCTCTCTCTCTCTTTCCCTCTCTCTCTCTCTCTCTCTCTCTCTCTCTCTCTCTCTCTCTATATATATATATATATATATATATATATATGTGTGTGTGTGTGTGTGTATATATATATATATACACACATAATCCCTTCAACTACCCTAATGCTGAGAAAAGTCTCAAGAGTTACAAATATTAAACATATTACGATAGTAAACAGTTCAACTTTAGTAAGTCCCTTATGATATTTCTTTCCTGTTTACCTTTTCATGCTTCTCTTGATTCTTGTATTTGAAAGTCAAATTTTCTATTCAGCTCTGGTCTTTTCATCAAGAATGCTTGAATGTCCTCTATTTCATTGAATAGCCATTTTTTTGCCCAAAGTATTATTCTCAGTTTTGCTGAGGAGGTGATTCTTGCCTTTAATACGGCCTCCTTTGACCTCTGGAATATTATATTTCAAGTCCTGTGATCCCTTGATTTAGAAGCTGCTGTGTCTTGTATTATCCTGATCACAGTTCCACAATACTCAAATTATTTCTTTCTGGCTGCTTGCAATATTTTTTCTTTGACTTGAGAGCTCTGAAATTTGGCTACAATATTCCTAGTAGTTTTCCTTTTGGGATCTCTTTCAGGAGATGATTGGTGGATTCTTTCAATATTTATTTTACCCTCTGATTCTAGGATATCAATTTTTCTTGATAATTTCTTTTTTTGTTTATTTATTTATTTTTAGTTTTCAACATTCATTTCCACAAAAATTTGAGTACAAAATTTTAGCCTCATCTCTCCCCTCCCTCCACCCCAAACTGCTGTGCATTTTGAATACCTCTTCACACAATCTGACCTCCCTTCTATCAAACCCCTCCCTTCCCTTATCTCCTTCTTCTCACTTTTCTTGTATGGAAAGAAAGGTTTCTATATTCCATTACCTGTATTTCTTATTTCCCAGTTGCAGGCCAAAACAATTCTCAACATTTGTTCCTAAAACTTTGAGTTCCAATTTCTCTTCCTTCCTCCCTCCCCACACATTCCCACTGAGAAGGCAAGTAATTCAATATAGGCTATATATGTGAAGTTTTGCAAATGACTTCCATAGTACCCCTGCTGTATAAGACTACCTATATTTCCCTCCATCCTATCCTGCCCCCAGTTATTCTACTCTCCTTTTTGACCATGTTCCTCCACAAAAGTGTTTGCTTCTAATTACTTCCTTCTCCTTTTTGCCCTCCCTTCTATCATTTCTCCCACACAACTTTTCCCCTTCTCTTCCATTTTCCTGTGGTGTAAGATAGATATTCATACCAAATTAAGTGTGCATGTTATTCCCTCCTTAAGCCAGATATTATGTGAGTAAGCTTCATCTCTTCCCTCTAATCTCCCCCTTTTTACCCTCCAATGAAAAAGATTTTCTTGCCTCTTTGGAAGAGATAATTTGTCCCATTCCATTTCTCTCTCCTTCCAATATATTCCTCTTTCACCCCTTAGTTTAATTTTTTTTTAGATATCATCCCTTCCTGTTCAACACACCCTGTGCTCTCTGTCTCTGTCTCTGTCTCTCTCTCTGTCTCTCTGTATCTCTCTGTCTCTCTCTCTGTCTCTCTCTCTCTCTCTCTCTCTCTCTCTCTCTCTCTCTCTCTCTCTCTCCCCTTATATGTGTTTGAAAGTCATATTTTTCTATTCAGCTCTGGACTCCATCAAGAATGCTTGAAACTCCTCTATTTCATTGAATAGCCATTTTTCCCTGAAATATTATACTCAATTTTACTGGGTAGGTGACTCTTGGTTTTAATCCTAGTTCCTTTGACTTCTGGAATATCATATTTCAAGCCCTGTGATCCCTTAATGTAGATGCTGCTATGTCTTGTATAATCCTGATTTTAATTCCGGTTTCTTTCTAGCTCCTTGCAATATTTTCTCCTTGACCTGAGGACTCTGGAATTTGGCTACAACGTTCCTAGGAGTTTCTCTTTTTGGATCTCTTTCAGGAGGTGATCAGTGGATTCTTTCAATATTTATCTTGCCCTCTGGTTCAAGAATATTAGGGAAATTTTCCTTGATAATTTCATGAAAGGTGATGTCTAGGCTGGTTTTTTAATCATGGTTTTCAGATAGTTCCATAATTTTTAAATTGTCTCTCATGAATCTAAATTGTCTCTCCTGAATCTATTTTCCAGGTCAGTTGTTTTGCCATTGAGATATTTCACATTATCTTCTATTTTTTCATTCTTTTGTTTTTGTTTTGTAATTTCTTGGTTTCTCATAAAGCCATTAACCTTTAAACCTCCTTTTCCATTTGACTAATTCTGCTTTTTAAAGCATTCTTCTTCTCATTGGCTTTCTGGATTTCTTTTGCTAATTGAGTTGCCCTATTTTTAAAGGTGTTATTTTCTTCAGCATATTTTTGGGTCTCCTTTAGCAAGCTGTTCATTGACTTTTCATGATTTTCTTGCATCTCTCTCATTTCTCTTCCCAATTTTTCCTCCGCCTCTCTTACTTGATTTTCAAAATCTTTTTGAGCTCTTCTGTGGCCTGAGATCATCGCATATTTATTTTGGAGGTTTTGGATGCAGAAGCCTTGACTTTTAAATCTTCATGTGATGGTGTGTATTGTTCTTCCTCTTCTGAAAGAATGGAAGAAAATACTTGTTCAGCAAGAAAGTAGCCTTTTTTCAAGTCTTACTTTTTTGTCTTTTTTGAGCATTTACCTAGCCAAATACTTGACTTTTGAGTCCTTTGTCAAGAGGAGGGTGTACTCTGGGGACCTGTAAGTTCTCAGTTACTCCATGGTGGCACAATCACAGGAGAAGTGTTTACTCCTCTCCTGGCCTGTGCTCTGATCTGGGAGCTACCATAAGCTTGTCTGCCCAGAATCTTTGAAGCTGTCTTTGACGTTTGTGAGTTGAGCAATTTCGGAACCATAGTTGCTGCTGAGGATTCTGCCCCCGAGGACTGCTCCAGTTCTGTTCCTGCCAAAGTTGTACAGCCTAGGTTGGCTGCACTCTGCTCCAAGTCTACTATGATAGATCTTTTCTTTCTGCCTTCCAGGCTGTCTTGGACTGGAAATATCTTTCACTCTGTTGTTTTGTGACTTCTGAGCCTCTAGATTTTGTTGAGCATCATTTTTTTACAAGTATTTTATGGGCTACAGGGGAGAGCTAGACTAGTTGAGTCTTTCAACTCCTCCATCTTGACTCTGGCCCCCCTTAATAATTTTTTGAAAGATGATCATGGCTGTCAAGTAGTCCCATAATTTTTAAATTGTCTCTACTGGATCTATTTTCCAGGTCATTTGTTTCTCCAATGAGATATTTCTTGTCTGCTATTTTTTTCATCCCTTTGATTTTCTTTTGTAATTTCTTGGTTTTTCATAGACATTAGCTTCCTTCTCCTCCATTCTAATCTTTAAGGAATTATTTTCTTCAATGAGCTTTTGAACCCCCTTTTCCATCTGGCCAATTCTGCTTTTCAGGGCATTCTTCTCCTCAATGACTTTTTAGATCTCTCTTTTGTTATTTTGGTTAACATATTTTTTACAATACTATTTTCTTCAGCATGTTTTGGGTCTCCTTTAACAAGCTGTTGATTCATTTTTTCATGCTTTTTCTTGCATTGCTCTCATTTCTCTTCCCAATTTTTCCTCTACTTCTCTTACTTGATTTTTTGAGATCTTCTTTTGAGATCTTCCATGACCTGAAGCCAATTCATATTTTTCTCAGTATTTGGGTGAAGGAGTTTTGACTTTGTTGTCTTCTATTTGCATGTTTTGATCTTCCTTTTCAGCAAAGTAAGATTCTATAGTCTGATTCTTTTCCTGGTTTTTCCTCATTTCCCTAGCCATTTACTTCACTTTTGAACTCTTTGTTAAAGTAGTTCTCTGCTTCCAGTAAGTGTGGGGGCTATACTGTCAGCTGCTTGATCCCTCCACAGTCTGTCAGTTTAGAGCTCCAGAAACAGTGGCTGCAGCTGCCCCTACTACTGTTGTGGCTACCACAAGTTCCTCTACTCCCTTCCCCTCTGCTTCCCTGGGGCTGGGGCCAGACCACTCTACTCTCTCACACAGGTCCCACAGGAATTTTCCACTGACCTGCCAATTTGTCCTCAGTGTGTAGGGTTGTGAAGTCTGAAAACAGCCACATGAGCTAGAGATTCATATAGATATCACAATAAATTTATTACGTGGTTTATATGTGTTTAAGTTTTTCTCTCATTTACTGTTCTTGGGGGTGGGGGAAATCTCTATTCCATGAAATCAAAAAATGAAATCAACTGTAGCATATGTTTCCATATCACTTAATTTAATCCATTTCTAGGATGATTCCTAATGTAGTAAAAAAGAGCACAAGAAAAAAAAAAAACCATAGATTCAGAAAAAGAAGCATAAATTCCGATTTCATTACTTAGTTCCTATGTAACTTTGGGTCAGTCATTTCCCCTGTATTGCTCACAGTTTTCTTATCTGTAAAATGAGGAGAGATGAATGATATGATCTCTGAGGTTCCTTCAAGTTCAAGATCCTATGAATTTGTGACTATTATATCTTTCCAAATATTTCAATTTGTACTATATGAGGGTACAATTGCAATGATTTATTATTTTAGACTATATGAAGTTTGTATAAGTCTGAGTAATTTCAAATTAAGTTCAGGTTAAAATATTAGAATTTTTCTGTGAAAAAATTATAGATTTTTTTTCCACCCTCACTCATTTTTATTCTACTTTCTAGTGAAAACAAGTGTAGTAAGGAAGAGATTTAGGGGAAAGAACTGGAAAACTGAAGAAAAGGATTAATATTTCTCCTCTCCTGAAAAAAAAAAGAGTATTACACAAAATCTGTCCTTGGCATGCGATAATTTAGTGCTGTAGTAGTTGATTGTGTACAAGTCTTTGGTTGTTGGGTAGGTTGTGACTGAACCCACAGAGCTAGGATATCAAGTGCCACCATATGATGGCAGGAATGGTGAACTAGCAGTTTTATTTGAATGCTAAGAAATTTTAGACAAGAAATGAGAGATAATGTGATATTTCTCAGGTCAGGTCAGGTAGCAATTACATGACGTATGAAAAAAAAAACTCAGTGTTAATGATTCAATATACCAGCCAGCAACAAAATCCATTTTGAAAGAAAAACTATGAAAAACTTGACTAAACCAACCAGTGAGGAGAACTTTGGATTCCAAATCCAAGTATTTGAATTTTAATTGCAGGCATGCTACTAAATAATGGTGTGATTAGGTCTCAATTTCCCTATACCAAGGAAGGAACAGGACTAGATAATCTTTATAGTGTGTTCCAAATTTTATAATCTGAGTGTGAGTAGATGTCTTACCAGTGTGGATGGTCAGACATTCTGATCAAGTAATAAAAAACTTCTTACTGAAGTCTGCAAAATGACCACCTGCAGGATTCAAATGTAACCACCAGGACTCCCCCCAACTTCAGTTTACTTCTTGCTATTTGCCTCTATCACCCGCTATAACAATAGAGAATACTGGGGGTGGAAATGGGAGATGGATCTCAAATTGAGACAGATATCTATACTAAGTAAGTTGTCCACTAAGAAAGGAACAGGAGAAGAGAAGAATGGCTGTGTCATGGGGTCAGTGGAGTAGAACCGGTCACTAGGAATCAATTTGGCTTAGCTCAAATCCTCAGCTTCTAGCCATGGCAGATGCAGATCACTGGATCTTACAGTACCTTCTGGTCAAGTCTATTCAAATTTGAGTCAATTACTCAGTCAATCAGCAAGTATACCCTACCAACAAGTGCCTACCATGTGCCAGTCACTGTATTGGGTACTGGAGGAAAGGGGAAAAAATAAAACTCCCTCTCTTCAGGGGACTTACATTTTAACATGTAAATCATAATATGCATAGATAATTTTACATGTAATATAGATATACTCTGGGAGGTGATACGGTTGGGAGGTTAAGGAAAGACTTTATAAAAGGAGTTATTAACCTCTGAGAAGGAGCTATTTTAATATTTTGATAATTATATTACAAGAACATTGGTTGCATTTTTAGTCTTGTTTTATTTTATGCATTTTATGCTATGAAAATGGATCCAGAAGTTTCACCACAATGGTAGAGAAGTCCATAATGCCAAAACAAAACAAAACAAAACAAAACGATTGAAAAAAGAATGAATGAAGGAAAGAGTTGTAGAATGTGTTATTTGAGTAGAACTTTGAAGGAAACAAGAGGTTCAGATCAGGTGGAAGTGAACACATTCCAGACTCTGGGGACAAATATCCCTAGGTTTGAGGGGAGGTTTTTTTGTTCTCTTTCTAACTTGGTCCATTGTGCTCTTCTTTCTCCACCATTTCCTCAAATGTGTATTAGAAGTCATGTGATGTAAATATATGCATATGTGTGTATATATGTGTATATAATTTTTTATTCTCACATGACTGTGAGACATTTTCATATCTCTAGAAGAAATGTGATTAGTCTTCTGAAATTCATTAATGAAATTTTTCTTTAAGGGCCTTATTGATGTTAAAAAAAAATGGCATAATTGTGAAATTGTCAGTGAATCCTGCTCATGTTCTTAACACTAATAGGATATTTACCTTTTGGCAAGAGCACGTCTATCCTGTTAATGTTAATGGAAAGCAGGGATTCTTATTCCACGGGATGCCACCACTGAATGAATGGAAATGCACATACTTGCTGAAGGAAGAAAATTCAACCCTCTTCCTTGCTCCACTTTGCTTTGAAATTTTAAATGTGATGAATCAGACAGTTACAACATCCAGGTGGATATGCAGGCCTCGTCCCAGACTCAATTGTTTTCACACTGTCTCTCTTAAGTAATGCGCTAATAGAAAACTGAGCTATAGATCCGTAGGCCTGGTGCAATCATAAAATCCTAATTACATTGTTAGCAAATTGGCTGCAGAGTTTGTTCCTCCTTCCAGTGAAGCCCTGTCATAGAAACGGAAAAAAACAATCAATCACAGGAATCACAGAAGAGTAAAGCCAACTGTCTTCAATTCACGCATAAGGATCAGGGTGTGACCAAATCCTACTGCAGGGAGTTGCATTTTTTTTGACAAATAGCATTAGCAAACTCACAGTTTAAGAAACTGCCATCTTCCATCAAGGCATATGCTTTAATAAGGCAGACTATTTCCTAGTGTAGATTCTGACCACAGTCCTGAAAGGTTACATCCTAGTTTTCTGAGTATCTTGTACAAGATGATGTGGGATATAGTGGTGTATGAAATCATATTTTTGACTGTGCTATGTTATGGAAATGTTTGTTTTATTCAATAAATTAAAAATAAAATATAAAAGGATGATATTGGGGTGTGGTAGCATGTTTAGGTTTATCTGTGTAAGCCTATGCTATCGGGAATTCCAATTCAAGCCAATGCAACAATCATTTATTAGTCATCTATTACACACAATTTGAACTCTGTAGCAGAAAGATTACAAAGGCAAAATGAAAAATACTGAAGGAAGGCTTCCTTTAGAATGTGGTGCCTGAACCAAGACTTAAAAGAAGATAGAAACTCATTTAAGAGATGGATGAGGTAGATAGAGTACATTCCAGCTAAGAGGAAGAGCCTATGCCAAACAGAGACAGAAAATAGTATGTCAAAATCAGCTTAGCTGGAATGGTGTGCCCAGAGTGTGAATAGGGAAATGATGGGCAATAACTTAAGAAAAGCAGCCTGGTGCCACATAGTATAGGATTGCCAAGATGCTAAGATGAGATGTTTGCATTTCATCCTAGAAGCAAAAAAAGATACAAAATATTCTTGAGAAGTGATAAGGTCAATCCCATAATTTAGGAAAATTGATTTTTCAGCTGTGTGGAGATCAGACTGGGCATAGACTAGAAGCCAAAGAGTACAATTAGGATAGGACTATTGTGATAAAGCAGAAGAGAGATATCAAAGGATTGAATGAGGGGGGTAGTTCTGAGTGAGGAGAGAATGAGATGGAATCTTGACATGTTGTAGAGACAGACCCAACATGAATTGGCAGCTGATTGGCTATAGAGTAGAAAAAGGAGGGTTTTGAAGGAGTTTGAAATTGTGAAACTGTGTGACTTAAAAAGATAGAAACAAAAAAAAATTATGAGGCTTATGCTTGGGGAAAGGGAGATAATGTTTTCTACATGTGGAATTTGACATGTCTTTGCAATATCTGGTTACAGATAGTCATGGAATGTAATAGATATCCCAGAGCTGAATACACAAAACTGACTATCATTTCCATAAAAAATGATAATTAAACATTTTGGAGTTGGAGTTGACTTATTCACCAAATAAAATACACACACACACGTATATGTTTGTATATATGTATGTATATATGTGTATATATCGTATGTACATATACACAAATGTGAGCATGTCTATATAGTTACATATGCCTGTACATATACATGTATAAACATATGTGTGCGCACATATGTACATACAATATACACATATGCATACACACATTCTCTTGCACTTTGGGGATGGAACACAGATGGTGATGATCCAGTCAAGGAGAATGAAAAGATGAGTAGAAAGAAATTGAGGAGAAAATATTATTATAGAATCAGGACAGAGAGAATACTTAAGAAAAAGGGTGGTCAGTGATGTCAATGCAGAAAAAGGAATATGGATGAATCAATTCAATTAAATTACACAAGAATGTTTTAAGTATCTTCTATGTGTAGATTATCTTGTTCAATACTAGAAGAGGTGTCAAGTTGAGATACAACTCAGATCTTGTCTCATGAAACTAGGGCTTATCTCCACAAGGAGATGGAGTTGCCATCCTGGAGGGAAATATGGCAAAACTAGATGAATTAGAAGGGCTACTGCGCTGTTCTGGTTTCCCACTTCGTTCAGTCAAAGATGACATATCTTTAATAGGGTATAAATTTCCCTTGAGAAAGGTATCTCTGGATAACACGTGAACCTCCCTTACTCTGGTTGCCTGGACTTGTCCTGCCAATATTTAATTGTTCAAGGCTAGTTTGTAAGCCCTAACTTTCAGTTTTCTCTTGTCATGAGTAAAAAATTTTGAGAGACAAAATTTCTGGGTAAATTATAAGTAGTTTTATAAATCACTGCTAGCAAATTGATTACCAAAAAGGGATCATTTTGTTCTCTTGATATCCAAAGAGGCCTAATCTGTGAAACATTCAATACTTATAAAGCTTTTGGAAAAGGGAGTACACCTGAGGGTGGAAATCAATTCAGACTGGTTAACAGGTAATGAGTAATGAGAGAGAATGAGTACTATAATGAGAAGTGGACTTTTTCTAATGAGGGGCTGGGTTACCCCTTCACTTGATCTTGTCATTTACTTCCAAACCATTCTTAGGACAATCTAATCAAAGAATTTATTCCCACCAAACTTGAGTAAAATGTAATGAGTTTCACCATGTTGGTAGGATCTGGACAAGATTGCAGAGAAATTTAATCCAAATTCAACCTCATTATCAGCAACGTCTTTCAGATTATGGTTTGACCTAGTAGAGCATAATGTTTCAGAAAGGGATAAGTCTTGTGTTTCCCTATTATCAATCATTAGTTATTTAATAATCATTTCTCTCACTATCCACAGATCACATTTTGGAAAGCTGGAAAAATTTCAGATGAGCTACTGTAAAGTTGTTCTGGTCCAGGTGGGACCATAGAGGGAAGCCCACCTAACCATAATTCTACTTAGGTGTCCTCTAGGAATCACTCAGTCTCAGGAGATGAGACAGTGATTGATCTATGAAGGGCTCCTGAACCAAAATGAGAGAGTAAAAATCACAGACTTTTTTCTTATAAATTAATTTATTTGTTTTTGGTTTTCAACAATTACTGCCATAAGTCTTAAATCTTCTCCCCCTCCCTCCTCAAGATGGCATGCCATCTTATATGGGTTCTACACATACATTCTTATTAAACACATGTCATATTAGTCGTGTTGCATAGAAGAATTAAGAAGAATGGGAGAAATCATGAGAGAAACCTAACCAAACCCAACCAAACTTAGCACAAGAGAAAAGAATCTGCTTCATTCTGCTTTCTAATTCCATAGTTCTTTCTCTGACTGTGGATGGCATTTTGCTCAAGTCCTTTGGGAATGTTTTAGGTCCTTGCATTGCTGTGAAAGATTAAATCAGAAACCATTCTCACACACTTCAATAGGATATAAATTTCCCTTGAGATTTGGTTCTTACTGTGTACAATGTTCTCCTGGATCTGCTCAATTCACTTAGCATCAGTTCATATAAATCATCTCAGGCATCTAGCACAATAATATTCCATTACATTCTTATACCACAACTTGTTCAGCCATTCCCTAATTGATGGGCATCCCCTTAATTTCCAGCTCTTAGCCACCACAAAAAGAGCTGCTGTAAATATTTTTGTACCCTTTCCCATTTTTATGATCTCTTCGGATGCTGTCCTAGAAGAAATATCGCTGGGTAGCCCTGTGGGCATAGTGCCAAATTGTTCTCCAGAATGGTTGGATCAGCTCACAGATCCACCAACAATGAATTAGTGTTCCAGCTCTCTCACATTTTCTACAACATTTGTCATCTTCCAGTATTGTCATGTTAGCCAATCTGATAGGTGTGATGTGATATTTCAGAGTTTTGATTTGCATCTCTTTAATCAACAGTGATTTAGAGCATTTTTTTCATATAACTATAAATACCTTTAATTTCTTCCTCTGAAAACTGCCTGTTAATATCCTTTGACCATTTATCAATTGTGGAATGACTTGTATTCTTGTAAATTTGACTCAGTTCTCTATATGTTTTAGAAATGAAGGCCTTTATCACAGACCCTAGTTGTAAAAATTCTTTCCTGGTTTTCTGCTTCCCTCCTAATCTTGGTTGCACTGTATTTGTCTGTGTAAAAACTTTTTAATTTCATGTAATCAGAATTATCCATTTTGCACTTTGTAATGTTCTCCATCTCTGTTTGTTCATAATTTCTCCATTCTCCATAAATCTGACAAATACACTATTCCTTCCTTCCCTAATTTGTTTATAGTATCAGTCATTATACCTAGGTCATGTACCCATTTGGACTTTATTCTTGTGTATGGTGCCAGCCATTGGTCTATGCTCCATTCCCGCTACACTGTTAACCACTTTTTCCAGCAAGAATTGCAGTTTTATCATGCCAACCTACATGGATCTCTCCCTCTTCTGTAACTCTGTGTCAGTTTTTTACTCACTTAGTTTGAATTGTGGTCCATTCTTGAATTACTTTTTATAGAAATACCTTAACTAACTAAATAAATTGTCAGCTTTCCAAAAGAAAGGATAGTGGCTTTTACCTTCTTATATTTCCCGGAGAACATGCTGTCTTTCTTAAATAAGAAGTAGTAGAAAGAGTATTGAACTGGGAATGTATCAGCCTGGTGTCAAAGTCTACCTGAGAACTTGAACAAGTGACAGTTTCCCCTCTGGATTTCTGCTTGTTCATATAAAAATAAGACACTGAGATGATGATGATCTAGACATACAAATACTCTGCAATCTAAGATCTGTGGAGCACATAGTAAGCTTTTATTGAATATAACAGAAATGGATTCGACCACTTTTCATGTAACTGGGAATGTGTCCTGGCCTCTAGAAAAAGGCCATGATGACCTATCAATTCCTGATTGTCTTCCGTTTGTCCTATGACTGAGGCAAATTGGAAAGGATTGGCCATAAAGTCTAGAGGAATTATTCTCTTCACTAAGTGAAAGAGTATATAAATAAATAAATATATATATATATATATATATATATATATATATATATATATATATATATATATATATATATATATATATATATATATATATATATATATATATATTCTACCTATTCTCCAATGTACACATCACCTTCAGACTGACAACTCTCCCTTGAACTTCCTGCAGGGGAAATTTGGAGGGAGATGGAAGTGAGTTTGTGTTTTAGTGAATTGGATGCCATTTCTCTGAAATTCAAGTTCTTTTCAAATAAAATGAGATGAAGGAAGGAGGAAATGTGTGATTTCTGAATTCCCTTCCAGCTCTAAATCATAGGGTCCTTATGTTTCTGTAATTCCTTTTCATGGTTTACATGGCTCATCTTTCTCAAAGAAAAGAAAATGGTTTCACCTCTTCTGAATCTTCCCACTTTCAGGAATGAATTAACAGCCCTCCACAATCTGAGGTGCTGAATCAGGGACTCATTGCCCAACAGAAGTGTGTGACACAGGATCAACATTTAATAGCCCACTCTTTATTGTGTCTTATTCAAGAAGAAATTACTTATTCAGACACTCAAACTAACATCTAAGATCCACATTTTTCATAATTTCCTCATCCCTCATCACAAAAACAAACAAACAAAAACACAATCCTCTGGCTCAAGAGAAATTATATAAGTACATCTACATGCCCTGAAAGCTATTTCATATAGGCCTAGAAGAAAGCACGTAAAAGAAGGATGTTTTTCTGATTGCATTTTACACCATGGAAGATGATTTGATCCTCTTGGAAGATGCTTGTGGAATCCTGGGATGTTTAAAAATTTCTAATATGCTGTTTTTTCCCTTGTTGTTTACACAATAATTTTAGCAAATGTTTTATAGACTAAACTAATTTTCTCCACCACAGCATTTTATTATTTCTTGATACTCCCCATGTAACTTAATTATTGGTAAGAGGGTAATGAAGAAACCTGGAGCCAGAGTTTAAGTGGAAGGGAGCAATTGAAACATAATGAAGATTTTAAATGTTTTTCATTGAGTTTCCTTTTGGAAGACCTCTAATACCTCTCCTCTCTCCCCACCACACTCAAGGCATTGAAGAGATTTTGAATTAATGGAATGTAATCCTTTTCAGGTTAAGTCCAGTGACCAGTACTGGGCTGTAAAAGACTCCCTTGGTGATTCATGAAGGGAGTTGGGCACATTTTTAGAAATTATTTGATTTACTTCCTTGATAAATTGTAAACAGAGTCTCACACCATTAGGTCAAAAGACACACAAGCATAATTTAGCATATGTAAATAATTAAAATTGGAAACTGCAAAATTTTGAATATAAAAATAACATATATATATATATATATATATATATATATATATATATATATATATATATATATATATATATATATATATAGCCATTGGGCTAGAAATCTTTGGAAGTATGGGGTTGACAATTGCTCCCTGAAGGTTAAAATATATATTATACTAGCCCAACTCTTGCCACTTACATATGGAGAAACTGAGGTCAAGAGAGATTGTCTTCCTCATAGTTATAAAGCTCTTCATTTTTTTTCAGAACTGTTTGAAACTGAACAAGAATGCTGGACTTGGAGTTAGTTTCTCTGGACCTCAATATTCTTATGTAAAAAATAAAAGGTTTGAACTAAATGCTCTCTGCTCTCTCTTGTCTCTGTAACTGCAGTTTGTCCATCATGATGTTTTGATGTCCCTCAGTCACCTGATGTGGCATAAGGTTCTTTCACATATGGCTAGTTCAACTTTTTCCCAATTGATGGGTACACATTTTTTCAATATTTAATTTTTCATTTGATGTTTTACTGCCACAAGGAATCATTACTCAGATCTTCAGGGATAGCTGATCCTACATGACACACAACATTCAGTGATGTGCCTCATTTTACTTTTAATTAAATAAATGTAATTCAAGGTTCAAGTCTAGGCATTTTCATCATACTCTCCTCATTAATTGAGAGAGTAACTCCATTTCTCTGTACCTTGAGGACTAGAATTGGTAAATATCTGGAAAATAGTTCTTTTTCTAGCTCTTGACTTTTAAAGACATGTGTGTTTCTAAGTTTGCTTGGCTAATGAGGTGCTCTTCCGGGAGAGTCTCTAGGTCCAAGGTAGCATGTAGAGGAGTCAGCGCCTACAGCATATTCCTAAATTCATGTAACCACACTAGAGATTTTGGGGAATATTCCCTTGGGTGATATTGGATCTCTCTCTCTCTCTCTCTCTCTCTCTCTCTCTCTCTCTCTCTCTGTCTCTCTCTGTCTCTCTCTCTTGCTTGCTCCCTCTCTCCTTTCTTCCTTTTCTCTGAGATCTCACTCAAGGAGAAAGTTCCTTCACTCTGTTTATTATCTGATTTTTTCTAATATGAATAATGTCTCTAATTTCTGCTCAATATTAACTTAGATAAATGATGTTTTTATTTAATAATTTGGTGTTTAATAATTTCAATTTATAACTAGCAACTGGTAGAGAAGGTATTTCAGATATTACTTGGGGGCATTTTTCCTTTTTAAATTATAGTGACTCCATCAGTCAGTCAATAATATTTATTAAATATCTACTATGTGCATGGCTCTGAAATAAATGCTGAGGGCACAAAATAACAAAAGGTGAAAGATAACCTTTGCTTTCAGGGAGCTTGCGATCTAATGGAGGAGACAACAAACACAACAAAAATATGTACAAACAAGCTATATTCAGGAAAATAGGAAACAAGAAAGGAAAGGCACAAGAATGAAGAGGCATTGAGAATGTCTTCCTGTAGAAAATGGAATTTTAATTGGGATTTAAAAGAATTCAGTAGGAGGAGGTGAGGAAGGAGAGGATTCCAGGCATGAGTCAGTCAGAGAAAAAGCCTGGAATCATGAGATAGAGGATCCTTATTCATTTAGGCAGAAGACCAATGTCATAGTATTGAAAGACTATATGGTAAAGAGTAAGGTATAAGGAGATTGGAAATGTAGAAGGGTGCTAGGTTATAACAAGCTTTGAAACCAAACAGAGGATTTTGTATTTGATCCTGGAGACAATAGGGAGTCACTGAGGTATATTGAGTAGGGAGTGGGATGATATGGTTGGATCAGCATTTTTGGAAAGTCACTTTAGTGACTGAATGGAGGATGGATTAAGAATGGAAAGAAACTTGAGGCAAGTTAGTCCCAAGCAGACTATCACAACTATCCAGGTGTGAGGAGATGAGGACTACAACAGGGGGTGGTAGTATCAGAAAAAAGAAGGGGATGCATTCAGGATACATCACAAATGTGAAATCAACAGTGATCATGTTACAGGGATGTGTGCACAGGTTTAAATAACCAAGCAAATGGGATTATCGTAAAGATTACTGATTCCCATGGTGTCATCCTGAACCTATCCGACCAATGTAAGATCTTTAATCTAATTTTTCCCCAGACTAACAATATTTAGGTATAATGTAGGGAGTAGATAGATATAATTCTTATCCGGTATGTCCTTTCTGGTGAGAGCAGAATGATCCGGGCTTGTGGTTCAGCCTCCTGCTTCCTCAATGTAGGAATCAAAATCCTCCTTGGAGAAGGGCAGATGAAGCTCTAATGATAAGAAATGTCTATCCATCCCTCTCTGTCAGCTACAGCTCCATGTGGGCATTCACATAACCTGTGTGGGCAAGACACATATCTTAAGAGGATATATTAGAATGTAGCAAAGATTTTTATTGTTCTTTTTGCCCCAGTCATGTCAGACTCTCCATGACCCCATCCACGGTTTTCTTGGCAAAAATACTGATTGCCATTTGACTGTCAAATGATTTTCCATTTCCTTCTCCAGCTGTTTACAGATAAGAAAACTAAGATAAACAGAGATAAGTGACTTGCCTAGGGTCATATACTTAGGAAGTGTCTTAGGCCAGATTTGAACTCAGAAAGATGAGTCTTTCTGACTCCAGGCCTGGAATTCTATCCACTGAATCATCTAGTTGCCCTATATTAGAGGTAGCATAGAATAATGGATAGAGAGCTTGCCTTGAAGCCAGAAAGACCTTGGGTTCGAGGCCCACTGCTAATACAGACTGGATGTGGGACCATGAGTGAATTGTTTAAACACTCTTTGTTCTAGCCAGTTAAGATGGAAAATTACAGAAAAGACACTCATCAAAGTGGGTTCCCTCACTGTAGGAATAAAATTGAATGGAAGTGAGGGCAACATGGTTGGACCTTGACTTTAGGAAAATTACTTAGTGACTGAGCGGAGAAACGATAGGCTGGGAGAGATGACACAGGTAGACTCAATAACCTATTAGAACATATACAATTGAATTAGTATTGCTCCCACAAAAAACACTCCTATTAGAGTTTATTAGTATCCAAATATCCCCCTTCCCAATGACCTCTTTTCAACTACAAGCAAACATTGCAACTGACTTTCTGGTGTCCCTTGCTAGGCTTCTTGTACCCAACTCCCATCTCTTTCCTTAGCTCTTTAGTAGCCAGCATAGACTGTGGAGGGGAATTACAGTATTTCATGTTGAAAAAGACCATAAATTTCACCTCATTCTATAAGAAACGAAGTCTACAGAAAAGAAGTTATAAAGCCCAGAGTCACAGATTTCGCAGCAAGAAAGGGATGACTCCTTAATAATGCAGGCATAGACAGACAGACAGATAGATAGATAGATAGATAGATAGATAGATAGATAGATAGATAGATACATCCTTCAATATCTAACCAATTTGGAAGGTTTAACAATTATAGATTTCTATGGCTTCATCCTAGTCTTATGTGACAAATATAAGCAATAAGAAACAGGTTCCAGGAAGCTCTTTTTTGTCTCAGTCCTTCTGGAATCTGTTTCTTTGAATCAGTTGTCCATGTATGAGAACATGGACCTGTGACTTGTGTCCACCTCTATCACTCAATGACCATGACAAAAGCCAGCGTATCAGTGGGCTAGCACCTAATCCACCCATGTTGTCATTACTCAAATATTTTGAAAACTCATCTTCAAGTTTTGTCTTGAGAACCTAGAGTGCATGCTTGAACTCTCCACATAGATGGAGAGTCTCCATTCTTGGAGGTTGGATTTTCTTTTTGGAAAGAGTCACAAATTTGTTTTGACCTAATCTCTTGAATGAGAAAAGTCACTGCTATGGATAGGAGCATTTGGAGGGAAATGGTAACAGAAAAATTTTATTTGCTGGGAGTGTATTTGTGATTCATTATTAGGATAAAACATGCCATAAGGATATGCAGAAATAAATAGTTAGCTCTTATATATCTCCAGGTTTATAAAACATTTATTATATTATGTCATTTGAGCTTCAAAATAATCCTCTGAATCAGATCATATCTAGATCAATCTACATGAGGAAACTAAGACCAAGAGAAATTGATTGATTTTTTAGAGGCAAAATTTGAACATATGACTTCCTGATGCTGAGTTCAGCAGTTCATCCCCTCTGTCAAAGGAGCTCTACTATATACCAAAAGATTGAGAAAATACAGTCATACAAAACAAAATTTGTACAGGTATTCTGGAAAATATAAAAGCTTGGGCATATTAGATGAATTCCCTGTGGGGGATTCATGAGGGGACTTGAACAGAAATTGCACAGAATGAGATGAAATAGATGGGTTGTGCCATGAATCAATATAAGTAGTATCCATATTGATAAGATCACAGATCTCATGCAGAGAGAGCTGCATTAAGAAAGACATAGTGTCCAGGGCCAGGGATGTGATACTCCTACTCCCCTCTGCTCTGCCGAAAGCACCAGGATTAATGTGTTTCATTTTGGATGGCATATTGTTAAATTGACCTCGACAGAGTGAAGTGTCCAGAAGAGGACAACATGAATGATGAAGGGACTCAAGATCGTGGCACATGAAGACTGGCTGATGGAATTATCCTGGGCAAATATCCAGGAGAGGGGAAGACTTAGAGAGAGACATGATGACTGTCTTCAGTTATTTGACTAGTGGAAGAAGCTTTGGACTTAATTTTGTTTGGTACTAAAATGCAAAATTAGGATCATGGGGTAGAAATTATGTAGAGGCAAATTTAAGTTAAATAAGAAAACATTTCCTAATAACTAGAGATGCCAAAAGTAAAATGAAAGGGAAGCCTTACTAGATAGTAATCAACCTCACCCCAATACACACACATATATACAATACATATACACTCTATATACCCTTACATACCTATGTATATATATTATACATATGTGTGTATATGTATATAAACCCACAAATACTCATGTAGGAGTTATTTACACAGGATTAGATGATCAGTTGTTGGGTATATTGTGAAGGGGAAATGTTTTTAGATTTAAGTTAAACTGGATGATCTCTAAACTCCTTTAAAGTCTGAAAGTCTTTGACTCTGACATCAAGTACTGATATGTTAAAGGAAGCTAATAAATTTCTGGAAGTCTCAAAGAACAATACTAAACATAGTTTGAATGTGAGTGACATTAAGGAAAAAAGTAAGTTCATAATCTTCTAAGGTGAGGATCTGAAGAGATAGCATGAATTTAGATGCACGTATTCTGATTCAGTTGCTTAAAAGTTAGTCCCAATGCTTGTCATACCCTCCCTGTTTGGAAAAGCTAGTTACTAGGATTTATAAATGGTAATATGGTATCCAGGAGCCAAGAAATCATTCTCTCTATTTTCATCACCAATCAAAGCCTAACTACTTTGGGGCTCAGCAAATTAAGATATATGATAAGGACTGAGGAGGGTTCTGAGGAAAATAAGGAAATAAAAATAGGAAAATTTGAATTATTTAGCTTGGATTAGAAAAAAATGAATAAAAATTATAGGATTATAAATTTAGCATGGGAAGGGACTCTACAATCCATATAATCCAACTCCCTCATTTTTACAGATAAGGAAACTGAGGTTTAAAGAGGTTAAATCATTTGCCCAAAGTTTCACGAGTCACAGTGAACAGTGGGATTTGAAGCCAGATGAATGACAGTTTCCCTGTGTGTGAAAATTTAATACTGATCAGAGGGAATCTTCACTAAGATAATAACAAGATCTGGACATAAACACCTGGATAGATATTGATTATTTTACGTATATTATCCATTCAATTCAATCGAAAATGGATTTATTGAGTGTTTCTTGTGGACAGATCCTTATGCTAGAATGTGGGGAATGCATAAAGTTTTGGTAAGGAAGAATCCCTGCTTTCATAGAGTTTGAGCTTAGAATATGTCTTATGCAATGGGATCACAGATTTAGAGGTAGAAGGAATCTTAGAGGGAATTCCATGCAACCTTCCTTGTCTTACCAGAAAAAAGGCTAAAGGCCAAGGAAGATAAGTGATTTGTCGTAGGCCACACCAAGGGCATGACAAAATCTAGATCCAAACACAATTCTTCTAATTCCAGATCCAACCTTTTTTCCATACCACTCTAGGTCTTTCTAAAAAAGTTGTCAACCATTTTTATTAAAATACAAACCTAAATGTAAGTGCAAAAAACAAATATATAAATTTGAAGGACATATATATATATATATATGTGTGTGTGTGTGTGTGTGTGTGTATATCTGTGTGTATGTGTATGTATATATGTGTGTGTATGTATACATATACATACACTCATACACACACACACACACATATATATACACACATATAAATAAAAGGAAAAGATTTTTGTACATGAAGTTTGATTTTGACATACATCTGGAACCCAATTTGGATGAGATAGTTCTTGAAAAAAGTTACCTAGCACTACTAGAAACTCCTTAAGGCAGTCTATGAAAACAAGTCATCTTGTATGGTTTAGAAAACTCTAGCCTAGTAATCAAGAATTCTGGGTTCTACAGGTCATTTTCAAAAGAAAAAAATCAAAGTTATCATTAGTCACATATAAAGTGTAATAATTTCTATTGATTAGAGAAATACAGATTAAAACAATTCTGAAGTACCACCTCTTGCTGATCAGACTGTCTAATATGACAAAAAAGGAAAATGACAAATGCCTGAAAGGGTGAAGTAAAGAAGGGACACTAATGCATTGTTGGCAGAGAACTTGTCCAACCATAAAGCTTGGAACCAAAGAGCTATAAAACACTGAAAAACCTTTGACTCAGTAATACCACTACTAGATCTGCATCCCAAAGAAATCAAAGACAATGAAAAGGACATGTTTATATAAAAATACTTATAGTAGCTCTTCTTTTTCTGGTGTCAAATAACTGGAAATTCTTTAATTAATTAAATATTAATAAATTGATTAAATTGTCCATTAATTAAACAAATTGTGGTATATGACTGTGATAAAATAATATTGGGCAAATGTTGAGATGAAAAGACAAGAGCTGAATAGAATATTTGACTTTCAAATACAAGACTCAAAAGAAGCACAAAACGACAAACAGAAAAGGAAAATCATAAGGAACTTAATAAGTTTAAACTCTACATTCCTACATGGGAAGATGATATTTGTAACTCATAAGACCTTATCATTAGGACAGTAAGAAGTATATAGCAAGAGGGTACAGGTGTGAATTGAATCTAATGGGATGATATCTAAAACAACAAAATTAAGGGATGAGAGAGGAATGTATTGTGAGAAAGGGAAAGGAAGAAGTAGAATGGGGTAAATTATCTCACATAAAAGAGGCAAGAAAGGTTTTCCAGTGGAGGGGAAGGCAGGAAAATGGGAAGGGACTACTTAAACCTTACTCTCCTTGGAATTAGCTCAAACAGGAAACAATATACACACTCAATTGGATATAGAAATCTATCTCACCCTACTGGAAAGTAGGAGGGAGAAAGGACAGCAGAAGGAGGAGGTGCTCATAGAAGGGAGGGTGGATTGGGAGAGGCAGTAGTCAGAAGTCAAACATTTTTGAGGAGGAATGGGGTGAAAGGAGAGAGAAAATAGAATAAACAGGAGAAATGGGATGGAGAGTATTAGAGTTAGCAATTATAAATGTGAAAAAAAAATTTGAAGCACTTTTCTGTGATAGAGGTCGATCTCTCAAAGATATATAGAAAGAAATGACTCAAATTAATAAAAATAAGAGTCATTCCCCCCATAATAAATAACCAAAAATATGAAGTCAGTTTTCAGATAAAGTAATCAAAGTTATCTATAACTATGAAAAAATGTTCCAAATAATTACCTACTGGAGAAATGCAAATTAAAGCAATTTTGTGATACTACCTCAGGCCTATTAGATTAGTTAATAGGAAAGAAGGAAGAATGACAAATGTTGGAGGGGATGTGGGAAAATTAAGACACTAATGCACTGTTGGTAGAGTTGTAAACTGATTTAACCATTATGTAGAGAAATTTGGAACCACGCCCAAACATTTATAGCAGCTCTTTTGGCAAAGAATTGGAAATTGAAGGGATGTCCATCAACTGGGGAATGGCTAAACAATTTGTGGTATGTGATTGTGATAAAATACTGTTGTGAAATAAGAAATGATGAGCTAGATCAGGAGCAGGGAACCTGAGGTCTCAAGGCCACATGTGTCCCTCTAGGTTCTCAGGTGCAGCCCTTTAACTGAATCCAAACTTCACAGCACAAGTTCCCTTAATAAAAAGATTTGTTCTATAAAAGTTGAACTCAGTCCAAAGGCCACACCCAAGGACCTCAAGGGCCACATATAGCCTCCAGGCCACAAGTTTTCCACCTCTGAGCTAGATGCTCTCAGAGAAACCTGGAAAGACTTGCATGGACATATGCAAAGTAAAATGATTAGAACCAGGAGAACATTTTACAAGATGATCAACCATAAATGATTTAGTTATTCTCAACAATATAATGGTCCAAAACCACTCTGAAGAATTTATGATGAAAAATGCTATCTATCTTTAGAGAAAGAACTAATATAATCTAAAGGCAAATTGAAGTAGAATCTTTTATTTCTACTTTCAAAAAAGGAAACAAATGATGAACAGATAGTTTCAGAAAAACTTATAAGATTTATATAAACTCATGAAAAGAGAATTAAGCAGAACTAAAATAAACCTACACACAATCGCAACAATATTATAGGATGATCAACTGTGAAAACTTTAGCTACTCTGATCAAAAAAATGATCCAAACATTTCCAAAAAACCTTAATCGTGAAAAACGCTATTCACTTTCAAAGAAAGAAATGATGAAACTTGAGTGCAGATTGAAGTCCACTTTTTCACTTTCTTTAAATTTCATGGTTTTTATGAATTTTCTTTTGCCACATGGCTGATGTGGAAATATATTTTGCATGACATCACACATATAATTAATGTCATATTGCTTGCCTTCTCAAGGTATGTGCTGGAGAAACAAGAGAGAGGAAGAGAATTTTGAACTCAAAATTTAAAAAATGTTAAGCTTAAAAAATAGTATTGGAAGATATTTAATGAAATATGAGAGAGAGAGAAAGAGAGAGAGAGACAGAGACAGAGACAGAGAGAGACAGAGAGAGACAGAGAAAGAGAGAGAGAGAGAGAGAGAGAGAGAGAGAGAGAGAGGGGACAGAGAGAGACAGACAGAGACAGAGACAGAGACAGAGAGACAAAGCTGGGTTTTGACTTCAACTGCCACTCTTTTGTGTGACCTTGGAGAAGTTGATTCCCTGGTCCCAGCGTCCTCTGTAAAATCAAGAGGTTGGACTGGATCAACTGGTTTTGTTTGTTTTAGTTTGGTTCTACTTTCTTGTAGTTTAATGTTCTGTTTGCTGTTTTTAACCTGAGATCCATGCAATTCACTCCCTCATACATATACACACATATATACAAGTACATATCCATATATATGATATCATATATCTATATATGTATATAGGTCTATTTATGTACATGTATGTGTACATACATTTTATGTATATATACATGTACATATATAGGTAAACATGTGGATACATGCATATACATATATACACACATATGTATACACACATATATATGTATAGGTATTTAAATAGAATTGGCCACTTCTGTAACCCTACATATTTTATTTTATACATTTAAAAACATTATTCCAGGAAGGGATTTAAAGACTTCACCAGTCTAGTAAAGGCATTAATGACACAGAAAGCTAAGAACCCCTGGACTAGATGATCCCTTCAGGTCCTTTGAAATCTAACAGTCATGATAGACTAGGACAGATGATGGTTGAAGGTCTGTTTTGCATGCTCAAGCCATCCCTATCTATCTAGCACCTATATGTCTGATTTCTTGAGGAATTGTTTGCAGCTTTTATATAATTTAATAATAAGAGTTTCTGCATATACAGGTATACTTCTAAGCCATTTCAGTGCATGGTTCTCTGACAATAACCTTATGTCATAATTTGTGTAGCTTTATTATTTTTATTTTACCGATGAGTAAGCTGGGACCCAGAAACTGAAGGGGTCTACCCTGGGATTATAGAGTAAATGTCAGTTGGGATTTGAATGTCAACCTTCTGATGTCTGCTCCTGTGTATTTTCTGCTAAATCACACTGCTTTTCACTTTGCAAAGTGAATAAACTTCATTAATGTGAAGAAATATCTTCTGATCCTTGTGTAAAATTCAGTTCAACTCAAACAACATTGGTTTAGTAACACAAGTCATGCCCCTGGGGTTGCAAAAACAAAAAATGAAAAATAGTCCCTGCTCTCAAAGAATTTATGTTCTACTAGAAATTTTACTCATTTAAAAGATAAAGCTATCAATGCATTTGTCATGCAGATTAGAAAATGTATTTGGTACCAACATCATAGAAGAACTAAAACTATTTTTCTAAATTGAAAAGTATTAGATTATAATAACTAACATAAATATTATTTTAAGAAATGTTTAATAAGAATTTCTTTAAAGGAGGAAGTTAAAAGTGGAAGACTTAAAAATTATTTTCTCAAAGTTACGTACCTAGTAAGTGGCATGATTAGAACCCCAAGCCAGACTTTCTAAGCAGGCCAGAGTTCCTTTCTACATCAGCATACTTTTTCTCATGTATTAACAAAAACTTAGAATTATACCTGCTTTGTCCTTTGTTCCCAGAAGGAAATGAAGCAGCATTAGAAACTCTAGCAGGATTCATCACCCTAGTCTTGATGTTTGGCCTCTTCAAATGCAGACAAAAACTGGACTAGAAGAGGGGATCATATAACATACTTCTGCAATTCACATTTTCCATGTCAATATCGCAGTCACTGGGCTGTGACTGTCTCACCCATTTCGAATGCCAGCTGACTCATTTCATAGGCCCAGATTCGGGGCTCTATTTATGTACAACAAAAACGCATATGTAAGTCAAGCTAACAAGTCAGCGCTGAAGTCATTCTTGCTTTTTGGCTTGTTGTAGCCATCCTAACAGCTGCACTGTGATGGATGCTCTCTTTAAAGTGTTTTACCAGGTTGCTTGTGAACAAAACACTATAAAATTAAAATGTGGCATCTTTAGGAGTCCAAGGCAAGGCATTAAACACTCACCTCAGTGATGACGATGATAGTGATTATAATAATTATATATATATGTATATATATGTATATAATCATGGCTTACATATGTAGCAACATGTGGATCCAAACTAATATAGGTTAAGAACAGATATTGACATATATACGTATGTATGTATACACACATATGTATATTCATACATGCAAACATAGATATGAACACACAGAGAATAGCTGTGTGTGCATATGCACATATGTGCTGCATGTATGTGTATATTCATGTACATTATCTACATGTGTACATGCACATGCATCTTTATACACACATACCACACATACACATGCATATATAATATATCCATATCCATATACTATATACCATTAAATCTTGATCCCTACAATCATATATGTATGCAAAAAATGTATATATTTCTGAATTATATGTGTGTATTTATGCATGCCTATGCATGTACTAATTTATGTGTGTATTTATGAATACTTTAGTGTATATCAACACATATGTATATACATGTGTTTCTGAATATGCATATACAAAATTAAGTAGAAGAACCAATACTCAAACTCTAAGTTCAGTGTTCTTTTCTCAATTTTAGAGCACTTCTTAGGACATTTCACTCCAGTGGGAGTTGACCTGATAGAAAAGTAATGTATTCTTTTCCTAAGGTGTGCTATAAAATATTTGCATGAGCATTACTAAGAGTTTCTAATTGATCCTTGAGGGCACATCAGTAACTGGCAGGGTGAGAATTCATGTACGATTAGCCAGCCCGGGCCAGGCCAAAGCATTCCAGAACCAAAAATTCCCAAGGTCAAAGAGGTTGAATAGAATCTCAGGATCCCAGAATTAAAGCAAAGAGGCACCAGGACCTTCACAGAATACACCTCCATTTTCTGGATGAGGAGAATTAATTTTCAAAGGTGAAGCAACTTGCCCAGCCTAAGTAACATAAATAATACGTGACAGACCCAAGATCTGAATGCAGGGTTGTGTTTTTTATTGCTTTTTTCTTGCTTTTCTCCAAATGCAGCATTTTTTCTAACATATCTTTCCTTTTTAAAATGCCCTGGATATATTGTCACTGTTGTTCAGTCATTTCAGTTGTGTCGGCCTCTTCATGGCCACATTTTGAGCGTTTTCTTGGCAAAGATACTGGAGTGGTTTGCTATTTCCTTCTCCAGCTCGTTTTATAGATGAGGAAACTGAGGCAAAGAGGATTCAGTGAAACGATGAAGGTCACATAGCTAGTAAGTGTCTGAGGCCATATTTGAACTCAGGAAGATGAATCTTCCTAACTCTAGGCTTCAAACTCTGTCCACTGTGCCACTCAGCTGTCTCATTATATATTGAAAAGGTACAGAAGATGTGGCTGCTTCTTCTGTTCCCATTCCTATCTGACCACGCTTTTTCAGATTCCCTTACTTTCTCATCTTTTATACTACATCCCATCTCTGGATATACCTCAGTACTCTTATTCTGATCTGGAAATGAAATCACTTTCCGGTTCATTTAACATCATCATTAATTAATACTTTCTGAATGCCTATGAGGTAAACTTTTTAATATTCAAAGGAGGAAAAAGGAAGATACTAAATTAGAAGGAATGCAGTCCTAAGAATAAAGCCATGTCAATTCATCACGGCTCACTTCTGGACAAGAATAGATGTTTTTTCAAAACAGTTTACAAGCATAATCCAGTAACAGGAAGAAGAGTTTTCTTGACTAAAATTGTATTCTACACCTAAAGTTAAATCCAAGAACTCTATGATATCTAGATAAAACATGTACATGATTTTTTTTTCCAATACCTTTTACTAAGTACACAGAATGACTTGGGGACACACCACCGTAACAGATTCATACAACTAACATTATTTACCTCTCAAAACAGGCCTGGAAAAAACTGCTTCTATGTGTGTGTGTGTGTGTGTGTGTGTGCAGATTTGGACAAATAATTAACCATAGCAAACTGACAAGTGGGAACAGTCTACTAAACAAAATGCAATGAGGCAAAACAGGCATTTTCTGAGTCTATTTATACTGACTCTTTCCTCCTCAAATAAATGGACCATTTTCACAATCCTCACCTACACAAGGTGTCCCAAAAGTTGTAGTGTAGTGTAAAACTACTAAATCTTAAGATTTGGGGGACATTGTGTTATCTATATGGACTCAAGTTTTCTTCCTTTCACTCTCTTCTATATGCTCGACAGACTGACATTTGATCTTTTCATTCCACTGAAACTGATCCTTCCATGATACAGTGGGAAGAACTCTGGATCTGGAGTTCCATTCCTGGTTCTGCAATTTGTTATCTATGTGACCTTGGCTAATTAATTTAGCATCTCTATACTTCAGTTCTACATCTCTACATTGAGACATTCTCTTAGGTCTCTTATGGCTCTAAATGGATGATCCTCATCTCTTAATTATAAAATCTAATTGTCTTTTCTTAATCCTTACTATTCTTGAACTCTCTAGGGTAATGGCATCACTCTCCATATTCTGCTCTTGCATTTACTCTCTGACTTTGCTTGACCCTACTCTCCCTTAGATCCTCTCCTAGCTGTCTGACTGCTCTATGGAACCATCTTCTATAGCCTTTAAATATGTGTGCCCTGAGATTCCATCCTGGGCTTTTTTATTCTAAATCCTCTCTCACTTGATAATTGTATTAGCTCTCATAGATTTAATTATCATTTTAACTAGAGGATTCCTATATTTGGGGAAAGAAAGGAAAGAATGATTCTTACCACAAGTTCCAATCAGCTGTACTTACTCTTGTCTATAAAGGACAACCTCCATTCAATGTATGTTATAATGGGAAAAAAAGGCTAAATTCGGAGTCAAGAAAGACCTGGATTCAAATACTGACTTTAAAATCTATGAGCTGTATGAGTAAGAATACATCTTAGTCACATTTCCTTAGGGACAAAAATACCTGTAATGCAGGAGCTCAACTCCTGGCAAGTTCACCTCAGTTTCAGCCAAACAGAAGAAATACAAAGGAGCAGCATATAGGGGATTCACACCAGACTCTTACTACAAGAGGCGGCCAGCAAGGAGGAGGTGAGAAAGGACACCCAGACCCCTTGACCAGGGTCTACCTGATTTATAGGGTAGCAGAAAAAGAAGGCATTTTGCCAACAATTAAACTCACAAGTTAACCTTATCAATATTGCCATTCTGCACAGGGGTAGTAAATATCAATTATGTCACTATCACTATGATTCTAAGAATTACTATCTAGGATCATTGAGGCTATTTTGGGAGGTATTATCCAACACCTGGAAACTAGACTTTACAATGATTTTGGATCCTGGAAAACTGATCCTGGGAAATTAAGTTCTAAAAAAGTATATCAAAATCCATCTCCTTTACAATACCTGCTATACTTATCTTGGGATATTATTGTGACAATCAAAAAACATAATATAGCAAAATGCTTTTTAAAAAGTATTATATTTGTCAGTTATTATGGGAGGGAACGAACATTTATTAAGCATCTACTATGTACCAGCACTGTGTTAAGTGTTTTGTGAACATAATCTCATTTGATTCTCATAACAATTTTGGGACATAGGTGATGCTACAATCATTATTTTACAGGTGATAAAACTGAGATAGATAGAGGTTCTGTGATTTGCCCAAAATCACACAGTTACTGAGTGAGGGAGGCCAAATTTGAACTCAGGTCTTAGGACTAATGCTCTATCTGCTGTGCCACTTTGCAAGGCCTAGAAGACTAGATACTTGCTGGGTAGTCTTCTTATATTTTCATATAGCTAAAAGAACTATAAAGTAGTATTTACATAGTACTTTAAAGTCTGCAAATATATGCACATATTTTTGGGCTTGCATGTTTACATATATATATATGTGTACATATAAATGTTTGTGTATATGTGTGTATGAACGTATATGTATGCATATAATCTCTGCTAAATATCCTCTGCTGTACAACTGTTCTGGGTACTATGAATAAGAGACTTTCTTCGCTCTTTCCTAGAAACAGCATCCTAATTTCCAATGTGCTTTTATTAGAACACCTAAGTCTTGTAAGTTCCCTATGTTTTTCATTATTTTCAGCTTGTAACACTGACAAAACATTAATACAATATAGACTGATTATAAGCAATACAGTCATCATGGGACAGTCCAGACTTTTTGTTTGTTTTTCCTTAGGGTGATTATTTTGTTTATTTCTTAGTAGGACAACCAATATGAAGAGGGAAAGAAGAATAACATCCTTTAACATCCTTCTTCCTGATTGTGGAATATTGATTATAGTTAAACATTATTGCTGCCCTACCTTTTATCTGTAGGTTTTATTGCTAAATCATTATTATTAGACAACTCCTCTAATGAATGTTATTATGACCAAGTCATTTGGAATTTTTGGTACACCAAGAACCATTCACTTCAATAGGGAATGAAAAGATTTCTTTAATGATACCTTTTGTCTTTAAGAAGCCATTAAACGGAATTTAAGAATGCAATTTCGTTGTTAAATAACTCCTTTCAAACTCCAAGCATCCAAACTCCTTACAAAGTAATTAGTTGGATAATAGCAGTTCACTTACTCTGGCTATGAAAGCTGTAAACGTTAGAAACTCAAACATTTTCTCAAACCTGCCCACTCCAAGTCATTGTGGAAGGGTCCTTTGTGGCAGAAGGAAAGATCTCCTCTTTCCCATTCTTCAGCTTTTCCTTTCTGTCTGCCTCCTTGTTTCTCCTTTCTGGTTCCTAACCATAAACTCTTCCTCTAATCTCTGCCTCTTCCTACGATGTTCTTGGTTTATCTTCATTTCTGTATTACTCTTCCTTTGGTCTACTGTGTGTCCCAATGGATAGCTAGCATTCTAGGGTACATATAGATAGAGGTTAAATGGAATGGAGGCAGGTGTTTGGGAGGGGAAAAAAGGTGGGGTACTGATATTGAGAGGGAAACAGATGAGAAATAGGATTTTTCCCAGGGATATCAAGTTCTATTTTCCCTTATCACAATCCAGCAATTATTATGTGCTTAGGTGAGTTAGCAGTAAATAACATCAAGAAGGGAATGAAAGACAAAGTTCAAGCTATCATTTTCTTTAAATAACTAAGCTGCAGACAAAGGACAAAGTGAATAAGAAGTGCTCGAACAAAACACATTTATTGTGTGTTAGGCATTGTTCTAAGCACCGGATTCTTGTGGCAGTCTTACCATCCAGTGCAGGAATTCTTAATATTTTGCTTTATTTTATTTTAAATCATGTACCTCTTTGGCAATCTATGGAGCCTTTCTCAGAATAATGTTTTTAAATATTAGCTGGGTGGCACTGTGGATTGAACATTCTACCTGGAATCAAGAAGACCTGAGTTCAAATTACCCTTAGCCTGTGTGATCCTGGGCAAGTCCCTTAACCTCTGCCTGCTTCAGATTCCTCAACTGTAAAATGAGTATTATAGAAGCATCTGCCTCACAGAGTATGAGTGAAGACCAGATGAGACAATATTTAGAAAACACAGAGCCTGACACCTACTAGGCCCTAAATAAATTCTTCTCCCTTTCTCCCTTTCCATAAAAGTATAAAATAAATTAATAGGACTACAAAGGAAACCAATTACATTTAAGTACTATTGTTATAAGAAAATAAAAACAGGTCCAGCAGAGTGATAATAGCCCATGTTTATAGGATGCTTAGTGATTTAGAAAGGTTTTCCTCACAATGCTGTGAGAGCCCTAGTACTGATATCAATACTTCGCCTTGCAAATAATAAAATTATTAGGAGTTGGAGATGTATGTGTGAGCTTCTAGCTTTTTAAATTCTGAGACAACTCTTTTATTTCTTCTTTCTTGGTCTTAAGCTATTGAGCTTTTAATTACTGGCAGGGGCTTCCCACGATCATGTTAATTCAGTGCACCTGAGAGATGACTCTGAGCATGAACAGAAATTGAGTTGGACATTTAATTGGACTATTAGGGTAAATATTCCCTTCATCATTACAGATTGCAACCTTAGTTCACCTTTTCATCTTAGCTGACTACTATCCATGACCTTGAAGAATGCTCTAGTCCAGTGAGTATTTCTGAGTTTTTGTTTTAGTTCCTTCATGATTTACCCATCTCTTATAAATGACTCAACATGTCAAATATCTGGATTCAAATTCAATTTCACAGGCTCTGTTTTGGTAGCTTACCATAATATTAGGGACTGGAGATACAACGACAAGAAGGTTAGTTTCTGCCCTAAAGCAGCTTATGCTCTGGGTGTTAGGAGGGGAGATACAGAGACAAATGCAGGGCTTTGAAAAGCAGACTTGAAAATAATAAACCAATGAATCTGGGGAAGGATAGTGTTACCCTTGACAGGAATAGGGGATTTTAGAATAAGGGAAGATTTGGGGGAAAGATAAGCTCAGTTTTGATTAAGTTCAATCTCAGCTGCCAAGGGGATATTCAAGTAGAGGAGCCTGGCGATGATTGGCAACGTGGCAACTAGAGGAAAGGAAAGCATCATTAAGGTTTAATATATGGAAATTTAAGAGCAAGTTACATAGAGATGATGACCAAATTTGTGGGGAGAGATAGATAGGTAGATGATAGATAGATAGATATAGATAGATAGTTAGAAAGAGACAGAGACAGAGAGAGACAGAGAGACAGAGATAGAGAGGACTCATCATTAGATGCTACTTAGAGCTTTAACAATTAATGATGATCCAGCAGAGGAAAGTAGGCTTGCCAGACAGAAGAACCAGGAAAAAATTTAAAACGCAAAATATTATGGAAGTGAATGTTGAAAACTAAAAACAAATTAGTTATATTTTTTAAAAAAGAAAAGATCATCAGGTTAACCTCTGTTGGATCATGAGATCCAGAAAACTCTCAGGTTCCTCATTGTGAAAGGTTGAGAAATAACTGGGTAGCAAGGAAATTTTTAAAGGGGATTTATATGCCACTTTCTAGAAGGTTGCCAATGAAATGGAGGCAAGATGAGTATGAGGGGGATGGCATATTCAAATAAAAGTTCTTTTTTAAGATTTAAATTTATTTATTTTTAGTTTTCAACATTCGTTTCCACAAGATTTTTAGTTCCAAATTTTCTCCCTGCTTTCCCCTTCCTCCACCCCAAGATAGAATGCATTCTGATTATCCTTTCCCCTAGTCTACCCTCTCTTTTATCATACCCCTCTCTTATCCCATTCCCCTTTAATTTCTTGAAGGACAAGATAGGTTTTTAATGTCCCATTGCCTGTATATTTTATTTCCTGGTTGCATGTAAAAACCCTTTTTTTAACATTTGTTTTTCAAACTTTGAGTTCCAAATTCTCTCCCTTCTTCCCTTCCCACCCACCTCCACTGAGAAGGCAAGAAATTCAATCAATATAGGTTACACATGTATAGTTATGTAAAACACGTTCATAACAGTCATGTTGTGAGAGATTAACTATATTTCTTTCCCTCCATCTTATCCCACTCCTTAATTGCTCTATTTTCTCCTTTGACCCCATCCTACTTTCCTGTAAGGTAAGATACCCAATTAAGTGTGTATATTATTCCCTCCTTAAGCCAAATCATATGAGAATAAGATTCATTCATTCCTTCTCATTTCCCCCCTCTTCCCTTCCATTGTAAAATCTTTTTCTTGCCTCTATGTGAGACAATTTACCCTATTCTATCTCTCCTTTTTTCCTTCTTCCAATATATTCCTCTCTCACTGCTTAATTTTATGTTTTAGATGTCTTCCCTTCATATTCAACTCAACCTGCACACTCTCTCTCTCTCTCTCTCTCTCTCTCTCTCTCTCTCTCTCTCTCTCTCTCTCTCTCTCTCTCTCTCTCTCTCCCTCTCTCCCCTCCTCCAACTAGCCTAATACTGAGAAAGGTCACATGTTATAAATATCTTTCCATATAGAAATGTAAACAATTCAACTTTAGTAAGTCTCTTATGATTTCTCTTTCCTGCTAACCTTTGCATGCTCCTCTTGATTCTTGTTTTTGAAAGTCAAATTTCCATTCAATTATTCTATTGTATTTCATCAAGAATGTTTGAAAAGTCTCTATTTCATTGAATGCCCATTTTTTCCCCCTGAAGGATTATACTTAATTTTGCTGGATAGATGGTTCATGATTTTAATCTTAGCTCTTCTGCCCTTCAGAATATCATATTCCAAGCCCTTTGATCCCATAATCTACAAGCTGCTAGATCTTGTGTTATCTTGATTGTATTTCCACAATGCTCAAAATATTTCTTTCTGGCTTCTTACAATATTTTCTCCTTGTCCTTGGAACTCTGGAATTTGGCTACAATATTCCTAGGAATTTTCCTTTTGGGATCTCTTTCAGGATGTGATCAGTGGATTCTTTTCATTTCCATTTCTCCTTGGTTTCTAGAATATCAGGGCAATTTCCCTTGATGATTTCATGAAAGATGATTTCTAGGTTCTTTTTTGATCATGGCTTTCAGGTATTTCAATGATTTTAAAATTCTCTCTCCTAGATCTATTTACCAGGTCAGTGGTCCTTTCAGTGAGGTATTCTACATTGTCTTCTATTTTTTCATTCTTTTGTTTCTGTTTTATAATTTCTTGATTTCTCATAAAGTCATTAGTTTCCATGTACCCCATTCTAATTTTGGAGGAATTATTTTCTTCAGTGAACTTTTGAACTCCTCCTTTTCCATTTGGCCAAATCTCTTTAAGGCATTATTCTCCCCACAAACTCTTTGGACTTCTTTTGCCATTTGGAGTAGTCTATTTTTAGGGTGTTATTTTCTTCAGTGTTTTTTGAGTATCCTTTAGCAAGCTGTTGACTTGTTATTCATGATTTCCTTGCATCATTCTCATTTCCCAATTTTCACTCTACTTCTCTTACCTGATTTTTCAAAATCCTTTTTTGAGCTCCTCCATGGCCTGCAACCAATTTATATTCCTCTTGGAATCCTTTGATGTAGGAACTTTGATTCTGTTGTCCTCCTCTGGTTATATGCCCTTATCTTCCTTTTGACCAAAGTAAGATTCTATATTCTGAGTTCTTTTAAGATGTTTACTCATCTTCCCAGCCAAACACTTGACTTTCTAACTGTTTGTCAAGGTAGGACTCTGCTTCCATAGGGTTGGGGGTGGGGTGAGTGTACTGTCCCAGCTTCAAGCATTTTGTATCAGCCACTTGATCCCCCACCATCTGTGGTCCCAAAGCTCCTGCGAATCGGCTATGCTGCTGCTGCAGCATCTGCTACAAGCCACAGCAGCTGTCACCCCCACCACCCTGGGACTGGGGCTGGACCCAACCATACTAGGAGCTCCTCTTTCACTCAAGTCCCACAGAGTTTTCCCACTGAACTAGGTGTGTGTGTGAGTTGAGAAGTCTGGAAACTGGCACAGCTGCAAATGATTCAGTCCCCTAAAGCCTGCTCTGGCCTGTCTGTACCAATGTGCTCAAAAGATTTTTCTTGATGAGAAATAAAATGTTTGTAAGTTGCAATTCCCATTTAATACCCTATTTTAACCCATTTTAATATCATTCATTCCACTCCTCCCCCAAAAAATGAATGTCTTGCTTCCTGTAGCACTGAATGGAACTGAAGGAGTTTGGGAAGACAGAAAGATGGCAAGAGGTCAAGATGTAGAACAGACTGTTCAACATTTTTGCCTTAATGAGTTATAATTGCTATTGCTTTTTGTTCTAATATTACAGTAGGGCATTCATTATAAATAAAATTAATAACAACCCTTAATGACCAAGATATCAGAGCTGTTTTAAACAGTGTCCTTTCTATTTAGCCAATTAGGGGAGTAATTGCTTAAATACTGAAAAACATACTATTCCTGTGGGTCACTCTTGCAGTTGACAAATGAGCCAGCAAGTATAAGTTAAACAGTGGATAAAGTGCAGACAAGGTGTTAGGTAGATCTGAACTTGAATTCTCCTCAGACATTTATTTGCTATGTAACCCTAGGCAATAGTATTAATTGTTTGTTCAGTTATTTCAGTCATATTCAACTTTTTGTGAGCTATTTAGTATTTTCTTGGCAAATATATTGTACTTTGTCATTTCCTTCTCTAGTTCATTTTACAGATGAAGAATATGAAGTCCAGATGTAAGATAAAGATCAAGACAGCTGGTGATGGCCCAGGATGCAGTTGGTGACCTTGACCTTCTAAACTGAAGTGTTTCTGGGGTCTGAGTTTGTCTGAGGCCATGTTCATTCAATCCAATTTTCTCACCCAATCATGATTCTACTAACTGTTATCTTTCAATACCAAGATCATTCTCCTATGTCAGTAAATTTAATGCTTGGCTCTTAAACTTTATAACTAAATTCCTGCTCTCATACTAGTGGACTTCAAAATACATGTTAATACCTCTTCAAGCACCTATTTTTTCCAGTTCTATCTATTCAATTCCCATTACTTATTCATACACTCTACCACGGCTACAGGCAGAGATGGCCATTCCCTTCATCTTATCATCAGTCACAATGTGAAAAATATTCTATTGCAATGTTCCAGAAGTCTAAAATATCTTCATGAGATGACAACCTTGTCAACATATCTTTCCAATATTTTATTACCAGGAGTCCTACTCTTCATCTTCGCCAAGATTTCCAATTCCTTCCCCTGTCAAAACTTCCATAGACCATTCCCTTGCACTGACTACACCCTCCTTCCTTACTAATCTTTAGTACTTGGTGAAAAAGATGAAATATACACTATCTTCAATACTTGAGTCACTTGCTTTCTTTGTTCTATCAAACATCATTCCTTGTCAAGCTAATATCTTCTGCCTTCCTACCAATTCACATCCATCTGCCTGGAGCTGGAGAATTCCATGAAACTGCGCTCACTGGTTCCACCACCAATATATGTTACATTATCTTAACTGGCCTCTCACTGAAGGAAAGCAACCACTCTACCTCATCCCGAATGCATTTGCTATTTATCACAACAGCATTGGAGAGATCCCTCTGCAAATCTCTCATGGAATTCCCTTGTACCTTAATTGAGAATCTTCCTTTATACTTCACTGCAAAAGTTGAGGTCATTTACTCTACGCTCCTTCTTCTATCTGCCCCCTCATATCATCTCACAAATCTCACTTCCTCAATTGTTATCCTCTATTTCTGTCTCCCATGAAGACATGGCTCCTCTCTACACCAAAGGAAATCCCTCTCCACATAATCTAACCCCCTCTATCTTGTCTTTCTCACTGATCTTCAATCTCTTTACTCAGTAGTTGCTTTCCTACTGCCTGAAGCCATGTTCATATCTCCCTAGCCTTCAAAATATCTCAAGTCCTTTTTCACCAAGTCTACTAGTTATTACCCTACATCTCTCCTCCTATTCTCCTTAAGAAAGCCATCTATACTAATTGCTCCTACTTGCTCTCCTATCATTGTCTTCTGACATCTAACATCTAACTTCATCTTTCAATTGAAACAACTCTCTCCAGTTACTATTGCTCTAATGACAGTTAATTATATAGTCTTTTTTTCAGTCTTCACCTTTCTTCATCTCTCTGTAGCCTTTAGTTATGTCAATCATTTTCTTCTTCTAAATATTTTTTCCTTTTTATTTTTATTTGTATAACATTGCTCTGTCTTGGTCCTTCTACTTTCTGTTCACTCCTTTCCCTCTTTTGCTGAATCTTCGTTCAGGTCATGGCCACTAAGTGTGGGTATCACCAAAGACTTTGTCTTAGACCCTTTTTTCTCTCTCTGCATTAAGTTGCTTGAGGGGCTCATGACATCCCATTATTTCAATCACCTTCTTTATGGAGATGACTTTCAGAGCCATAGATTTGGCCCTGTCCTATCTTTGGGGCAGCTGGGTGGCATGGTGGAAACCTCATCTTGAGTTCAAATCTGTCCTTAGACACCCATTAGCTACATGATCCTGCACAAATGATTTAACTCTGTTTACCTCATTTTCCTCATCTGTAAAATAAACTAAAAAAAATAATGGCAAACCACAAAAAATATCTTTAATCAAGAAAACCCTAAATGATTTGACAAAGAGTAAGACACAGCTGAAAATAATGAACAATAATGACAATCTCCTGAATTCTAATCACACTTTGCCTCTCCGTCATTTCAAATTCTATGTACTGTAAACAACTCAAATTCAGCCTGTCTGCATCTCTAAAACTGATGTCATATAGTCTCCAGAACAGCAACAATAGCAAGCCTCACTTCTTCTGAACTCCTGTATTCTGTGAAAATAAAGGCATTACTATACCCCCTTTACTGAGCGTGTAAATTTCAATTTCATTCTTGATTCCTTACACATCCTCATCCACATATCCAATCTTTTCCACCTTTACATTTCACATACAGATCTCCTTCTCTACTCAGACATCCAGTAACCTGGTGTAAACCTCATTAATACATATCTGGACTATTTCAATAGCCTACTGTTTGATCTTCTTGTCACAAATGTTTCCTCACTTCCCAAGCTTCACTCAGATGCTAAAGTCCTCTTTCTGAAACAAGAGTCTCACCATCTAATTATCCTTTCCTTTCCCACTCAATCCCACACATCCAGTGACTCCTTATGACTTCCTGGGGTTTCCTTATGACTTTATATTTCAAAAATGAAATATCCTGCTTGATGTATAATGTCCTTCACAATCTAGTCCCTTCCTAGTTTGTAGTCTTAGATTTTATTCCCATCTGCAGAATTTATGAGATATTCCTGAAGGACTAGCACCTCTGGTGTGTGAAGACTTGCCAAGATATTTTCTAGAATGCTCATTTACCTTTGCACTTTTACCCAACTCTCAAGTTGATTCCAAAAAAACATAGCATACCAAAAGTCATACTCTGGTAAAAGCATCTCAGCAGGCAGGCTAAACCTGCCTAAGGGTGGCTGACTGACTTCAGATCTGTCAACAAGTTAGGGATGTGTCTACTCCAACCATGTGAAGACTTCCCTCAGCAGAATGGGTAGAAGAGGACTCTTTGTTTCAAGGGCCCTAAAGGTGACTGAAGCAGACTCTGTAGAGCCCTTAGAACTTGGTCAGACATAAAAGACAACAAGGTCACCTGTCATTCTGATTTTTGTCTTGCCACTAGCTTCAATGACTGAAAGAGAAAGTGAGGCTGACAGTTTTGTACAACTCTACCTCACTTAGATCCAATTCACGCCTGAGTGTCAAGACATCATCCTATGCTGCCATTGGTCCTCTTCGAAATGAAGGACAAACAGCTCCTATCTACATACCATTCAGTCCAGTGACATGAATCTTTTCCTTTTTTTCATCCATCACACTTTAGACATTTCATATTGCTCTTCTTCAAATACAGTACATTCCAGTCACAAAAGACTACTAGCTGTTCCCTAAACTTGACTATCCATCTCCATCAATATGCCTTCACACAGGCTGCCACTTATACTGATATTCTGTTTCCTCACCTCTACCTCTTAGAATTCCTAGCTTTCCATGCCTTTTCTTAGCTCCCACATTGAGTCAGTGACAGAAATTATCACTCCTCTTAACCAAGTCTAGTCCCCTTTTTCCATGGCCATGTTACTTTTCAGAAACTTCTCAAATTATTTTAAATGCTTTTAAGTTCTCCTTATTTAAGTTAAATAACAATGCTCATTCACTTAGCAGATAGCTACTGATCAACTCTTTTTGCAAGGTGTTTTTCAAACATGAGAATCCAGCAACATTATTAGGAAAATATATGACCACTGACTTTTTTTTTTTCTAGTTCTGCAGGATTATATTATTAGCAATGTTAATAATCATTAATAATATTAACAATATTATATTAGCCACAGCAAGCCATGAAATAATGTCATATGGTGGGAAGAACATTCAGCTCATAATCAAAGATCTGGGACTGAATATAAACTTTATCACTGTAACTCACTGTGACCTTGGGTAAGGTACTTCTCCTATCTCTCAGGTTTTTTCTTTCTCTATATGAAATGGAACCGATGACATTCCTATTAATTATTTTAAGAAATGATTGGAAGTATATACACAAACATATGCATACATATACATTAATATGTATAAGCACACATATGCACATATATGTATGTGTATGCATATATGTATATGTGTGGGGGTATGTATGTATGTGTGTATGTGTAGAAAGCACTGTGTAAATAGGAGTTATCCACATGGGTGAACCAGAAATGAGAGGAGAAGAACTGTGTATTCTGCAAAGGGCCAATGGAACAACACAGCTGCAGCTTCATGAATCTACTCTTCCCTCTTTTCAGTGCAAAAGAAAATAGCTTTTTTTCTTTTTTCCTAATCAGTTCTTCAATATTTATAAGACAAAAGCCTTATCTTGCTTTCAAAATGTCTGTGAAACAATCTCCCAGCTCTATTTTGTGTATCTGTGACCTCTGCCAGTAACATCTAACAGCTTCAGATTGTAAAAGTTCAAAAGGAAGTCCAGTGCTGCCATATGCCACCTTAATAATGTGCAGTCATGTAGCTATCCTTGAGAAATAATGAGAATTACTAATATTTAACAAGATTTTGAAAACTAGAGAGGAAACGTTAGTCATTATGGATTAACTCAGGTTGCTATTTTTAAAGATCTTTAATATGTATTACTTACTGATCCTCCCATCACTATATAGGTCAGCAAAGGGCAGAGAATGGATATAGTTATCTCCATTTAACAGACGAAAGAAAAAACTGAAATTCTGTCTTAGGGGGTTATTTTCCTGAGGTCCTAAGGTCACTCAACATATTCCAATTGTGGGCACATGGAAAGAAAAAAGGATTTAAAAATTATTCCTACTTTGAAGGAGCTTTGGAGAAAATAGCACTGAATTTATAATCAGAATAAGTAAATTAGATCCCTGACTTTGTTGTCTAGCATCTGTGTAAACATGTCCAAGTCACCTGACTTTTCTGAGCTTGTTTATCTCTCTGTGAGATTGAATTCAGACTAGGTGATTTTCAATGTCCCTTTCAGTTCTAAATCATATGATCATACAATGGGAGATGATATGTGCACGTAGGGGTTGTATAAAAGAATGTGGTCATTCTGGGCTCCAAAAAATAGTCATGTGACCCCTTGTTATAAGCAATTTTGTATGTTGGTGGAACAACATCAGCTTTACACATAGTAGAGGCAGCATCCATTAGTTGCAAGAGTTGGATTTAAACTCCGGAAGATGTGGGTTCAACTCTTGCCTCTAATACTTACTCCCTATATAAAGCAAGCTTCAGTTTCCCCATCTATAACATGGGTAAACTAATACCTTCCAGGGTTTCTGTGAAGCTTGAATGTGCTATTGTGCATAAAATGCTTTTGCAAAGCTTTAGGGTGCTATCCAAATGCCAGTTATTAATATTCTTTCCAAATGGGTCAATACTCCATCGATGCAATGGCTCCAAATGCACAAATAATTATAATATAAACTAGAAGGCAAAATACGCCTATCAGAGCTACAGAGTAATTTTTAGGAGACATCAGGAACACATATGTGTCTAATCAACAACAAGGACCTGGTACAAAACACAGTTTTTCTAGCTTTGTTGTTACCACAGCCATGATCACAACTTCTGAGGTTCCAAATGGGACATGCACGTTGGATGGCATTTGTAGAGTAAGATTGTTGTAGGAATCAATCATTTTATTTTCCCAAAAGAAAGATATTTCCTAAGAGCTAGTTGTAGTCTCCCACTCAAAGATGGAACATATTCTTTGAAATAGTTTCGCCAAAGACACTCAAGCACAATGGTTCTTCTCGGTCAAACCATTGCAACTCAAAGTTTTAATGGCAGCTCTGAGCATCCAAGAGTTTGTTTGCTATTTTTCCTGGGCCAAGTTCTCTTCTAAGATCTAGGAATAGCTAGCTTGACTACCAAAGGCAACACATAGCTTTGGTGCCACGGTAATATTCACAGTGTAAAAAACCAAAGCTCATGACTTTGCTGTAAATAATTATTCTTTCCTGTCCAATCTACATTATTCTATAATGCATCAGAGAAGTTGACCTATAAAAATGATCCCAAGAGCAAAATAAATTTACAGTAAAAGAACAAGATATTGCAGTCAGGAAAACAATGAACCCAGTTCCCAGAGTTATGGGCAGGCTTGAAATGCCATGCCAGACATATTCCCAGAATGGTAGGAATGAACTTGAAAGAAATAACTTTCACAAGACAATGAAGGCTTGTGGGAGAAGAAATGAACTTAGAAATAGGATACTTGGATTTTGCTTCTAGTTCCACCACGTATTCCATGTAAGAATTTGAGCAAGTAACCTTTTCTCAGCCTCTATTTCTTCTTGTGTAAAATGCGAAGGTTGGATCTGATGTTCTCTAACCAAGTTTGTCATTCTAAGACTCTAAAAAGTGTACAAAAAATATGATCATTTCCAGAGCCATTTCTAGAATACGACAAATTAAATTCAATAAACATTTATTATGAAACTGCTATAGGAAAGGTACCCTACCAGGAACTGGGTTATAGAAGGAAATGAAATTGCTTCTGCTCTCAGGAAGTATAGAGGATAGGAACTGGATGATGACTTAACCAGATAAACTGAGAAGTGTTCCCACTGGTAGGAGAACTAATGGAGGGCAACCGTATCAGCATTGCAGTGGCAGGAAGAAGCTGTGGGAGGGCATAGACTTTTATATCAAAATGTCAAAGAATCTGTAATTTTCTTGCCTTGGGAACTTCTGTCCTGACATAGATAACCAATTCATCACTTAGAAGGTAAGTCTCAGGTAGTTGGCTGAAGTTCTCAGAAATAAATGTGTTTGGCCATGGCCATAAATCTAGTGAGAGGCAGAATTGGAACCCAAGTATTTTAGATTCTAAGCCGAGCAGTCTGATTTCTAAGACAGGGTTTCTTAAACTGTTTTTCTACTTGTGACTCCTTCAGTACTTCTTAGACTAAAAATACTTCTATAAGACACAATTTGGAGACAAAAACATAAGAAATTCCATTTAAATAGTGTTGAGAGGCTACCAATGCATAATATATTTCATGTGCTCTTTACACTGATCCAATGACATAGGTATTACATTTCCCATTTTACAGTTTAGGAACTCAGAGATTAGTAAATTTAAATTGCTTTGTCCATGATCACCTAACTAGTAAGCATAGGATTTGAACTCAGATCCCTTTTGACTCTAGGTTCAAAACTGTAAGTAATATAACAAAATGCTTCTCAGACAAACAGAGAACTAAATACATGATAATTTGGGAAGAAATTCTAAAAACTAGGGGATCAGAATAAACTTTGTATGGCATATGACACCTTTGTTGAATTTTGGTGGAAGGTAAGTTTACTAAGAGATGAAAGTTAAAAAAAATAAAAGATGAAAAAAGGTTAAAAAAAGAGGGCATTCCAGTCCTAGAGGACAAACTCTATGAAGGAATGATGATGGGAAATGGAATGTGAAGTTCGAGGAAGAATTAGTGGGCAAATTTAACTATACTACAGAGTGGATGAAGGAGATTCATATGAAATAATCCTAGAAAGTCGGAAGCCAAATTCTAAAGAATTTTACACTCCGTGATGAGGAGAGTGCATTTATTAAGAGGTAATTGAGGTACTAATTTGTCAGACTTGGCTTTTAGGATTATTAGAAGCAAATTAGCAAAGAAAACAAGAGATTTACAATGTTGGTTGAGATGTGGAAGGACAGTTATACCCATGTACTGTTGATGGAGTTGGGAAGTATTCCAAGCGTTCTGAACAAGAATTTGAAATTATAACAAGAAAGTGACAAAAATGGCCATGCCCTTAGATGACCAGACACCAGGTCCCAGGTGGGGTACAGAGAAAGAAAGGTCTTGTAGACACCAAAATATACAGAGGAGTTTTTTTGTAGTAGCAAAGAATTGAAATCAAGACAATTGCTTATTTAGTCAGCAATGCCTAAGCAAATTGCAATGTATGAATTTATGGAATAGTGCTGTATGAAAAGAAATTACAAATATGATAAATATAGGGATGTATGGGAAGACTTATGGAAAGAACACTGGTTCTGGAGTAAAAATTTGGGGCTTTAAATCCCACCACTGATATGCACTACCTGTGTGAACTTGGCCAAATCCCTCAACCTTGTAAAGCTGCTATGTTTTCTTGCCTTTAAAATGAGAGGGTTCAGCTAGATTATCTACAAGGTCCCTTCTACTTCAAGATAAATGATTTTGTGATCCTGTTGTATTGAGTGAATGTGGAGTAAATAGCACCATCCTCCATTGTTTTCTCTGAGATCCCTTTCCTTGGACTAGTGTAGTTTTACTCATCCTATTTGCATGCACTTTGGTAAGCCAGGGGCTGGATGGTTGCCCAAAGGGAAGTTAAATGGCTAGAATTTACTCAGAGAGTCCTAGGGGTAATGCTCATAGAAAGCTAAGCAACAGTTGTTTGCAACTGTAGCTCCTTAGACCTCTACCGATGTCTCTCCCATCTAAAAAATATCAACCAAATGATGCCATCACTTAATCATGAGCCATGTACTAACAGAAGGCACTTTAATAACTCAATATAACCATATAAAATCATAACATACCATAGCATAACATATCCCATCATAAATCTGGGTCACATTTTTCCACCAATGTACACTCTCCATTAGGAAAAAAGGCGCAGAAACTTAGCAGTGAGGCACAAAAATAGAAAAAAAAAAAAAGGCATGTGCCTGAGATAACTTTGTACTGTAGGCCTTGATATTCTTGAGCTCTTTAGGAAATAGCATGAATCATCAATTAGCCTGGATCTCTCTACCATCTCATAGAAGGAGCTTGCTATACCATACTGCTGAAACAATGATAAGATCTTTTAAAAATATTTTATTTTTAATTTATGGAATAAAACAAGCATTTCCATAACATAGTATAATAATAAAGATGATCACACCTGAAGCTGTGAATCTACTATGAATAACTTCCCATTCCTTTTAAATATGCAATAAAGTTATCATGTATTTTTTCTTCCCCTCCTCATCCTAGAGATGGCCATCATTAGACACACATATATACGTGTGTGTGTGTATAATTATTCTATTCATACTTCTATTTATTAGTTTTGTCTCTGGATGCTGAAAGTATCTTTCTTCATATTCCTTTATATCTAATTTTGGTATTTATAATAGTCAAAATAATATTCACTCAAAGCAGTTCTTGAAACATTCTTAATGTTGCTGCACTTTTAATAAAATAATAGCCTAAAGAATAAAATCTGACAATTTTCCTAGGTCTACTCATGACTGGGTACTGAGAAAATGATCTTCCAATAATGCAATCTTCCAATGAAAAGCAATTCCCTTAAGCTTGAAATCTGCAGATATTTAGGCCTATAATCTGGCTGTAAGCGATTAACACTTCTTGAGCCATAGAGGACAGTATAGGCAAGCCTCTGAAAGTTCACTCAGGCTATAAGTAGCATTAGACAGCAAGATTATTTTCCCCTTGACTCAGTTCCTCAAGCAACAGAGAGTTCTGATTTCTCTAATCAACACCTAGAATTGAAATTTTCCTCCAATCAGATCAGTTCCCTGCATCAAATGCAAAGCCTGCCTACATAATACAAACATGTATAATGTAAACATGCATACACACATGTGTTCACACACATTGAACTCTCATATATTTACATATTCACACATGCATAAGTGTACACACATATTTGTATGCATCTGTGAACATGTAAGCAAATATGTCATTATGTGAGTATATAAAGTTGACATAGAAATCAAATATATAAATTTTACAATTTAAGGGGATATCAGTTGCGCAGCTATGTAAAAGACTGAAAGGAGAGGGGAGAGACTGAGGGAGAGAAGTGACATTAATTGAGAGAATACTGTAAGAATTTTGCTATGAATTAATGAGCATATGAATTAGGGGTGTCAGGGGGTATATATAAAAATGTATGTAGAATTATCTTCTGGCAATAGACTAATTGTAGGCAGATGAAGGAAAAAAGATGGGTCGAGTATGATTCTGCCATTTTGAACCAGGTTCTGAAACTGGGTGATGATAAAAGTGGTTGCACCCACAAAAAGAATAAAGAAATTTGAGAAGGAGTGAATATAGTGGCGAAGATAATGAATTTCCCTCTTAACATATCCAATTTGAGATGCGTTTAGGAATGCAGGTGTTGCTAGTAGACTTTTGATGATACTAGGTCATGTTTCAGGAGAAAGATAAGGGTCTTATAAAGAGAACACTTATTTTTCTACTTAGAGATGATAATAGAGGTCATGGGAACCAGCTTTGAGGGTGTTTTAGTAAGGTCACTAGGAATCTGATCACCAGGTAAGAAATGAGTGCAAATATCTGATATAATTTGCCTTTAGCTAGGAATTAACTATTGGGAATAATTATTAGTGGGAATTAATTATTAGGAATCAATAACTATTGAACTAAAATTTAAGGAGTCCGAGAATTTGACAATTTGTACAGCTCATGCCTCAAAGTTTTGATCTTTATCTTCTAGCTCCTTGACTCCTCATTTCTGACTGATATTCATTTGTGGTCATGGTAATTGTCTGGATCTGTTAGCCTGGATCTTCTTCTTCACATACCTTCACCGGGTTACAAGTACATATAAGGATTTCTTATGGTTGTACAAAAATGGTACTGCTATTGGATACAGAAAACCCAAACCAGGAATTCCAGTCATCCCTCTTTTTCACTTAGCTGCAAATGTGTAATGTGAATATGAAGGTGAGCAGACACAGGAATGAAAGTCGTAGACTATAATATTTCAGTGCCCTGCATTAATATGACACTTCTTCCATTGATGTAGGTCACGATCCATTTAGGACTGTACAACTTCTATGACGCTTGTCCATTGCCTCTCCCAGATTTTCATAAGAGGTGTTCACCCAGTGTTTTGAGTTCCTCTATTTGACATTTCATACATGCCGCTGAAGCATGAGTGCTTTTCTTCAATTTAGCTGTTACTTTAATATGGGACTGGTTCATTATTTCCCACTCATTCATTTCTCTGATCACATTGTTTTCATCATGTCTGCTGTGTAACTTCATATTTGTAATAAGGTATTGTGTGCTTTTTCCATTTCCCTCTAGTGATCCTTTACTTCTTTCAAGTTATTAGAATTCCATGATGTTTTATGGAGAACTTTAGAGTCATTAATTAATACAGTAGTATGATTCTCCAACAAAAGGTATACAACTTTATTTTCCTTTTTTTTTCAGTTCATTAAGGACAGAGGGGCTTCTCAAAGCATATTCCCTTTGGATTTCATCAGTACATCTGCAGCATGACCTTAGCAATTTCTAAAAGAATAAAACATTAGTAATTTCTTGATCTTCATTGGCAAATGTTCAAAAAAAGTAAGAAGGAAATTTGATATCTTCAGTCAATTATAGCATTGATATGTTTGCTACCAGAAGAGAGACCTTCTTCATCATCACCAAATCTATATTTAGAAACAAAAGTATTATATTTGCCCCTTCATTTATATGGCTGTAATGAGAGTTCTACCCATTTTCTCTTCCTTTTATAGTCTGTCCGTCTTTCAATAACTGTATGGATCAATTGTAGTTCTGGTCAAATGTATTAGTTCCATCAGGCAAATAATGGAAGGTTAGATGACAATAACTGCTCCATAGAGAGCCACGTTCTTTAATCCTCTGCTGGGCAATAGTAATCATTGTGAAGGCCCTAACAAAGGTCCCTTATAAAGAATTGTAGGACAATAGATTTGAGGGGAATGTAGCATTAAACTTTTAGTTTTCTTCACTAGCATCTCTGGGAAAGAATTCAACATTTGGGCAAACAAAAGGAAAATATATAAAATCTCTGAAACAGGCTGTTTCACATAAACAAAAAAAAAGTCATCTTTCTTCCATCATAGCACAGGCAACTATATCTTAGATGAAAACAGTACAAATACGGCTTCCAATTAATTCCGCTCTAGTTTCATATGATTCCTTGTGCTAGAAATCATCTCCTCTCACCTGCCATCTCTGCTATTGAAATTCGACAGCACTAAAGATCAACCTTAAAGCTTCTCTCTGTAGGAATCCTTTTCTGATTCACTTTTGTGGAAGTGATTTCTTCCCTATTTGAATTCTTGGGTTAGGAACAACTATTCTAGTATTCCAGTAAGTATACCATGTAACATTTTGTACCATAGTAAGCTTTGCATATGATTTCTCTCTCTCCTTGTGTAATCTTTGAAGAGAGGAGCTTATGACTTCATTGCTACAGCTTACCAGAAGACATTGTACATAGGAGGTTTATGTAGAGAGATATAGATATATACACACATACATATATGCATATATACATATAACTATAATATGTGTCTACAAATATTCAGTATAATTATATCATATGTATGCATATGTATATACACAAATATATATATACGTATACATAATGCCTCTCTTGCTCTTTGCCTCTGTGTACATATATGTACACATATATCTATATATACTTATATGTATTTGTGTATATATGTGCATGTATTTATTGACTGAATGAATGATGGTTTTGAATGGACTTTTCATAAGAATAGAAGTTGAACGATTCTATCGCAAAGGAACACACCTATATGTGATTTGATGTCATGTATGAGTTCTTGCAAAGAGTTTTCTTTCTTGATTCATTCAGTAATTAAAAGCAGAGTAGTTCGGAGTAGTGAGGCAGCTGCAAAGTGAAAAACAAAGTTTTCTAGAGATAAGCCAAAATTCCTAAATTGTAGAGTTTTCATGCAAGGGGAGGGAATAAGACTTGAACACAAATGGCTAAAATACACATTATTAACTAAGTGAATTAGAAAGAACGCATCAGATGTAGAAATTAGGTTGACTTAAAGATCATCTACCTCAGAGCATTTTAATTGACTTGTCTGTGCTCATGTAGGAATCAAATTCTTTGTTAAGGGTAAGAGTGAATATTATAATCAAAAGAAGTTGGGCAAGAAGAATCCTGGGATACTTGTTAGAGGAGGTAGCATTATAATGAGACTGTAATGATAGCTTATGATTCAATAGTGAAAGAGGATACGGGTGGGGAATGAGAGTACCAGCCATATGTATCTACATGGTCAAAAGAGGAAAGACACATTTATTAACTGCTTAGAATGTGACAGTCGCAGTGCCAAGTACTTTACCAAATATTCTTTCCTTTAATTCTCACAAAACCTCTGTGATGTCTGTTTTAGAGATGAGGAAAATGTTACAGAGGTAGGAGTGTGCAGGGTGCATATCAGCAGAAAAAGTTACCTAACCTAGCTTAATCACTGACACTTTAAAGGGGAAGGTCATAAGGCCTTATTTAACACCTACTACGTGTCAGACATTGTACTAAGAGGTTTTTTTTGCATATATCTCATTTGATAATCACAACAAATCTCAGAGGTAGGTGTTACTACAACATTCATTTTACAATTATGGAAACAGGCAAAGGTTAATTGACTTGCCCAGGGTTAAACCCAATTTAAGATCCAATTTGAACTCTCGTCTTCCTGACTCGAGGCCCAATGCTTTATTCGTAGCTCTGCCTACTATCTCTAAAGAAGGGAAAAATATGAGATAAGGCTAGAAAGAAAGAGTTTCTCTAGACTATGAAAGTTTTTTGACTGTAAACAAAGGACTATGACCTTTACTTAAGAGTTAGTAGTGAGGCACTGATGATCTCCAAACTATGGTAATAGACTGGCCAGATCTATGTACAAGTAAATTTATTAACCACTTGTATATCTCGGGCTCTTTACCTACTTAGCCAAAATTACTGTTATAAAATAGGAGTGCAAGCATCTGCTCTCCTTATTGCAGTTTGTGTAAAAATTTATAAGCTTGAGCTGTTTTTTAAAAAATAATAAAATTAAAAGAAAAAACCACATTTGCTTTAATTGAAATCCTCCCAAGATGAAGCCTTAGAAACATTGTACTTCTCAACCCTTTATGTTCCTTATTGACGTGTGTATTTACACACATCCATGCACACACACATACCTATATACAGATGTGCACAATATAATACACACAATATATTCATATATAAATATAAACATATCTACACAATATAATACACATATATGTGTATTTATGTTAATTTCCTCCCCCCCAAGAATTTATTGATGTCTCCCCTAGCCAGTGTCTCCATGGACATTATGACTTTTCATTTTACAAATTGGGAATAGGTCTGCTTTCTTCTACTCTGTGTCAAAATAGTTGACTAAAGCTCCCATGTTCATACCACCTGCTGGTGAAATGACAGGCTCATCAAAAACCACCTGGGAGCACTCTTGGTTGGAAAGATTGCAGTTCACAAATGTCTCGAATTCTTTAGTTCACTAATACATAAATACTGCCTTTTAAAATGCCCAGATGGCGTCATTATCCAATAGTATCTTTAGCCATATATATAATCTGCATAGGCTTTTAGACAGAATTATCACAATCATCATCTTAACAATAAACAATTACAGGCTCAAAAACAGGATCGCAAATCTGAATAGGACCACGAAGAGATTATTTATCATAATGTCATTATCATACACACAAGGAAACCAAAGTTTGAAGAAGTGAAGAAACTTACCAAAAATCAAAAACTTTTAGGAACTATAGCCAGAACAGAAATTCACATCCTTTGATCTCAACCTGTGCTCATTTCAGTTCCTCAATATTTGCAAAGTCTTATTATGGCATGGTGGTCTTTCAGGATTCCCAATAGCTATACCTGCAGTACATAAATGCTACTAGGTTTATGGTCTATCTGAACCAAGATTTTATTCTTTTTTAATGTTTATTTATTTATTTTTAATTTTCAACATTCATTTCCACACAATTTTGAGTTCCAAATTTTCTCCCCATCCCTCTCCTGCCCCACCCCATTGCACCTTGCATTCTGATTACCCCTTCCCTCAATATGCCTTTCCCTCTATCACGCCCCTCCCTTCCCTTATCCCCATCTTCTCTCCTTTCTTATAGGGTAAGATAAATTTCTGTACCCCATTACCTGTATTTCTTATTTCCCAGTTGTATGCAAAGTAATTTCTCAACATTTGTTCCTGAAACTTTGAGTTCTAACTTCTCTCCCTGCCTCTCTCCCCACCCAGCCCCACTGAGAAGGCAAGCAATTCAATATAGGCTGTGTATGTGTAGTTTTGCAAGACTTGCACGATAGTCATGTTGTGTAAGACAAGCTCTATTTCCCTCCATCCCATCCTTCCCCTCCCCACATTTATTTTATTCTCTCTTTTGACCTTGGCCCTCTCCAAAAGTGTTTACATTTAATTACTTGCTCCTCGCATTTGCTCTCCCTTCTATCATCCCCCCACCCCATTTGTCCCCTTCTCCCCTACTTTCCTGTAGTGTAAGATAGATTTTTATACTAAATTCAGTGACCATGTTATTCCCTCCTTAAGCCAAATGTGAAGAGATTAAGCTTCACTTTTTCCTCTCATCTCCATTTTCTCCTCCATTGTAAAAGCTTTTTCATGCCTCTTTTATCAGAGATCATTTACCCCACTCCATTTCTCCCATTCTCCTCCCAATATATTCCTCTCTCACCCCTTAATTTTATTTTTTTAGATCTCATCCCTTATTCTACTCACCCTGTGTTCTCTATCTATTTATCTATCTATCTATCTATCTCTATATCAATCTATCTATATATGCATGTATACATGTATGTAAATATACATATACATACATACATACACACACACATATATATATTCCTGCCAATCACTCAAATACTGAGAAAAGTCTCAAGAGTTATTATATTTCCACGTAGGAGTGTAAAGAGTTCAACCTTAGAAAGTCCCTTATGATTTCTCTTTCCTGCTTATCTTTCCATGCTTCTCTTGATTCTTGTATTTGAAAATCAAATTTTCTTTTCAGTTCTGGTCTTTTCATCAAGAGTGCTTGAAAGTCCTCTATTTTCATTGAATGACAACATTTTCCCTGAAGTATTATATTCAGTTTGACTGGGTAGGGGATTGTTGGTTTTAATCCTAGTTCTTTTGAGTTCTGGAATATCATATTCCAAGCCTTCAGTCCCTTACTGTAGAAGCTGCTACATTTTCCATTATCCTGATTACATTTCCACAATACTTGAGTTGTTTCTTTCTAGCTGCTTGCAATATTTTCTCCTTTATCTGGGAACTCTGGAATTTGACTACAATATTCCTAGGAGTTTTTCTTTTTGAATTTCTTTCAGGAGGTGATTGGATTCTTTCAGTATTTATTTTGCCCTCTGGGTCTATAATATCAAGGTAATTTTCCTTGATAATTTCATGAAAGAAAAGGTCTAGGTTCTTTGTTTGATCATGGCTTTCAGGTAGCACCATAATTTTTAAATTGTCTGTCCTGGATCTATTTTCCAGATTAGTTGTTTTTCCAATGAGATATTTCACATTAGCTCCTATTTTTCATTCTTTTAGTTTTGTTTTGTAATTTCTTGATTTCTCATAAAGTCATTAGCCTCCATCTGCTCCATTCTAATTTTGAAAGAACTATTTTCTTCAGTGAGCTTTTGAACCTCCTTTTCCACTTGGCTAATTCTGCTTTTTGAAGCATTTTTCTCTTCATTGGCTTTTTGGACCTCCTTTGCCATTTGAGTTAGCCTATTTTTAGGTTAACTTTTTTTCTTCATCATTTTCTTGGGTCTCCTTTAGCAAGCTGTTGACTTCTTTTTCCTGATTTTCTTGTATCTCTCTCATTTCTCTTCCCAGTTTTTTCTCCACCTCTCTAACTTGATTTTCAAAATCTTTTTTGAGCTCTTCCATGGCCTGAGCCCATTGACTATTTATTTTGGATGTTTTTGATACAGAAGCCTTGACTTTCATGTCTTCCCCTGATAGTAAGCATTGTTCTTCCTCATCTGAAAGGATGGAAGATAATACCTGTTCACTAAGAAAGTAACCTTGCATAGTCTTATTTTTTTTTCCTTTTTTGGGCATTTTCCTAGCAATTACTTGAATTGTGTGTCCTTTGCCAAGAGGAAAGTATATTCTGGGGACTTGTAAGTTCTCAGTTCTTCCAAGGTGGCACAGTCAAAGGAGAAGAGTTGAGTCCTCTCCTGGCCTGTGCACTGGTCTGGAAGCAACCAAAGACTTTTTGCCTAGAATCTGAGAGTAGAATTCTCTCTTCACAACTGCCTCCTACTCCACCACACCAGCACTCCTCCTCACCCCAGGGCTGTGTTCAGGGCTGAGATTAAGATCAAGTCTTCATTTTCCCCAGAGTTTTGGACAGAGGGCTCCAAAAATGGACACTGCCGCTGTAGTGGCTGCTGCTGATGGCCCAAATCGAGTTCCCTTCTACTGAGTGAAGGAACTGTCTCATTAACCTTTGAAGTTGTTTTTGGTATTTGTGGGTTGGGCAATCTGGGAACTACTGCTGCTGGTGGCTCCCTGAAGCCTGTTCTGGGTCCTGGCCCTCTGTGCTGCTATGCCCATGGTGAACTGCACTCTGCTCTGTACCTGGTGTGATAGAACTTTCCTAGAGGGCTTCCAAGCTGTCTTGGATTGGGAATCTCTTTCTCTTTGTCATCTTGTGGCTTCTGCTGCTCTAGAATTTGTTTAGAGTTATGTTTTACAGGGATTTTATGGGTTATGTGGGGGACATTCTACAGGTCTGTCTTCCTACGCCACCATCTTGGTTCTGACCTCCCCCCCCAAGATTTTTTTCTTTTCTTGTATCTCTCTCATTTCTCTTCCCAGTTTTTCCTCCACCTGTCTAACTTGATTTTCAAAATCCTTTTTGAGCTCTTCCATGGCCTGAGCTCACTGGACATCCAACTGGGATGTCTGGGATACAGAGGCCCCGACCTCCACGTCTTTCCCTGATGGTAAGAATTGTTCCTCGTCATCAGAACTGAAAGGTGGGAACATCTGTCCCCCAAGAAAATAGTTTTCTATGGTCTTATTTTTCTTCCCTTTTCTGGGCATTTTCCCAGCCAGTTACTTGACTTCTGAGATTCCTCTCCACCCTCACCTAGATCTGCCCAGCTAGTGCTTGGGGTCTGAGATTCAAATGCTGCTCCCCAGCCTCAGGGCTTTCTGCAGTGGGCATGGCTGCTATTCAATGTGAGCTTAAGTTCTGGTGCTTGGGTAGGGGCAGGGCCACCTCCCAGGCTCATTTCCCTCAGGTGGTTTATGCAGAGACCTTCAGTAATGGCCCTGAGCTCCTGCCTGCTGCTCTGGGAGTCCTGGGCTGCAGTTGCCTCTGCTGCTGCCTCTGCCACTGCCTCCCGAGGGGGTCCGAGTAACGGACAGACACCCCACTCCCCTCTGGGCCAGCCCAGAAGTCTCTCTCACTGACCTGTAGTGCCTGTGGGTGGAGGGATCTTTGTGGCTGCCGGAGATTCCATCCCTGAAGCCTGCTTGGATCTGCTCCTCTGGGGCTGTGCGGCCAGGGCAGCGCAGGGGTGGGTTCCATGTCTGGAGCACGACGGACCCCTGGGGATGGCTTTCCAGGGCTCTCTGGAATGGAAATCTCTTCCACTGTGTTTCTGTGTGGCTTGTGCTGCTCCAGAATTTGTGAGGAGTTCTTTTTACAGGAAATTTCTGGGCTGTGGATTTGGAGCTAGCATATGTGAGTCTTTCTACTCCGCCATCTTGGCTCCTCCCCCCCAAGATTTTATTCTTGGTGAGGACACTATATACTATAATGCAGATGGGAATTTTAACATTTTTTGATGTCAAAGTCAGCCATTGCTGCTCTAAACCAAACTTTCTGAAATATAGATGCTATCTATTTATTATCTAAAACCTATATGAAAATACATGCTAGTGTGGAACCAAAGTTACCATCCCCATCAGTTCAGTAAAATAACTGACAAGTGAGCAAAAAAAAAATCATCAAAACCTTTCTCCTTCAATAAAGCTTCCAATTCTCTAATGATACCATTCAGTAGAAAGATGACTAGTATGACAAAGTACTGGACTATTGAATGAGTACAACCAATGATAACTATATTAACCAAAAATAGAGAGCAGACTTCAAAATGGATATTTGGAAAGGTAAAAATTTCATTATTTCACTAGGAAGACCATTCTATTATTGGAAAGTTCAGATTGCTAAATAGGTTTTCCTTATATCAATCCCAAATCAGCTTCCCTGTGATTTCTACCTGTTGGGCCAAGTTTGTCAATCATTCATCTTTACCTATTTACAAGGTACCTGTTATGTGTAAGAAAAAGTTCTAGAAATGATGAAAAAACAGACAGAACACAGTGTTCTCATGGAATGTACAAACTTTTAGTATCCCTTGCATAAGGAATGTATGTGTGTTTGTCCTTCATTGCTGAGGAAGATCATACCATCAGAGAAATGATGACATGACTTGCACTTGACTTTGTTTTGAGTGAGGGAGGGCTTTTCAGGTCATCAGCCTCACTTCTCCTTCACAGCCATCTGAATCTAATGACCAGATATTCTTCAGGATGACTGGAGATGACCGAAGATGAGGCAGTTGGGGTTAAGTGACTTGCCCAAGGTCACACAGTTGGTGAGTGTCCAGTGTCTGAGGTGAGATTTGAACTCAGATCCTCCTGATACCTGCACTGGTGCTCTATTCACTACACTACCTAGCTGCTCCAGCATAAGGATTAGAGATTAATGGAAAGATGGCTGAACTTTGAGTGAAGGAAAACTGGATTTAAGTCTTGCCTGTGACATCACAGTGATTATTTGACCAAGGAAAAATTATTTAGCCTCTCAGTGGTAGAGGAGATTCTCTAAGAATGTAAGTCACATTAGGAGTTTCTCATAGTAATGAAATTACAGGTGTCTCAAAATTGAAATTTTATAAATGGGTATCCTCTTCTTTTAATATTAGCCTGTCAAGCTATTTTAAAAGCAATATCAATCCGCCCCCCCCCCACACACACTCACATCTTTTTCCCATTACTAAGACATACACACATGGGTCCCAGTAATCATTCTTCCTTTGGTGTAGTTTAACACCATTCTAGACATTTTTTACCTTTACATGAGAATTGTGGCCTTTTCCACTAAGTGGAACACTTGAGAGAGCATTGGACTCAGTCAGGAGCACCTGACTCAAATCCTTCCTCAATCACTTACTACCTGGGTAAAATGAATTTACCTCATAGCCTCAGTTTCCCCATTTATAAAGTGGGAATAGTATCTGTGAATATAAGGATCAAAGGACAAAAGACATGCAAAAGTGTTTTGTAAACCTTAACGCATTATATGATTACTAGGTATTGAAATATTAAATTTATGCCAAAGAATTATATTTGATAAATATTAGTTAGTAGAGGCAACTTATATTTTAAATGTTAATAACAATCATTATAAGTCCAACATTATTTTTAACCATGTTTAAAAATATTTGGTAGCAACAAAAACTTGTTGAAGCAGCTTGGGAATTCTATTCCAACCAAAGTTATTTCAAGTCTAAATGTCCAAATATGGGGAAAATTTATAAAATTCTGAAAGAGACATAGGTGAACAACACTAGGCAAAGAATTAGCAAATGTGGATTCTAATCCTTTACTGATACATGTTTAACCTTACATATCACTTTGGGATGTATGAGGTATTTAAGGAGGACTTGCCCCTCTGGTGAGAAGGCTTCCCAAGTCTCTTACAGAATTGCTTATCCACCTTTCATATACAGCTTCATCCAACTCTCACCTATGATTTCAAGAAGCTGTACCATGTGCACCATCATACTCTGGTACATTGTCTTGGCAGATGGGCTAAAATAGGTTGAGGGTATGTGATAGACCACAAAAACAGAAGGCTGATCAAAAAATTGCAAACTGCTACAATCACAGCTGTAGGTCAGGAAGAAATCTTTATCCTTAGCAGAGAGTCAAAGGACAAAACTAAGTACAGCCCTTGCTCCAGTACTTGATTTGAAATGAGGGAACTCTTCAGATAATTGGAAGATTGTAGATGCCTTATTCATGTGGCAGCATGATAAAGGATCCTGTGCTTAGTCAAATTTCTCCAGGAGAAGCTTTCATTCCATTAGCTGATGGATATGATCCCATGTTTCCTAATGATCACAAAAAAGTAGTAAGCGAAATAGGGGGATGTCTATCCTATGTGAAGACACCCCATGGTAGAATAGTTGGACGAGAACAATTTGTTCCAATGTGCAGAGAATGTGGCTGAAGTAGGTACAGTGGAGTCCATATAGTTCGGTCAAACTTCAAAGACTCCAAGTGATTCATTGCATGCAGGGCCATTGTCAGTCATCCAGACTTTGTCTAGCTTTGTACTCCAATGACTCTGGAAGAAAGGGTGAGGCTGATGACTCTGAGCAATTGCCTCACTTAAATTCAATTCACACATGAGTCAAGATATTACCCAATGATACCATTGGTCTTTTTCATGTGTCACTTCATTCCTCTATCCTTAAATATTTCTTGCCTGTAGAGCAAAAGAAAGGTGGGAAGGACTAGATAATCTTTAAGATGCTTTTAAGATCTAAATCTATGATCACTTGATCTCCAAAGATTCTTCTAGAATCAATATTCACTTTCAATGTTTGAAGTGTCCCTCCCAATATGACATATTACTAGATTCCGTGCTCTAAAGCTCTTTTCATTTCTCACATTCTCTGTTCTAAGTTCCATCATGTCTTCCTGCTTTAACACTCCATATTCTGTGCCAAAATTGAATTCCAAGACTTACACAGTACCAAAACATACATGTCTTGGCAAAGGTAATATACCCTGAATTCCAATTTTTTTTTTCAAAATGGAACCTATTTTGAATATTCCTTACACTTTAGCCACAGAGATAATTCTCAAGAGGTTATAAAACAGATCTATTATCATTAAACATACTTCTGTAATCGAGTAACATCTGATATTAAATCATATCACTGACTTTTATCTTTCCCTAATGATAATAAAAATGACTGGGGATAATTACATGGCCAATTATCTGTTAGCATTTCAATTATAACATTATGAGGTTTACTTAATTGTCTTCATTAGGGGTACTCAAAATTGAGTTTCCATGACTATCTGCTTCATACATAAGAACAATATACTACGGAAAAATGTGAACACAGGACAATAGGCGTAAATAAATTGAAAAAGAAACCTAAAAAATGAGAAAATGCTTATCAAATGAAAGATATTAAAAGGTGCTAAGAAATCACTTAATCTAATCTCTTTATTTTATAAAGGAAGAAAACGCATCTCAGGTAGGGAAAATAATCTGCTTAAGGACACTCGGTAAGCAGAAAACTGGAACTAGAACTAAGATTCTTTAAAATGTCATCTAATTTATGGATTATGCAAGGTGAGGTCAATCAGCTAGTTACTTTAGGTATTTGATACACATATGACAGCTACATGGGCCCCAATTAAAGATCACAAGCTATTCTAAATTCTACTTTGCTTTTTGAGATAAACTTGAAGTTTAATTCCCAATACTTTAGGAAATGATGGAGAAAAATAAATAAATTTACTTGTAGCCCAGAAAATTTCTGGTACTGTATTTAATTTCTCTAAAAGAAAACCAGAGCTCAATAAACCAAGTAATTGAAGTAAAACACCAGTTATTAGCGATCTTGCACAACAGTATAGATACAATACCACAAAGAAGACAGACCCTTTACAATCAAATAGCAAACATATTTTAAGAGTCCACTCTGTATCAGAAAGTGTATTCAGTACTTGAGATACAGATAGAAAGAATGAAATAATCCATGTTTTCAATGGGGATTATATAATAATGGGGGGAATAAAACTTAGATACAGGGAAATATTAAGAGATTAAATACAAATGAATTCATCGTACAATGTAGTTTGGCAGAGAATGTATTAGCAGTTGGTGGAATCAGGAAAAGTCTCTTCTAGAACAGAATGCTTGAGCTGCATCTTGAAGTAAATAAAGTATTCTATGAAGCACTATAAATGCAGGAAGGGAAAAGCAGCCAATGTGAAGGCATGGAATGAGGAAATCAAAGGATAATTTAATAAAGACAAGGTGAAAGAGAGAGTGATGAAAAGAGAAATGGAGAGAGAAAAAAATGGACAGAGAAAAAAGAAAGAAGAATTTTGTTCAAGACCACATAGGTTACATAAGTCACAGAAAGAGTATTTGAATCCATATCCTCTGCTATATGTGTGTGCTTTTCACATCAAACTACATTGTTTCTTAATTGTATCACAAAACAAATGAGCTATTGTTCTGGACATAATTTTGTTCTGGAGATAAGTTTGTACTAAAATAGCAACTTGCCACGGTATGATTTTGGAAGACCTTTGAAAGAAAAAATGATTATAATCATAGCCTGCAAGCAGATTTCATCTATACACACATGCAATCTATCCATCGTCCATTCATCTATTTAGGGGTGTCAGGTACTTAAAGAAGTAGAAATTTTACAATAAATGGAGCCTTCACCAATATAGATTTGAGATCCAAAGGACGTTAAGACACCATGCCAGATAAATATAATTCACATTAGAGACAAAGCATACTGCAGAGGAGTAAAAAAAAGTGTCATATGAGGGTTGAGAGGTAAAGATTGTTTGCTAACAGAATGGTGAAGGGATGTCTCTGTAGAGATAGCGCTACTATAGTTATGAATTTGAGGAATTGCAATAAGAAAAATTCCATGTTTAGGACATAGGAAAGGAATGGAAACAAGTAGGGAAAATGGAGCATTCGGAGAAAATAAATCAGAATAGTTTGGCTAGACATTAGGGTACATGAAAGGCTGTAATTTGAGATACGAAAGGGAAGATAGGTTATAGTAAGATTGCTAAAGGTCTTAGATTGTAGGAAAGGAATTTTGAAATTTACCTATGAAACAATAAGGAATAAATAAGAGTTTCTGATTAGAAGTCATGACAGTATTTTTGTGAAAACAGATTATTGTGATAGAGATATCAAGGAAGAGTAACAGGGGAGAGAGTAGAAAAGAGAATATGTTGTTAGAAGCATAAAACAATTAAATCTTGACCCAGGTCTAACATTTAAATTTCAACATCTTTTGTACTTTGGCTATTGAGATGTAAGGGTAGAATAACGAATGTCAATGCATGAAAACTGTGGAATAATTTTTGTCCCAGAGACTTACTAGCTTTATAACTTTGGACATGTCAGTTCACTTCTCTGAGCCTCAGTCATCAATAAAATAAGGATTAAAAAAATGCTGGACTTATCTGACAAAGTTATTGTTGGGAAAGTAAATTGAAAAGCTAATATAAAAATATAACATGAATAGTAGTGATATCTTATAAAACATATTATATAATTACATTACATAATGTAATATGAAGATGAATTTAAAGGAATATATTATTTGCATCTGACAAAGATTGTAAACATTGTCTATTCTAACCTCTTCCTGTTTTCAGACAAGGAAACTGAGGACTAGAAAAGCAAAATTACTTGCCTATGTAGTTTTGGTAGTTATAACAGTAATACTAAAAATGATAATAGCTAATAATATCTATCATTTATATAGCATTTACTGAGTGCTAGGAACTGTGCTAAGAGTTTATAATGATTATCTCGTTGGATCCTCCCAACAAGCCTTGGAGGCAGATGCTATTATTATTCTCATTTGATAGATGGAGTAAAGAGAGTAAGCAACACAACTGGGACTTGAATCCAATCTTTTTACTTCAAATGTATTGCTATGATTCACTGCCCCAGTTCCAGCTTCCAAGCAAATATTAGCATTGGGGGAAAGGATCATTGATAGCTGCGTGTCATAGACATTGTAAACAAAGCAACAAAAATCATCAAAATAATTATGAGTTGACCTAAATATGCAGGCTATAACCTGCTGAGGGAGTCATATAACTTGTTATCTAAATAGTATCATGTGAGTCCATAATGATTTAGTTATTTTCTTCCTTGAAATTTTGTTTTAATGATGAGAAGGCATATAGGAAGCCTTTATAATTCATAATTCATACTTTCTAGCATGGTTCATCAGAAGCTTATGTTGATAGCTTAAGGATGCAGGATTTCAATAATGGACACTGACCACTGACGTCTTAGTAGGCAGTAATCTTAAGTAGTTGTAAATGAAAAATAAAACCCTAAATGCCAATATTCTGATAATGAAATCCCCTCCTCTCATTCTATACTACCCTTTTTACCACTTCCACAATTAGGATGATTTCTCAATAATAGGCTTAAAATGCATTTCCCTATTTATACTCAAAAAACTTCCCAGTTAGGTAGGATGTCCCAATGCTTAGGATCAGTGACATAGCCTTCATGTGGAACCCGGAGTCCTACATGCACCATGACAGAGAATTAATTCAAGCTCTCTGATGCCAAATCTCCTTAGATATGTATTTGCATTCTTTCCATAGTGCAACAGGCTAGGCTCCTCAGAAGATATTCATGATATGTGTTTTGGAAGTTTATAGAGGTAGTAGACCTTGAGTCATGAGACCTGTTTCAAATCCTAGCTTCATAATTTATAAGCAACATGAATCCACTTGTCACCTCATGTCTCTGAATCTTTTTTTTAAGAAATGTGAATGATAGTAAATTTATTACCTACTTACAGGTATGTCTAAGGAAGACATTTTTTGTCAATTTTAAAGTATTATTATTTAATACGACTCTGATAGTTCAACTGAGCTCAGCTTTCCAAATGTCTCTGGATCTGGAGCCATTCGTACGTTACCCTATAAATGTAATCGTATGTGTCCTGGGGCATTTTATACATTTATTAAAGAATAAGCAGAGCAAAACCACTCACAGCTGGTGGCAGCAGCTGTGCCAGGCTTTCTTCAGTCAAACTGAACTCTCCGTTAAACCCATTGTTCTCTCAAAGAAGACAAACAAATACTTTTCCCATACTGAATCAACAAAAAGACCTAGAAGACCTTACAACATAGAACACATGCTACAAAAGTTGGATGCTATCTTAGAGATCATCTAGGGTAACCTGCTTATTTTTGGAGGAGAAACTGAGACACAGAAAGGAGCTGATATGACTGTGATGATGGTGATTATCCAAAGCAATGGCAACTCAGAAATAGCTAAATTTTATAGAATACTTTAAAGTTTCTGAATACTCCATGATTGCAATTATTTTATACATAAAATGACTCTGTAAAATATATATTTTATCTGAAATTTACTGATGAATAAATTGAGTCCCTATGAGAGGGGAAGGCAAGTTATTGTTATCATCATCATAGTCATCATCAACATGATCAATCATTATTGTTATTCTTAATATTTAAGATTTGATGACTTTAAAGTTCTTTAAATGCCTTATTTCATTTAATCCTTATAAACTCATATATTGTGCAAGATAGGAACTATTATCCTCACTTTTATGATTAGGAGAGTGAGGATAGGAGAAATTAAATGACTCTTCCAAAAGACTCCACATCCCTAAAAAATGGCAGAGTTGTGATTGAGGCTAGGCTTTTGACTCTAACTTCAGTGTTCAATATACAATATACCAGTCACTAAATATACCAGTATATAATATACAGTCACTAAATATATGCCAATACAATATACCAGTCACTAAATATACCAGTATATAATATACAGTCACTAAATATAGGCCCAATACAATATACCAGTCACTAAATATACCAGTATATAATATACAGTCACTAAATATAGGCCAATACAATATACCAGTCACTAAATATACCAGTATATAATATACAGTCACTAAATATAGGCCAATACAATATACCAGTCACTAAATATACCAGTATATAATATACAGTCACTAAATATAGGCCAATACAATATACCAGTCACTAAATATACCAGTATATAATATACAGTCACTAAATATAGGCCAATACAACATACCAGTCACTAAATATACCAGTATATAATATACAGTCACTAAATATAGGCCAATACAATATACCAGTCACTAAATATACCAGTATATAATATACAGTCACTAAATATGGTTGCAGGTTTAATTCAACCCATTCTAAATTGAAATAATTAAGCGAACTTTGATTTTAATTCATTTTACATTAATGAAGATATCTGTCTAACATCAAAATAAAATGGCAAATTGGTTGTTCAACCAGCCCACAGCAGGCATGTTTCTACTTTCTAGTCAAAGGGCTGAGGACCACACATCTTACTAAGGATGTGTATGGCTACAGATAAATTTGGAGGCCACAAAATGCCCATAACTTTCTCTTAGGCTACAATTAGAGTACAGATCGAGTTAAAAGGAAAATCCATAATATAATTAAGGAGTCTCTGATTATCTTGCTACTTTAATTTCTCTCACAGTAGAAAATTATTCTCTAATTTGTCTTCAGCTTGCACTCCACCCTAATAAGCCTAGAGACGTGATTTTTGCTTGCTGCAGTTGTTTTAATTATATTTGTTTAGAAGAAAGTTTGTTGATGATTTCCTGACATGAAATGCTTTATGAAGAAACACACACATTAAATATAGAGAATTTCTTCTGTGAAAATACCATTAGGTGAAACAACCATGCAAGGGGCAATTAGTTCCATAGGGGACGTGTTGTAAATGGGAAGTAAGCCAGCTCAGGGGAGTTACAATTTCTAGGGGTCAAACATTATATTGAACACTGAGCCTCTGGTTTTTATCTTAGTCAATTGAGTGAAACCAGTCACAGTGTCATTTTGCAAAATTAGAATAGAATCAGTTAAATGTTTTTATTATTACAGTGAAGAAGACATCAGTTTATTCATTTAGAGAAGAAGGTAGCAGACATTGAGTATCAATTCAATACAGTCACAAGACATTTTTATGTAACAAATATCATACAAAAACAAAGAATTTGGACCCCTAAGCTAGCATATTAGGTCATGGTGATTGAATAGTGAATTTGGGAAAGAGTAAGAGTTGTTCCAGAGTATCACAGGTCGTTGGAATTGTGTTTTATTATTGACCTTACCTATGAGTCTGCATGTTCTCCTTTCTTGTGTATATGTCTGGGGATGTCTTATGTACCACACTGTGCTATAAGCTGCTTTTAATCTTAACCACAGAATAAACTCACGAATTGGGTAATAAAAACAATTCCATGTCACAAAGATCAGTAACATTAATGTGTCTGACAACATTTTCTTAGTCTTTTGCTATTCTCAAAGTTATACCTACACCAGACATTGTAAGAACCTTGTAATCAATGTTTGAGTCATCCTGACATTATTAATAACTCTATAAAACTATTTTTCTTTAAATCAGTGACCTTGTAGAGGTATGCTTTAATGTGAAACTATGCCCCTTCCTTCAATCTGTACATCAGCTTCCTTTTTCCAGGGATAACATGTATTTTAGAATTAGTGTGACTTTCTCTAATGGTGACATTTTGTTCAAATAAGAAAATCTTTGTAAAGCAGCTTTGAACCGATGGGTGAATTTGTTTAAAATGTAAAATGTCAAACTCTGGTGAGGACAAGGGTAATCCTGCAAGTTGGGTAAGTAAAGCAATATAGAGACTGACTTTTCATTTCCCAGGAAGGACTAAATTCTATTTTGGGATGCCTGAGCTCTCTTGCTACCATCTCAGAGAAAACACTAATGCCAAAGAAAGTATAAATCATAGAAAAATAGAGAAGACTAATCTTTTTTCCCATGATCCTAAAGACTAAAAACAGGCCTCATACCTTTCTACTGTTCAATCCTATCTGAATACACATAGAGGGAACAAGGGAAATTAATAGAAATTCCACCTCTGCCTTTGAGAAGAAAAACAACATTTTTTTTTGCATGAAAGACAGTATTAGACAATAGCAAATTATATTTTTTGGACCTCTTAACAAAACCTAAAAGGAACTTCAGACGATATCTGGTCCAACTGTCTCTATGAATCATTGTGATTTTCAATTCAGTTAAATAAACATTTATTCCTCACCTACTATATGTCATGCACTTTGCCAAATGTTGGGAATAAGAAAAGAGTCAAAAGATGACCCCTGCCCTCATGGAGCTTAGAATCTAATGAGGGGAACAACGTGTAAACAAATACATGAAAAGCAAGGTATATGCAGGATAAATAGGAAAACATTAGAAGTAAGAAGGGTTGGGGAAGGCTTCCTAAATGAGGTGAGATTTTAATTGGAATCTTAAGGAAACCAGGGGTGTTAGTAAGTGGAGTACAAGAGGGAAAGCATTCCAGGCATGAGGGAAAATAAGAAAGAATGCCTGGACATAAGTGATGGGACATCTTGTTCATGGAACTGCCAGGAGGCTAGTGTGTCTGGATCGAAGAGTGTTATGGAGTGAGGTATAAGAAGACTAGAATGAGATGAAAAGTATGGGTTGTGAACTGCTTTGAATACTGAACAGAATTTTTATTTACTTCTGGAGGCAACAGGAAACTACTGAAGTTTTTTGGTGTGTATGTGTGTGTGTGTGTGTGTGTGTGTGTGTGTGTGTGTGTGTGTGTGTGTGTTGGACGGAGGAGGTGGTATTGTTAGACTTGAATTTTAGGAAAATCACTTTATTAGCTGACTCTGGAGATGGGAAACCCACTAATTGCAAAAGCAGCCCATCCAACCTCTGCATATTTCTAAGTGGTAGATTTTTTTTTAATAGCATATCCTGTGTAAGCCCTTGGTATCCTTATGTCAATAACTATTCTCACTGTCAAGTTGGGTAGGAGAGAAAGACTTCATCTTCTACTCAGGCTTCTAGTGATTCCCCAGAAGTACTAGGAGTACTTTCTAGTGTTATCATAATGAGTCCTCGTTCCAGTGTGTCCTCTTTTATACCAATCCACAACTACATTTAGTATTTCTTTTATATTATAGATACAATGCAGGGATTAGTGCCCTGATTTATTTTACATAAATACAAAAAAATAAATAAATAAAATTTAAAAATGTAAAATAAATAATAATTTAAGCAATTAATATTAATTTTATTTAATAAAGAAATATTTATTGAAAAGATTGTATTTCACTGAAAAGTTTTATTTTAAAAAATATATTTACCAAATTTATAGAGAAACAACAGTAGTATAAACATTTCCCCATGAATAAGGGTGCATTCTCTCATATGTCTCTTTGGTACTTGGGAGAGTGAGTTCAAATGTTAAGTATTTGCCCCACTGAGTGTAGCCAATGGACAGACACTCCAGGAAGGAGGGGTCTCATTCATTATTTGACTGGGCCATGTGGCAAACTTTGTCATAAACTTCTGTCCTTGGGCCTCAGTGGCACTTCCCTCTTTTTGACTTTCATAAGGCTGCACTTTAGTCTGTTTGTTTTTTTCTGAAAGAAAAAAGAAAAGAATAGAAACTATTGGGATAGAAGAATTACTTCATGTTGACACCTCTCTTTCCCCTCTAATTTTTGCCATGGTAGAATGTTAATGTTGTTAAATATTTTGTATTTCTGCTACTATGAACTCTCTTCTTGTTTTCTTCAGGTCTAATATGTTTTATTTAGTTAGAATTTTTTTTATTTTTCACTTATCAGCCAAGGTACATAGTGTAGGAGTTCATGCTTTTAGATTCACACTGATTATATAACAAACTGTTTAGTGTATCTTTCTTAAACTCATCCATCTGTGACCTTAAATTTGAAAGAAATTAAAATATAAGCCTTGTCATCTTAGGTTGATACCCTTTCTTTAATGGCTTTCTAATTTTCACATTCACGGGTGATTTATATTAATTTTAAGTGATTGGTTGAGTGTATTGGTACACACCTGTAATTTCTATTACTAGGAATACTCAAGCTACAGGTTTCTTTAGCTCTGGAGGTCTGCATTGCAGTAGAGATAAAGTCAGTGAGGTATCCCTACAAAGTCCAATATGGTGAGCACCTTTGAGATGGGTAGTCATCAGAATTCCTAAGAAGAAAGACCCAAAAGAATTTATGACCAAACAATAGATAGAGAACCTTATGAAATACAAAATGGACAATTGTTATTACATTGAATTAAAAAAGATTTTACAAAAGCAAAACCAATGCAACCAAAATTATAGCAAAGCAGAAACCTGGGAAAATTTTACAGCCAATGTTTCTGAAAAAAATATATAGAGAAAAATGAGTCAAATGTGTAAGAATGTAAGTTATTACCCAATTGATAAATGGTCAAAGGTTATGAACAGGCACTTTTCAGATGAAGATGTTCAAAGAAATGTTCCAAATCACTTTAGAGAAATTAGATTGGAGAAATGCAAACAAAAATCACTCTGAGGGGCCACCCTACACCTATTAGATTAGCTAATATGATAGAAAAGGAAAATGGTAAGTATTGGAGAAAATGTGGGAAAATTGGGACACTAATGCACTGTTGTGAAATTGTGAACTGATCCAGCCATTCTGAAGAGCAATATGGAACTATGCTCAAAGAACAACCAAAATATGCATACCTTTTGATCCAGTAAAACCACTACTAGATCCGTATCTCAAAGAGATCACAAAAAAGGGAACAGGACCTACATGTCTAAAAGTATTTATAGCAGCTCTTTTTGTGGGGACAATGAATTAGAATTTGAGGAGATATCCATCAACTGGGAAATGGCTGAACAAGTTGTGGTATATGATTGCAACAGAACACCATTGTGCTATAAGAAATGATGAGCAGGTGGATTTCAGAAAAGCCTGGAAAGACATACATGAACTGATGTTGAGTGAAGTGGGCAGAACCACAAAACCATTGCACACAATACCAGCCACATCTTGCCATGGTCAATTATGATAAACTTAGCTCTTCTCAGCAACAAAATGATCCAAGACAATTCCAAAAGACTCATGATGGAAAATGCTATCTATATCCAGAAAAAGAACTATGGAGTCTGAATTCAAATCTAAGCATACTATTTCTACTTTTTTTCTTTCTTATGTTTTTTCCCCTTCTGGTCTGATTCTTCTTTCAAAACATGAGTAATGTGGAAATATGTTCAACATGATTGATTGTTCATGTATAACATATATTAGATTGCTTGCTGTCTTGGGGAGGAGGAAGAAAGGGAAGAAGGTAGAACAATTTGACACTCAAAATCTTACAAAACTGAATGTTGAAAACTATCTTTACAAGTAATTGGGAAAAATACAATTAAGAAAGAAAAGAGAAGAAAGGCTCAGATTGAAAGCCAAACAGATCAAAACTTTGTAGTGATTAGTAGTTGGGTCAGGACTGAGAGGGACTACTTTCATTTCCAGTCTTGGTGAGATAGGGAAAACCAGTCTCCAACAAGTAAAATAATGCGCTTTTTAATTTTATGTTTTTACAGTTGGCAAGAATAGATCATTGACGTTAGGGCTCTCTCCTCAGTTGGAAGCTCAAGCTATTCCTTCCAACTTTGTACTATCTGGAAATAGATGAACATGAGAAGAGAGTCCCATATCAGTAGGCTTTGGTATTGGGGTTGCACAAAGAATCTATAAGTATGTTGAAGTAGTTACTAAAATAAAATGCTAAAAAGTACAGACCTAAATGTATAAACTGAAGCAATTCTGTTAGAAGCCTCATCCAAGATTCAAACAATTTTGAATCATTGTAACTATACAAGGTATCCCCCAAATCTTGGTATAACATAAGAAATAATAATGCAGAGATATACTAAATATTGGAAGCTTTATTTTAAACTAAACTGTGTTTGTGAAATTTGAATAACAAATTTTAATTATGTCTTTATGCATTGAATGTGAGATAGCTTATGAAAAACATTTTATCAGATTGATGGATCAGTAGACAAGGAACTCTTGTTTGACCATCTCATCATCAGTCCCCTGATCTATCTCTATTAGACTTTTCTTGTGAGGTTATATAAAAACTTTCATGCATGCAGCATATAGCTAGGATTATAAATGCAATCCTGAGCAGTATCTGTTCAAAATTGATCGTAAAGTTCAAAACATTGACAAGAGCATGTGGACACTCCTTACATCTGAAGTGTTTTCCTGAACACTTCTAGCTCTAGTTCAGGGTGTAGTAGCCCTGTCAAAAATGGAAAAAGAAGCAGAAAGTTCTACTCATTGATCCATAATTCACAGACTCCACTCTCTTCCAATTTTTAAATATTGATGATATTTCTCACCTCCAGTTTTGTGGTACCTGTCCTCTTATCCACTGTAATCTTTCACTGATCATTGGCTGTGCTTTAGCAATCACAAATGCTGTCCTTTTTGCAATCTGAGATGTATTTCTAATGGTCTGGGAGATGTAAACTCATCAAAGTCAGCTCTGTTCTCATTTATTCAATTCTTATGTGCAATTTTAACTTCCTATTAACCATTTTTATTCTGACATTCCTAGTCTGAAGATGATTCTTGTTGATAGAATTTATTTGAAATAGTAGTTAAGTAATTTTCCTCATCTCTATCTCTGTTCTTCCTTTTACCCCTGGAGAGGTTCATCTCATTTGTTTTATTTCAAGATACCTATAAAGACCCATTTTTTTTTCCATTCATAGAATGATAGGATAATATATTCAGAAATAGAAAGAGTTTCAGAAACCACCTAATACCTTCCCATTTACAAACACAGAAACTAGGGATCTATATGTTTAAGTGATCTGCCCCAGGTCACATGGTATATGACATAAGTAGAGTATAAACTCAGGTCCTCTGACTTTAAAGCCAGTGTTGTTGCTTTCCCCACTATCCCATGCTACCCAGCTTCAGATCATGTGCTATATTGACATTGCTGACACATTTCTTAGAGGTCTGTGTTCTTTTCTATTCAAATTTCATTACCTGTCCTTGACTCCATATTTTTATATATATTTAAAAATTTCAAATTGACCAATGAGTTCCATAACAATCAATCAACTTTAATGTATATAGATAGCTCTCCCTGACTGTTCCCATTGGCTTTCTCTTAGCATTTTCAGAATTTCATTCTTGAGAATTTTATATTCTGACCCAGACAATTTCCCCTGTAAAATGATGGTTTCCATGGAAGACTACTACTACTACTACGACTGCTGCTGCTGCTGCTGGTCCTGCTACTACACACGTGTGTATGTATATGTATGCGTATATGTATGAATACATGTGTATAGGTGTGTGTACACACACATATTTGGTGTTGAAATATAGATTACTATGTCTTAATATCATATAGTCTTTTTATTGAAATGTATGTTCAAACTTTGCCAGGCTTTACAGGGATATGCATCCCTCCTAGAATGGATTGGTTAGAGATATAAACACCCTTATAAAAAAGACCAACTTATCCTGTCACCAAACAGCTTCTCTCAGTTCCTACCATTCCTATCTCTTGTAACTTCACAGTTTTTTGTCTTTTGTGCCATTGAATCTCTCCTTGGCATCATGTAAGCACAATTGCCTAAACACACCTTATTATGTTTGTCTAGGCCTGATTTTTGCTCCTCAGATCCCATGCCTCTAATACAATGCTTCCTTACCCAATATATGACCAAATTCCCCAATTACAATGACTCACACTAGTAAACTCGCTCTTTACCTGGCATTTTAACACTTTCCCAAACATTCACCCTGTTATCCAGGTATGACTTCCAGCCAACCAAGTTTGAGTTACTTCCTCTGGTTTCTGTGGTGCTTAAAACCAGAATCATCCTTTTGATAAAGAGGCCAAAGAACTTCATCAGTACATCCTGCACTCTGTGTTCCAGTTCACTGCAAAGTTTCTAGGTACTCACTGCCTGTTCAGTCCCCTAAGAACTCTGTGCTTTTAAAGTAGTGAATTTAAACCTGTCTCCCAACTCATGACTTTATGCCCCCTCATCTTGAGGAACAGCTTGACTCACTAAATCTGTGTGTTCCCCATAAGTACAAATGCCTTGTAATCATTCATCAGAGGAAAAAAAGTGTCCTATATTCAAGGTCTCCAACAGCAAAAACAAAATCCTCCTCTGATGTTCGCTCCTTCTCTGGTGCTCTGGCTCTGTGTCCACTTGCATAAATTCTCCTCCATCATTGTCCTCATAAGAATTATGTTGTTCAGACATTGAACCATCTCTCAGTGTACCGTCATAACTTCTAACAGAACTCAGATCCATACACGATGAGGGCAATAGGACCCTGCACCGTCAATCTCACTAGTTGAATGCACAGGCTGCATAATGCATTAAATCTTCCATTTTCTTCATACTTACTATGTCAGCTTATACTGGTAGAAGTCCAAAATGCTCCAGGATTCCTCATCCAGGAGCTCTTGCATAACCAAAATGTTGATTCATACTCTCAGCTTTCATATGATGGCAGAGAGGTCTCTGTGGAGGGCACATTGCCTGACAAACACTTTTCACCCATGTCCCTTCTAGTAAGGGGAGTAGATGGAATTGAATTTTTGTCCTCAACATGAGTTAAACCCTGAGGGCTGGCTTAGGGATGAGACCTTTATGCATGTCTCTCTTCTCTCATTCTACCCCTTTTGGGAACTTAAAAAAATGAAGAGGCTTCTAATATAAACATCCTTTAGATGATGAGATTAGCTGATGAGGGCTGATTTCTATTTTGGCCCAGTTCCATGTGTTTTCCTTTCTTGATAAAGTTGAAAAATGCAGGTTACAAATAAAATTAATAAAATTATCTGAGCTCATAAACAATCTGTTGATCACTAACCCAGAAAGGTGGTTTCACAGCCAGTTGAATTTGGTGTAATCAATTATTACAGAGACCTCTTTCATCCCTTTTCTCTTTTCTGTAGTAAAACTACAAAATGAAGATTCAATTTGAAATACTGTATATTTTATTTTTTAATTTTATATATTATGCAATATAATATATATTTATGTATATATATATATATATATATATATATATTTAAATTTATTTTGTTGGTAAATTTTAAAATAGCAAAAAAATAGTTATAATGAACCATGTCATCTATTGTATGTAACATCATGATTGAAGGGAATTACTGTGAGTACATAGTATATAGTAAGTTCTCTATTACTCCAGTAGTTTCTCTGAGTAACAGTGATTCAGACATTTTCTGATGAATCAAGATAATAGACAATATTATTGAGTAATAAGTGTTACTTCAGTAAAGTGATATGCAAAAATTCCTGAACTTGGCTTACAAGTATATTTCAGATCCAATACACATTCACTGTGTGACTTTGGTCAAGATACTTTAATTTTAAAAAGTTATAACAATGCTGCTATGAATGTGTTTTGTTGAAAGTATTTTAAGATATCAATTATTATTGCCCCCATTTCCAACATTAAGATAAAAAGCAGAGAATTGAGCAACTTTTCCATAGTCACAGAGCTAATAAATATCAGAACTGGAACTCAGATTCCAGAACTTTTCTCATTAATTTTCATAGTCTTTTCTTTCATAGCTTATTGTCTATTGGAAAAGATAAGGTGTGAATAACCAGGGCACAAAATAGAATTTGCTGAGCAAAAGACAAATGTGAACAAATAATAATAACATTTATTGGAGATGAAAAGTTCCATGACATTGGGTTGACTGGCTCAACAGATCATAATAAGGAAGATGAATTATTAGACCAAAGGAGCAGGGTGACCTAATTGAGTGCTATAAGCAGAGATCAGGACACTGAGTATTGTGCTTAGACCAACAGATGGGAGTCATTGTCCAAGCATTATTTTAATATATGTATATATTAATACATATTGTGATATATGTATGTATATAAGGAGAAAGAGAGATAGAGAAGATAGGTCTAGGTCTGGCTGCTGTTCATCCTTCTGTGCCCTGATATAGCATTTATTTATTGAAAGATGAGTTGGCACCAACCAGAGATTGTTGAAGATCTTTTATTGCATTACTAAGTCCGAGTCTATAGGCTAGAAGCTTAGCTAGAGTCATTATTCAAAATATTGGTGTGTGGTGCAATGCATAATTTAGTAGTACAGAACAATTTAGTACAGTAAATACACAGATAGCTATTATAGATAATCCTACAAGGGGGCAGAGGAGTTCCTCTGGATGTTTTGAGAGTCTTGAGGAACCCCAAGAGTCACTAGACCTCTTTGAGAAGTGCTGGTCTAGAGTTCAGGAGAGTATTTATTTACACGTAGAGATAGTCCTGGGAGTTATCTGTGTTGAAACTTTGGGAGTCAATGGATTTGCCTGGGGACTGGATTTAGAGGGTAAGTGCAAGAGAGCCAAGGACAATAAATATATTCACATCCCAACACCCAAAATATCCTAGGATTGAGCTAGATATATCCTGACCTTATTTCAACTTCATTAAATACATTGCATTCTCATGTTAAGCTATGCTTCTTGATAGCTGAGCCTGGAAAAAGAACAACTCACTTAGCCTTTGAAAAGTCTCATACAAAATGGCCAAACATTTGCTTTCCCATGGTGTTAAGAAATGGATGAATTATTATTTGCTCTCTGCAGATGCTCGCACCATCACCAAGTACCTACACTTCATTTCCATTGGAATCCCTGGGACTGAATGGTACAAAGCTCTGTGCAACATATCATATTGTTTGTGGAGAAATCTCTCACCTTTATGATCCCCTTCATTTCTGCCTAATCGTCTAAGACAAGAATAGTTTGCTGTGCCTAAGGGGGAAATTTTCCATTACCACTGAAAAGATAAATGGTACCAAGCAAAATGAACCAAGCTCATTACGACCTCCTGAAAAAGAGAAAGGCAAATTGGTCTTCAGAAATGATATAATAGGGCTGACATTTTTAATACTCTGCAGTTCAATTGTGGCATTTTATATAAAGTTTTTCATAATGTGCACTACAAACAGTTACAGATGTTGGCAATAATGTACAGCGCTTAATAGGTTTTACAGCATTTCCTTTGGAAACCAGCAAAGAAAGGGGGAAAAAAAAGAAAATCAGCTGTTTTTAACCAAAGCTGATTTAATGAGGACAGAAAGGTTACATTTAAAGAAACATAGCATTCATTCATTTCTTACACTGGTGCTATGTTCTTAATCTCTGTAATAATAGCACTAATGTCTTTTGATCTACTGTGAAAATGTTTAAATTGCTAAGAATGGCAAAAGCCGTCTGGCTCATTTGACGCTTTCAATGTCTGATGAGCTGCTGGATGACAGGCCTGAAGGGAAGATTGATTTTTCAGAACCAAATACAGTCTAGAATAATAAGCCAATTTCTTGCTAGAGATTCATTTAGATAAACTGCTTCTAAATATATTTTCGTTAGTTATATTGAGCATTATTAAGGTTTTACGTTTTTGGCACCAACTCACCAGGCTTCTAATTAGTGAATTGATATGGGTGTTTTGTTAGTGGTAACTCAGAGTAGTTATGGGCCATCAAATGGTATGCCTTCATTGATCAAATCTTCTGTATAAATGGAGTTTTCATACTTCAAATATCAAGAGGCACACTTTACCCAACTGTAAGGTAAGTCCTCTTCTGGATGTAAGAAGATCTAGCCTCTAGATCCAGTGAGATATGGGTTCACCATTGTTGAAAAGTACAAAAGGTGAAAATTAATGAGTAGCCTTAAGAGAATAAGACACATTCACTGACTGTATGTTTGGGAAGATAGAGCCAATAGAAGAGATGCACTAAGCATAACAGCCAGTTTGGTACATATAATTAATAAAGGGCAAACCTGGAACCTAAATCCCTGGGTTTAAATCCAAGCTAAGATTCTTCCTGGCCAAATGACCTTAACTTCCATGAACCCTAGTTTTCTCATCTGTAAAGTGGATGGTTGTCTAGATCAGACAACATGGACCCACCATACTCAAGTACAATATGAACCAAATTCAAATGTAGGAAATATTTAGCAAAATAAAAATATAATAAAGCAATTATTTCTATTTTTATTATTAATTGATGAAATAAAACAAACTTTTTCCATAAAATAATAAAAATGATGATTGCACATGAAACTGCAAATCCATTATTTATAACTTTCTACTCTTTTAAAATACATAATATCATGAAAAATTTTTTCTTCTCTCCACCCCCCACCTATAGATAGCTACCACCTGACACAAATATGTGTATGCATGTATGTATATATGTGTGTGTGTGTTTATCGATACACATATATATATATATATGTATATATCTAACAACACTAAAAATAATGTTAATATATGCTTTTCTAGTGGTGACCCACAGGGATCCTTATGTATGATTTAGTGGCCCACATTTTTATTTGAGTTTGATATCACTGTATTTTTTAGCCATTACCTATGTACCAGACCTTGCCAGCCAGCCAATAAGCAGTTATTAAGTACCTACTATTTGTCAGGCACTATACTTAGCTCTGAGGATACAGATAACATCAAGTAAAATAGTTCATGCTCTCAAAGAGAGTATTCAAATGAAGAAATGCAAAAAGAGAAACTGCAAAAGGGAGCAGTGTTAAGTTCTTAAGGACATATGAAACAGTACAGGAATTGACTTAGAGGCCTACACCCTGGATATGCTAAGATAAAAGCTGACCTATCAGAACCCAGGATCCTAGGAAGGGGTCCAGGTTACTAGTGGGGAGCTGATTGTTTGAGTAGAGGGAGAAGGCAAGGCTGATCTTAGAGAAAAGGTGCAAAGTGCTTTGCAAATATTGAAGCACTCTATAAATGTGAGTTCCTAAAACCCTTCTCTCTCTCATTATCTCTCTGCATAAATATAGAAGATTCTCTTGCCCTGCCTCTGTCTTTTATACAGTCTCCTCTGCTGGTAGCTGACCTTTTTTATTCATAGCTGTCATTTTTTCATGTATCATAAGGGAAATCTAAGACATTTTAAGCTCGTTTTCTTCTTTTCTTAAGTAGAACAAAATAAAGTAAAATGAACAGGAGGTGTTTGAAGATGACTCGGTCTCTTTTTAATATACATATCATTTAAATATAGGGTTATAATTTGATTCATTTGAAGACTGAGGAAAAGACAAAATCCAACAAAACAAAATCTAGTGCAAATTATCAGTGTGATAGTGTAAAAAGGATACTAGATAAGTCCATGATTCCTCAGTTGAAACCACAGTTCTACTGACTACATATGTGGCCTAGAGCAAATTGACTTCCTTCTGTAAACCTCAGTCTCCCTCAACTGTAAAATGAGGAGGGAAGACATGATGATATCTAATATCTCATTTAATCTTTGATTCTTATTCTATGATCTATGAAAGATTTGTGCTTAATTTCAAATTTGATAACTCAAGGATGGAGTTGATACAAAGTAATACTAGTCTACAACAAGGTAGCTCTTTAGGTAAAGCAATGATCAGCATTTCTATTTTACAGTTATGGAAATTGAGGCTTAAATTATTTAGACATAGGCCTTATTAGTATTAAAACCAAGACTCAAAAACAGTTCTTGATTCCAACCCACTACACAAAGACATTGTACAAGCCTCTTTATGATAGCCTTTTCAGGAAATGCTCATGTTTATGAGAAAAAAAATTCAGCCAAGGAGCCTCATGTCTCATCATCCTGTGTAAAGCATATCTTGGCACCTAAAAAATAAAAGGGGATATGACATTGTGATAGACAACCCAACTTGGAACAAGGATGACCTAGACTTAGGTCCTTCCTCTAACACTTAACTGCCCTTATGACCTTGGGGAAACCATTTAATCTGTAAGTACCCCATATAATTCTCCAAGATGGTGAGTTGCAAAGAGAATGCCAACCTAAATGTGTCGAGGCACTTCCTCACCAATAACTCTTATACCAGTGTCATCTCAGGTCTAATCCCTTTCCCTATCCAGAGAAAAAGCAGAAAGTTTGCATTACGTTGTCTCTCCTTTTCTTTCCTTGAGAAGAGTAAGTCTTGAAGGTTTGAATAGATGGCAGTGATGGGACAATATGAAATAAATGTACCCCTACTTAGAAAGAAATCACAGCTTTTCAGAGTATTCCCATCCTAAACTGCTGCCAATATGAGTAACAGGTACTTTTCTCATGATGGGCTCTTAGAAACTAGAGACTGACATGAAAGTCAACATTTGCAGTTGAGCTAGAATTAAACATGTGATACATTCTTTCTGAATTCTCCCTTTCCCTCACTATCACTACTTTCTTATTTGGTATGAAGTAGGGCCACCAAAAGCTTATCCTGGACCAACTGCCACACAGTTGAACAAATGTCCAAGTTTGGAGGAGTCCTGCCAGACTCTGCCCATGACCCCATGATCATGTAAGTGATACAAAACATTAAGGATGATGAGCAACTATAATAAAAAAAAACTATAGCTTTGGAAAATTGCATGAAAAACAGCGACTCCCTTCCCCTCCCTTCATATGGTCTTCCTCATTTTTCATGGACCTATTAATAACTCACATTTGTATAGCACTTAGCATATAAATTGCTTTATATTGTTATCTCATTTGATTCCTATAAACAAATCTGTAGAGTACATGTTGTTTTCTAACCTATTTGACAGATAAAAAACTAAGGCAGAGAGAGTTCCTTGCCCAGCATCACTCAGTTAGTAAGTGTCTGAGGAGGTCTTCTATTGCTAGAAATCAGAAGATAGAATGACTGCCTTCATGATGAAGGTTCTGATTTACATCATCACAGCATCACTGGCTACAATTCCTGTGATAGTATTAATCATAATCTGACACCTGGATCACCCTCACCTACCCAGATTCCTCAGTGAATTATCAAAAAAAGATTACCAGTTGGATCCATATTCCTCAGAGCCATAGTTTATGAGCTCCTATCAATGTGTTTGCTTTAACTAGTCATTCAGAAGAACAAGTAGTTCAAAGCAAAGACATTTAATGAAATAGCTTATCAAGAGAAGTAGAAATTAAATATATTCTCCACAAACATGGAATACACTTCCCAATGAATGCACATATGTCACTGGAAAGAAGGGACACATGTAGAATGACCTTGTGAAATGCCACATGGATAGGAAACATGTATGGCCAGGGCACACTGGAGAAGGATATATATGCAGGGAACGTTTAGTCAAGGGATATGCAGGGAGGGATAAACATGCTTATTCTGCAGGGTCACCAATATCTTCCAGCCATCATGTTGATCATGCCACAATTTTTCCTCACTAGCTTTGGGGGCCACCAAGTAGGAGATTTGGTTTGAGTACTAACATTGCCACTTACTGGTGGTTTGATGTTGGGGCAATGTGTTCATTATGAATCTTTGTGTTTTCCTCTGTAATATGAGTGATTTGGACTACCTCCTTTCTAATGTCTCTTCCAAGTCTAAGGATGATTTTTTTTTATTCAAAGAGAGTTCAGAGGCACTGCCCAAGCACCTGAATTTATAAATGAGGAAATGGAAGCCTACAGAGAAATAATTCACCTAAGGTCATGTGGATGGGTATCTTGTAAGTGGCAGCTTTAGGACCCAAGCCCTTGCTTTATTAACCTAAGATAGGAGATATTTGTCCTATATCAAGTTTCGTCACAACATGTTGACTATTCACCATCTTCTAAACATGATAATAATTATTCCTGTCTTTATAGCTTTGTTCACAATGTTCTCCTGCTTGCAATACTCTTACTATTATTGTGACGTATCCTTCAGAATCCAGTTCAAATTCTATTTTCTTTATGAAATCTTCCTTAATCACTTGAATTTAAAGTGATTTCTCCCATCCATCTCATTTGACAGTGCAGTTGGACTGTATTGCGATTTATTTTTTAATAAAGATATGTCTTTTATCCGCTCCTCTCAATTCTTATTCTCTTTGGCTTCTTTGCAGCATTTGTCACTGTGGATCACCTTTTCCCCCTGGATAGTCTCTCTTCTCTAGATTTTCATTTAATTAGAACTTTCTGCTTATTCTTTCACAACTGCAATGTGTCACCCCTCTCCACTCATGTAGACTTAGCTCAGGTCCTCATCATGTCTCTTTTGGACTATTGAAATAATATGTCTCTGTCCAGTCCAAGCCAATGTTCCTCTCAGCTGTCAAGGTGATTTTCCTGAGCCAAAGTTCTAACCCTATCATCCCCTATAAATTCCATTTATACCCCTCATTTCAATTTTCTTATATATTTTACCATCCCACACATTACCTGTTCCAATTTCATTTACCTATTTGCTGTTTTTTACACACCATACTCTTTTCCATCTCTATGACAGTGCACTGGAATGCTTTTCTTACTCATAGCTGACTCTTAGTTTCTCTGGCATCCTTTGTGACTCAGCTCAAATGCCATTTATGTCTGAAAGCTTTTCCCAATCCCTCCAACTACTGCCTCGCTCTCTGACTACAATCACACACACACACACACACACACACATATATAATATATGTAGATATGTATATGTACACAAATTATTTATGTATGTGTATCTACACATATATACATTTAAGTATATATTATTGCACATGTGGCATGTAAACCATATACATTATATATGTGTGTATAAATGTATGCATATATAGCATATATGCATATGTGTATATATGTGTCTGTATATGTATATTATATATAAATACACACATATGACAGAGAGAATCTAGTTATTTTCATATTTTATCCTCTATTAGAGTATGAGTTCCTTAAGAGTAGGTACAAATTTTTTCTATCCTTTTGTCACTATTCCTTAGCATAGTGCGTAGTATATAGTAATGTTTATATATATGTGTATATATATATATATACATATATATAAATGTTTATAACCTGACTTAATGAGTGTTATTATTTTATGAGATTATAAGATCTTACAGGGCAAGTTCTATGCCTTATATCTGGTATCACCCATAGTGTTCAGCACAATTTTGTGTACACAGAGTCTACAAAATATTTGCTGAAAAAAATGAGTGAATTGATACTGAAAATTGACAAAGTAAAATTCCTTGTGTCCAGAGCACAGAGCAGGTTTCAGAATTAAATTTGGACATTTATAAAGTGATACGTTTCTACAATATGAGCATTAAATTGAGAGTTCAGACCTGGGTTTTATTACCTCTGCAACCAATTAGCTGTATAGTAAAGACAAATTCATTCTCTGAACCTTAATTTTCTCAGTTATAAAATGAAGGTGTTAGACTCATGAGCATTAAAGTTCCTCCTATATATATACACTATGATCATAGCCCTTTAAAGTCCCATTTCTGGTGTAATGCTTTGATTTTTAAATTTTTATTTTATTATCCTCTACCAAATACAAGGTTTATTCTCTTCTCTTTTCCTCTCTCCTCTGCTCTCTCTCTCTCTCTCTCTCTCTCTCTCTCTCTCTCTCTCTCTCTCTCTCTCTCTCTCTCTCTCTCTCTCTCTCTCTCTCTCTCTCTCTCTCGGTAAATCATTTCTCTCCAGGTTTCGGTTTCATCATTTATAAATTCATTTGGTTGGAATACACCTCTAGACTCCCTTTTAATCAAAAAAATCAGTGTTAGATTTGGAAGCAATATCACAGGGGATAGTCTAAATCAATTTCAGTTTCAATCAAAATCAGTTTCAATTTGACTAATGATTTAGACTCTAAATCAGAGGTGGGGAACCTGATGCTTCAAAGACCACACGTGGCCCTCAGATCCTTGGTGCAGCCTTTTGACTGAGTTCAAGTTTTACAGAACAAATCCTTTTATTAACAGGACTTATTCTGTGAAATTTGGATTCAATTAAAGGCCTGAAGTTGAGGACACAGAGTGACCTTGAGGCACTATGAATTCATTCTATTTTATTTATTCATATTACATCTAAATCATTCATATTACAGAGAGGGAGAAATGGATAGACCGATCCATCTGTCGATATTTACCTATCCATCTAAATATCTATATTCTTTTCTTTCCGTTACAAGACAGGTCCACTCCTTTAGTTCATGTAACTTCTACTTAGTGAGGATGGCCCAGATGCCCTTGGAGAACATGTCCATAACATTGCAACCTAAACCATGTCCTACGTAATTGAACTCTCAATCTATTTCAAATCAAACTAAAATTAATTTTGAAAGGGATGATAATTTCTCAAGTTGAGAGGTCTTAAAATCTCACCTTGATGCTATGTGTTTTGTCCCTCAAGTCTCAGCTGGAGCACAGATCTTCCTTGTGGTGATTTCCAAAGAGCTTTACATCAATGAGTTCATGCTTCCTCATTTATTCTGATTTTGTATTCATTTCTAGGTGTGACTTAGAGACAATTTGCTGCGGTAAACTCGCTTTCTTATTTTTCTTCTAATTTTTTAATTTTATATACAAATATATTATACATATGCATATATATATATGTAATATATATATATATATATACCTACACATATACATAAATAAAAATGTGTTTATATATATACACACGTATATGTATATGTATATATACACATATATAAACTCATACTTTTAAAGTTATAGAAGGGGAAATGAAACAGCAGAATCTTTCATGATCTGAAGTTAGGACAGGATGAATATATATATGCACATATACACATATATACATAGATACATGTGTGCATGTATATATGTACATATATATATATATATTTATACAGAGAGTGGTATGACTTAGTAGGTGTGGAACAAGCTTTGTTGTCACAACAATCTTATTTCAATTTCTCCCTCTGAAGCATATTGGCTGTGTGACCCAGAGGAAATTTTTCCCCCTTTCAGTGCACTGGGCAACTCTGTAAGACTCTAAGAAGTAGAGAGGATGCTGACCTGCATTCATAGAGGCAGTGTCCTCATCTGAGGGAGTAAGTCAGCAAGCATTTATTGAGGGGTTGCTTTAGACTAGCCACTGTGTAAGGAGATTTTTTTGGGGGGGATAGGAGCAGGAGATCTTCTACAGAAGGTAGTATTTGAAATGAGTCTAGAAGGAAGGTAGAACATAGGGGTGAGGAGAGAGAGTGATCGAGGCAAGAAGACAGCCCATGAAAAGAGTCAAGAGATAGATTGTTGTGTGGGAGGAAGTAAGAAGGCCAGTGTCACTATATTGTAGAGCATTGAGAAGGGAAGCAAAATATAATAAGATAAGAAAAGTAGAAAAAGGCAAGTTACTGAACGACTTTGGAAGCAAAAAAAAGCAGATTTTGTGCTTGATTCTTGAGGCCGCAGTAAGCTCCCAAAATATGTCAGCAGAGGATCGACATGGACAGACTTGTGTCTTAGGAAGATCACTTTGGCAGCTTGAAGGATATTTCAATAGAATCAGATATGAATTGGTGAGGATTTCCAACAGGAATTTCCCTATGCTGATGGAATCATAATTCTAATGCTATTTCTATCCCCTATTAGGTATATATGTGTTTAGCGAGGGGCAAAAGGGGAACAGAGAATGTGGGGTGAATTTATAGTCATGTCATACTGGAAGTCAGAGCACAGGAAATGGAGTTTAGCAGGCACAATTTAAAGCTACACAATGGGAAATGAAAGAACAGACTCTTCCATGATTGGAAGTAAGGACAAAATGAATGGAATTTTTTAATTTTGCTGGAGACAGAATGGTTAAGCAGGGCCTCTGAAACCAAGACAGAGAAAGATATGTGACTATATGACTTTGGAGAAGTCAGTTAACCTCCTTGTTGTGTTTTCCTTATCTATAAAATGAAACGATTGTTCTCCAAAGCATTTTCTAAGTCTAGATCTTTAATCCATAGTAACTTATGATAATAATAGAGCAGCAGTACAGAATAGTTACAAATGTGATTTGAGAACTAGATCTGTCATTTACGAGCCCCTTCATCTTGAATAAATCATTTTCATCTCTATGAACCTCAAATAAAAGGGAGCAGTGATGCTTCTTCATGTGACTATTGTAAGGAAAGTACTTTGTAAACAATGGTTTTATATATGAATATATATCCCTATATATTACATATATACATATGTGCTTATTGACACACACACATGTACATATAAAACCAGGGTTTTAATACTGCATAGCAGCACAAATAAAATCTAACTTGTTTATAATATTTGTAAGTTGGCAATAACTTTCTTCATAACAACCTTGTAAAATAGATTCTAGGATTAAATTTTCCTGTGTATGCAGATGACAGTACTGAGACATGGATTAGAGGTCAAGCGATAAGAAAATCATTACATGTTATGCTAATTTGAGTTGCCTGTTCAGGCCAGTTCATGTTAAGAAAGTAGAGCAGAGTGGAATTTAGAAGTACCAAATTTATATACAGGCTATAGCATTAATCACTCTTGCTTTCTCTTAGGGAAGTCTCTTCCTCTCTCTGAATCTCAATTTTCTCATCTCTAAAATGACAGGGTTGTAATCTGTAGTCTCTCAGGTCTCCATTAGTTCTACTTACTTTGATCATTTAAAGTGTATATGATTTGACATAAATGCTTCTTCTCCTTATTTCACTACCCCAACATTGCCTCCTCCAAATACCTAATGTTCCTTGTTCTCTCACTTTTCCTACTTCCTGGTCTCAGGAAACCATAAGTCTTAGAGTGAATTTAAGTCATCATAGAAATTTGATCAGTGCCATTCATCTCTTGTGTACAAAACAAAGTCTGTCCCTGTCCTAACAATTTCCCTATATCCATTATCAGCTGAGAGAGGGATTTGCAAAAGATTTTATTAAATGCAAATAAATCTTTATTAAACTCCTATTGTGTGTACAACACTTTCTCATGGGTATATATTGGAGGATGGACACACAACTGAGATGAGGCATGTTTCTTGTCCTTATGTGGCTTATAATATACAGAGAGATTAGAACAAGAGAAAAACACTGATAATTCTGATACGTAATAATGCTCATTAAGTGACTCAGAGATGTGCAAAGTGCTTTGCTTGCCAAAGGGTAAGGCAATGACCAACAGAAGTGAGTCAGATAGGGTTGCATGGAAGACAGCATTTGACTTGAGAGAATGGAAAGGAATGTAAAAGAGTCTTTAATGGTGAGTGCTTATTCTATTAAATATACAACATGACTCCAAATTTGTAACCCCGTCATCATTTGAGGCCACTATTAGAGTTTGGAAAATTTCATCATGTATACAGGAACATGCTACGAATGTCAATTACTAGGTAAGGGCACATAGAATATTGAGAACTCTGTCTTCGAGATTATCAAAGACTATCAAAATGTGGGATCATGAGAGAGGTCTTTGCCTGCACTGTTGTCCAAACATAGAAATGGAACACTTAAAAATGCTTTTAAAATGAAGTTGTGGTTGTTAAAAAGTTCTGATATACTGAAAACCATTTAAAACAAAATTCTGAACAGCAATCATCAGCCAAAACAAGTTTTCAAATACAAAAAAAGAGAAAGAAATGATCATATATAAGATTATAAATGCTAAATTATAATTTTTGGTAAATGTGTGTGCATACAATTATAGTATGGGTGGCCTTTTCTTTCCCATGTCAAATTCCAAAGTATTTACTTATTTTTATTATTTTTTTAATTTTTAGTTTTTTTATTATTTTTATACTGCAGTTCTTTCCAACTATACTTTCTTCATTTGGCATCATTTCATACTAGTCTTCCTATGTATTTTTTATTTAATAATTTTTTTTGTTTTTATTTAATTTTTTGAAGTTTGTTTTTATTTAATAATATTCACTTTGGTCATTTCACAATCATTCATAACATTGATTGTTTCTAGTTTGTTTTTCCTTTTTTTGTGTTGAAAGCTTTTATAGATTTTATAGAGAGGTATTTTAAATCATTTAATACCATCCCAAATGTATGGGAAATCTCGCTTTCTTTCAACCAAAATTATTTTAAACTTTATCATATATATGTGAGTATGCTTTCAATGGTGCAGATTGATATACATTGCAACCTTCTCATCCTATGTGACTGTAGATTTCCTGTCAAAAATCTTTACCGGGAACTCACTTACCAAGTTTTAATTCCTTTCTCTAGAATTTTTAACACTGCATGGGTACCAGTGAATCACATAAGCTAACTATTGATTATTGTTTACTCTTGACAAACTACTGGTCTACTTCTTATTCTAGTCATACTATTTTAAAAATAATATCTGCCATTTTATTTCACTGGGATAGCCGTTTATTGACTAGGATTAAGGGATGTTCCTGAGATGATTAATGTAATTTCTCTCTGATAATAGAAACAAATGTTCCTTGTAAGTCTAAGGACTTTGTCTTATTTTAGTATCCATGTTCAATGTCCAAGGACCAGCCTAGGGAAGAGGCTCTTCAAAAAAAGGTTGACCACTATGTGGTGAACAGTACACCTTATATTATGACACTGAGGAATGCGATGGCAATCAAAATAGGATATCTTGCTATTTTTATTGTATTATAATCAAGTGCCTCTGATTGAATCTTGCCTTTATCAATCAAGAGTCTTTACAAGGAGTAAAGTACAGAAAGAAGAGTTTCTTTAATTAGAAATAGTGTATGTGTTTGTATTATTAATTATTTTAATGTGATTAAAGATCTTTCCCACCCATTGATGGGCCTACACATTATGGAAGCTTGATTAGGGAAGTTGTTTTGTAGGAGGGTTCCAAGTACCTTTTGTTTTTTCTGCTAAAGCACTGTGTCAAAGGTTTTTGATGTCCTCTGACTCTAAAAAAAGGTATCAATACTCTGAGTTGAGATTTTACTTTGGGGTTTAGTTTTTATAAGAGTGCTTGGTTTGGCCAGAGAAGAACTCCGGGAAGAAGCTAAGGGGCCTTTGAGAACCCAGATGTTGTGCTTCCCTTTCTGGTAACTATGGTTAGGCAGCTGTACCTGTCTGTTGAATTATGGTCAATCAGAGAAAGCTGTGTCTGTTGATTACTTTGGGGCTTACTGACTGGAAGTGTTTGTTTGGCCAAAGAAGAACTCTGGGAATCAGCTAAGGATTGCCCCTACCCCGATATTGAGAACCCAGATATCATGCTTCCCTCTCTGGTGACTGTGGTCAGGCAGCTGGGGTCCAACTGTCTATTGAATTCAGGCAGAGAAAGCCATGTCTGCTGACTTTTAAATTCTCTGTATTTTCTTTGAAGCTCAGGGTGCTGCCTCCCCTGAACTAGGTGAATGATACATGTGCTTGGTTTAAAGTGATTGTTAATCCCTCAAAAGTTGTCTTTTCTTTTATGAATGTAGATCTAAGAACCTGTGATAGCAGCTTCCCCTCCATCCCCCCATGCACGTTGGGGTGCTTTGTGGAGATAAAATGAATTCATGGTTCCTTGTAGAAATACAGCTGAAATCGAGTAAAGTAATATGTTAAAAGTAGCAACAGAATCCCTCTGGCCATGTTATGGCCTGTGTAATTGCTATATAATTATAGTTTATGTGGCCTTCTTTGTCTTTCAGATCTAAAAAGAAAAAGAAAGAAAGGTCTGATGCTGATTTGCAAGAATAGTTTAGAAAGCCTTCATTTTTCTAGTTTTCCATATATTACTGTCATTCATATATATATATAACATATATATTACTGTCATATATATGTATACACACATATATACATATATACACATAATACATATATGTATATATCATATATATACACATTTATATGTATGCACATATGTATATGACTTGAGTACTAATTTTATCACTGAAAATTCAGAAAAAGTGACATCTTGATACCCCTTACCAAGGGCAGTTATAGCAACAGAAGACCTTTTGCCTAGGAGCTTTTAGTTGACCTCTTTTTGGACTCTGTAACAAACTGCCTCTGATCATCTGTCACCTTCAATATTTTTAACATGTACCTTTGGGTTAAAGAGATCTTTGTTTGATCATGTAGTCTAATGTTTAGCAATGTAAATGTTCAAATATTTGTGAAGTGACCCTCAGGGGGCATGAAATTAAGGGCATGAAAGGAGATATTCCAGTCCTTTGAATTTACATGACCTTCCTCAAGTTCAGATTTTCATAGAGTTTAACAGTTTACAATGTGTTCTTCTCAACCAGCCTATGAAGCAAGTCATGCAGGTGTCCTGTCCATTTAATTGCCCTTCTTTGCTCTTTTTGTATCACAAGGAATTTCATGTGCTGTCCAAAAAGAAGGGAAGCATCCTGCCTGTAATGCACTCCTTCTTTACCTCTACATCTTCTTTCAAATTTCCTTCAAAGCACAACCTAATTATTATCACCTATATGAGGACTTAACTAATCACTCTATGGATAGACATAGAGAAAGAGATGATAGAAAGATGATAGGTAGATCACTAGATAGATGTGTGGGTGGGTGATAGAACTATAGCAATAGGGGTATGTGTGTATATGCAGATGGATAACAGATATTGATATATAGATATGTATGCATGTATACGTAGATATGCATGTATGCACTATATATGTGTGTATGTATGTATATACACACATGTGTGTGATTGTGTACGTGTGATTGCTATTGAGTCATTCCATCATGACAGATTCTTTGTGATCCCATACACCATAGCAGGCCAGACTCTTCTATGCTACTCTTTCTCAAAGTCTATTCAAGTTCATATTCATTGTTTTTCCTGATGGTTTCTATCCATTTCATCCTCTGTCATCCTCTTTTTTTATTACTTTCAATCTTTCCCAACATTAGGGACTTTTCCAATAAATTCTATCTTCTCCTTATTTGTTCAAATTATCTAAGCTTCAGCATCAGTAGCATGCTTCTAGGGAATAGCCTGAATCAGCTTCTTAAGTGTTAACTGCTTTGACCTCCTTGCTTTCTAAGGAACTCTCAAAAATAATCACCAGCACCACAGCTTGAAGTGCTGATGCTGTTGCATTCAGCTTTCTTCATAATCCAATTCTCACAGCCAAATATTGCTATTGAAAACAAATTAACAAAGTAAACATAACTTTGACTATATAGAGCTTCGTTGGCAAGGTGGCATCTCTGCTTTTTAGTATGCTGACCAGGCTTTCCATAGCTTTCCTTCCAGGGAGCAAGCGTCTTTTGACTTCATGGCTACAGTCACCATCTGGAGTGATCTTTGAACCCAAGAATATAAAATCAGATACTGATTCCATACCTTCTCTCTATTTGCTAGGAAGTGAGGGGACCAGTTGCCAAGAGCTTACTCAGGCTTTTTGTGTTTTTTGTTATACTTCAAGAAAACTTCTACACTTGCCTCCTTCACCTTCATCAGGAAGGTTCTTAAAGTCTCTCTTCACTTTCTGCCATCTGTGTGGTATCATCTGCATATATAAGATTATTGATATTTCTTCTCACAACCTTAATTCCAGTTTTTGATTCATCCAACCTGGCATTTTGCATGATGTGCTCTTCATATAATTTAAATGAATATGGTGACAATATATGGTTTTATGGACAATATACTCTTTTTCAATCTTAAGCCAATCAGTTGTTCCATGTTCACTTCTAACTGTTGCTTCTTGGTCGTCATACTGGTTCCTCAGGAAACAAGTGAGATAATCTGGTACTCCCATCTCTTTGAGGACTTGAAACATTGTGATACATACACTCAAAGACTTTGGTATACTAGTGTAGTCAATGAAGCAGAATAAGTTTTTGTTTTTTGTTTTTTTGCTTTTTTTCTGGAACTCCCTTGATTTCTACATAATCCGGTGAATGTTGGCAATTTGGTCTCTAGTTCCTCTGCCTCTTTGAAAATCAGCCTGTTTTTCTCTAATTCTTGGTCGATATATTGCTGAGAGCTAGCTTGTAAAGTCTCAAAGATAAACTTGCTGGCATGTTAAATGAGTAAAATTGTTCAGTAATTTAAACATCCCCTGTCATTGCCCTTCTTTAGGATTGGGAGATAAACTGATCTTTTCCAATCCAGTGACCACCGTTGCATTTTCCAAATTTGCTGTAATATTGAGTGCAGCACTTTAGCAAGCAATATCTTTTAGGATTTTAAGTAGATCAGTCAAAATTCTATCACTTGTAGTAGGCTTATTATTTTTTTTTTTTTGTTATCAGTGCATCCTAAGGTCCACATCTCTAGGATGTTTGACTCTAGATCAGTAACCACAACGTTGTGGTTGTCAGTGATAAGATCTTTCTTATATAATTCTTTTGTTGTATTCTTCCACCTTGTCTTAATCTCTTCCACTTCTATTAAATCCCTAGCATTTTTGTCTTTTATCATGCCAATTTTTGGATGAAATATTTCCTTGATTTCTCCAATTTTCTCGAAGATATCCCTCATCTTTATCATTTTTTAAAATTTTCTTCTATTTCTTTGCATGCTTATTTAAGAAAACCTTATCTCTCCTTGTTCTACTCACAGGTTGGGTATGTCCTTTGTTTTCGAGGAGGACCATGATATAAGGGAAATGATTACATGACTTGCAATTGACTTTGATTTGAGTAAGGGAGAGCTGTTCAAGGTCATCGGTCTCACTTTCTTCTCCAGAGCTATTTAGATCCATTGACCAGATGTTCATCAGCATGACTGGAAATGACTAAGGATGCAGTGGAAGACCCTTGCTCTTTTAGGCTAAGGCCTTTTTAGGTACTCACTTAAAGCCTGAATAGAGACTTAGTCAATTGAGAAACTCAGCTTGTCCTCTCCCTCTCCTTCTTCTCTCCAATGAGAATAAAGTTTGATGGACAGAAGCTGCCCAGTTAACAGGATTTACTAGCTAGATTTCCCTACCAAAGTTCCACTTAATGGCTGTATTTTGGGCCCTCCTGACTTTGAGTGAATTTAGAGGAATGTCAGTGGTAACTGTTTCTCTTTGTCACAGCAGTCCTGAGGGTATTCCTTTCCCAGATTGATTTTTTTTCCTCTTCTAATTAAAGGGGCCATCCCTTGACACATTTTTTAAAGATATAAGGCCTATTCAATGGGCATTACCTCACTTTACTTGAGTACCTGAAAAGGCCTTAGGCTAAAAGGACAAGTGTTTCCTATTGCATCCTGGGTCATTTCCAGTCATGCTGATGAATATCGGGTCACTGGATCCAGATGACTGGAGGGGAAAGTGAGTTGGGTGACCTTGCACAGCCTTCCCTTACTTACATCAAAGCTAACTGCAATTCATGTCATCATTTCCCTGATGTCATGGTCCTCTTCAAAAACAAAATGTAAACACACTCTCTCTTTGATATTTGCTAGAATTCCTCATTCAGTTGGATATATGTTTCCCTTTCTCCTTTCTCTTTCCTTTTCTTTCTTTCCTCAGGTATTTGTAAATCATCATCAGAGAGTTCTTTTTTTTCTGTAGAATGTTTTGTTGTGAAGGCTGTTGTTGTTGTTGTCTCCTATACAATATTGCAAACCTCTGTCTATAGCTTTTCAGGGACTCTATCTATGTGCATACATATATGTGTAATATAAATGTTTTAGATATAGTCGTAGATATAGATGTGATATCAATATTCACATGCATATATGTATATTATATATGAAAATATTTATATATTAAGATACTTTATATATGTATAAATAGATACCTATGTACACTATATATATATATATATATATATATGTATGTGTGTGTAATATATATGTATGCATTTTAAGAGCTGAGATTAGCAAAAAAATCCAAATGAAACAGCCTGTGACCTCAAGGACTTATATTCCAGAAAGAGAGACATACACATACACATACATGATAACCTATGTTTGCATGTATGTTATGTATTTGCCCATAGCATAACATATTTACATATACAATTGTATAAAATAGCACCAGGCACATGATTGATATTTAAGCATGGCTTGTTAATTGATTGATTTCACAGATAAGGAAATCCAGGTTCTGAAACATGCTTTATCAACTGACTTAGTTTATGGTGGAACTAGAACTTGAAGCCATGTCTACTGTTGACCAAATCCATCATGATTTCCATATAGATGAACTCAGGAGATCAAGCTTGTAGTAGAATTCAGATATCTTCTACCAGAGATTCTTAGCCTTAAACTGGTGAATTTTTAAAAATAGTTTGATAGCTACATCAGTTGATAATTTCATTTCAATATAACTAGTTCATAATGTAATCCTTTGTATTTTATTCTATGTACCTGAAAACCTAATTCTGATAAAGGGTCCATACATTTCTGTAGATTGCCAACAGAATCCCTGACAGGCAAAATATTAAGAACCCCTTTCTAGTTCAATCTATCCCAGAAGGCCACTAGACTAATATTTTTGCATCTTACTGAGCAGAAAGCAAAAAAAAAAAAAAACAACCAGAATTTCCCCACTGATGTCAGTATTTAACACTGAAATCAATCCTGAGACACCAATGTGTATTACTTCAGCAATCTAAGGATTAATTGTTTTATGTCTAAAGCTATTCTCTGTACTAGCTCAGGAGAGGCCTGAGTAGAGAACTTGGTAACTTGTCAGTTATAAAAGAAAATAGAAGTTTACCACCCTGTGTGCAAGATCTGCTGAAGAATTTCTTTGAACTATGACAGTTCCACAGATGATAGATACACAAATCAGTTGCCAAAGTTATTTATGACTTAAAGACTTTTCATCCTCATAGAACCTGCTAGAGGCTATCCTCTGATGGAATAGATTTTGAGAGCTAGAATCTATACCATATCATGATGAGCCATCAAAGGAGACACTCACTGTAGGCAAGACTTAGGGAAATAAGCAGAATATTCTCTGAGGCCTTATATCTCATCTAACTTTTCCTTCTCATCTTAGGCCATATACCTCCATTTCCTCAGGTATTTGTAAATCATCAGAGAGTTCTTTTTTTTCTCTAGAATGTTTTGTTGTGAAGGCTGTTGTTGTTGTTGTCTCCTATACAATATTGCAAACCTCTGTCTATAGTACACCTCTGTCCTTTCCTAAAGGAAAGAAGGGGTGAATGACTAGGCAGGATTTTTTTTTAATTTTTAAAATAACATTTTATCCCCCCAATTACATGTTAAAAGGAATTTTAAACAGTTTTTTTTTGTTTTTAATTCCAAATTCTATTTCTCCCTCTCTCCCTCTCCTCCCTCCTCCCCGAGATAGTGAGTAATCCCATATAGGTTATGCACATGTAATTATGTAAAATATTTCCAAATTAGTCATTTTGTACAAGAAGATGAACAAAAAAAGGAAGAAATAGAGAGGGGAAGGAAAGAAAGGAGCTTTTGCTCATGCTTGAAATTAACCTAGTATTTGAGAAAAACAAGCAAAAGACAAGTAGTAGACTTATTCAGATATAGCATCCTATTTTTGCCTTTTAAAGTTTTCTGTTCCTTCCTATCTCTACAATCTTTTTATGCCTTACTCATCCCCATGAATAAGGTTCAGTTCAGTAACACCAGTTCACTTGGTGTTCTTTACACAAGAAAGTCCAGATCTTAACACTAGGCATTTTTTTTACTTCTAGAACTCTCCCTTTACTCCCCTCTGCCTCTCAGCTTCCCTGTATTCCTTCAAGTCTCAGCTAAAGTGCCAATTTGTGTAATAATCCTTTCTCAGTCTTCTTTACATTATTGTCTCTGGGCAGAGCCAAGATGGCAGAGTAACAGCATGGGCTTTCTTGAGCACTCCCACCAAGCCCAGACAAATACCTATAAAAATTGCTCTAAACAAATTATGGAACTGTAGAACCCACAGAATAATGGAGTGAAACAAATCTCCACCCCAAGACAGCCTGGAAGATCACTAGGAAGTGTCTATCCCTTCACACTGGGAGAAGAGTGCAGGGGCCCACAAGTGCACAGAGGGAACCTGAGCAAGCCTTGGGGAGAATGAATCTCTCACACCTGTGGTTGTTTCTAGACTTCATTACCCCAAAACTCTGAGGATAAATTGGAAGGTTAGTGGGAAAAACCTGTGGGATAAGTGCAGGAGAGTAGAGTGGTCCAGCCCCAGCCCCAGGGCAGCTGAGAGGGGAAGATGTAGAGGAAACTGCAGCAGTCACAGAAGCAGCAGGGGAAGCTGCAGTCACTGTTTCTGAATCCCTAGGCCCAAGGATTGGGAGGGAGGGGATTGAGCAGCTGACAGTACAACCCCACCTCCACTGGAAGCAGAGAACTACCTTAACAAAGAGCTCAAAAGTAAAGTAAATGGCTGGAGAAATGAGTAAAAGACAGAAAATGAATAAGACTATAGAATCTAACTTTGGTAACAAGGAATTCCAAAGCATGCAAACAGAAGAAAACAAAATCAAAGCTGATCCATCCAAAGCCTCCAAAAAAATATGAATTGGTTTCAGGCCATAGAAGAGCTCAAAAAGGATTTTGAAAATCAAGTAAGAGAAGTAGAGCAAAAACTGGGAACAGAAATGAGAGTGATGCAAGAAAATCATGAAAAACAACATAACTGCTATCTAAAGGAGACCCAAAAATGCTGAACAAAATGACACTTTAAAAATTAGATGAACCCAAATGCCAAAAAAGATCCAAAAAAGTCAATAAGGAGAAAAATGCTCTGAAATCAGAATTGGACAGATGGAAAAGAGGATCCATAAGCTCACTGAAGAGAATAATTCCTTAAAGATTAGAATGGAGCAGATGGAAGCTAATGAGTTTATGAACAATCAAGAAATTATAAAACAAAACCAAAGTTATGAAAAAGAGCAGATAATGTGAAATGTCTCATTGGAGAAACAACTGAGCTGGAAAATAGATCCAAGAGAGACAATTTTAAGATAGGACTACCTGAAAGCCATGATCAAAATAAGAGGCTAGATATCATCTTTCATGAAATTATCAAGGAAAACTGCATGGGATATTCTAGAACCAGAGGGTAAAATAAATATTGATAGAATCCAAAATTTACCTCCTGAACAGTATGCCCCCAAAAAACTACTAGGAATATTATAGTCAAATTCCAAAATTTCAAGGTCAAGGAGAAAATAACGTAAGCAGCCAGAAAGCAACAGTTTGAGTATTGTGGAAATACCATAAGGATAACACAAGATCTATCATCTTCTACATTAAGGGAAGAAAGGGCTTGGAGTATGATATTCCAGAACAGGATTTAAACCAAGAATCACCTACCCAGCAAAGCTGAGTATAATACTTCAAGGGGAAAATGGTCATTCAATGAAATAGAGTACTTTCAAGCATTCTTGATGAAAAGACCAGAGCTGAATTGAAAATTTGACTTTCAAATACAAGAATCAAGAGAAGCATGTGAAAAGGTAAACAGGAAACAAAAATCATAAGGGACTCACTAAAGTTCAACTATTTGCATTCCTACATGGAAAGATAATATTTGTAATTCTTGAGACTTTTCTCAATATTAGGGTAGTTGGTGGGATTATATACATAAAGACAGAGGGCACAGGGTAAATTGAATAAGAAGGGATGATATCCAAAATAAAATTAAGGGGTGAGAGAGGAATATATTGGGAGGAGAAAGGGAGAAATGAAATGGGGCAAATTATCTCTCATAAAAGAGACAAAGAAAAGCCTTTTCAATGGAGGGGAAAAGGGGGGAGATGAGAGGAAAAAAGTGAAGCTTACTCTCATCATATTTGGCTTAAGTAGGGATTAACATGTATACTCAATTTGGTATGAAAATCTATTTTATACTACTGGAAAGAAGGAGAGAAGGGGAGAAATGGGGTATGTGAAAGAATGATAAAGAGGAGGGCAAATAAGAGTAGGAAGTAATTAGAAGTAAACATTTTGGGGGGACAAGGTCAAATGAGAGAATAGAATAAATGGGGGGCAGGATAGGATGGACGGAAATATAGATAGTCTTTCACAATATGACTTTTATGGAAGTCTTTTGCATAACTACACATGTAAAACCTATATTGAATTGCTTGCCTTCTCCGTGGGAATGGATAGGGTGAGAGGAAGGGACAGGAGTTGGAACTCAAAGTTTTTAAAATGAATCTTAAAAACTGTTTTTACATGCAACTGGGAAATGAGAAATATATGTAATGGAGTACAGAAATCTATATCACTCTACAAGAAAATAGAGGAAATGGGGATCAGGGGAGGGAGGGGTGTGATAGGAGGGAGGGCAGATTGGAGGAAGAGGTAATCAGAATGTTTACAGTTTCTTGAGATGGAGGAAGGGGAGAGATGGGGAGAAAATTTGGAACTCAAAATCTTGTGGAAATGATTATGTTGAAAACTAAAAATAAATTAATGAAAATATTATTGTTTCTGATATTATCTTGAGTTTACCTTGTATATAGCTATTTTCCTGATGTCTCTGCCATTAGACCCTAAAAGTAGAGACTTTTTTTTTACTTTTGTTTTTTGGATCCTCAAGGCTTGGCACAGGACCCGGCAAAAAGTAGGCACCAAATAAGTATTGCATGCCAACTCAAATTAACATGAGACTTCAGGGGCTAGGGGACTTTTGACTGTACATCAGCTCTGAGTGAGAATTGCTATATCATTAGCCATTGGGATAATCTTGTTCAATGTTCTGGGCCTGGATTTGCACATTTATAGAACAAAGGGATTTGATTATATAATCTGTAAGATCTCTTCTAGCTCTATTCTATGACTCCCAGAATGGTCCAGAATTTTCCATGATTTCTGGGATTCAGTGGTTTGCTCATTGCCTTGTTGAGATTAACCAGTCTCACTGACCAGATAACCACTCATCTCAAATAGATGGTCCTGTTGAAATTACTCAAAGAGTTTATACGGGTGACTAATGATAATGCTTTTATTGATATAACTCTACAATATGCATACTGAGGCACTGTGGAGTCACAGGAAAGGCTGAGAGACTGAGAGATAAAGGTATTAATTGTAAATTACCCATTACCTAGCTTAGTGACCTTTAATACTTCACACCTTTTCTCTAGTGCTATTTTCCACTTCTTTAAAATGAGAGACAGACTAAATGATCTGTAAAGTTCTTCTGTTTCTAAAAACCTATGATTTCTACATAAATGTCTAAAATGAGCTGTGATTTTCAAGAAAGTGATCATATGTGATATGTATTTTAAATTAAAGAACAACAGGTCTTTTCTCTCCTTCCAACTCCCACCTCCCACTTCCCATTGATAAGATCCTTAAATTGAATGATGGGACAATAAGGCAATTTTGTTAGCCCTTAGCCATTGTCTTTATTTTCACAAACTGTGTGACCTGCTATGAAACTAACATGACATAAATGTCATTCATTGCAAGAAAGCCTTCTTTTAGATGGGAGGAAACCATCACATTACTGAAATGCTAAAATTAATGATGAACAAGTATATTTTGTGGCATTTAGCATTTGCACCAACTTAAAAATTTTCCTTCCATTGTTTTATCCCAAATATCTGTATAAAATTGCAGTGAGAGGATCCAAGTAAGGTATCACATATTTACTGAATGCCACAGTCTGAACATTACTATAGTGCATCTTTCTACAGTGCCAAATTCTTTCAAATCAACTTCCCTTTTAATTCTGAGGTAGGCAATGTAAACATAACCACCTCCATTTTACAGATGAGAAAACTGGAACTCAGAATGGAGAAAGGCTAAGTAATTTGCCCAAAGTCACATAACTGGAACATTGCTTTAACTTAAAGAATCCTGTAGTCTTTCTGCTAATTTGCACTATTTCCCACTATGGCACTAGTGTTATGTAGGTCACTGTGGGTGATACAAACAAGCCACATGATGCTTCCCTCACATAGCTTATAATTTTGCTAGTGAGATAAGACTTGTACATATGTAATAATTAGAGAACAGATCATTTCTTAGTGTTTTCCCCACCCTCTCCAAAATGACTGTGTGTGTGTGTGTGTGCGTGTGTGTGTTTGTATTAATGCATAATAACAGTGGAAAAGAGATATAGTTTTGAAGGCAGAAGTACCTGGGTTCTTCCTTTGACACATTCTCGCTGTGTGACCCTAGGTAAGTCACTTTTCCTCTAAGTATTCTGAGACTATATATTTTAGGCAATTTGCTGACATGTGCCAGTAAAAAGAAGTTCAGTCATCATAGATTTCCACATATAGTAGAGTGACATCGTTACCTGTCCCCTATACATTGCATTTACTGATAATCTGCATAAATTTTATACCACCTCAGTAGACTATAAGATCCTTCAATATCAGCAAAGGCAAGGTCGGTGTTTTGACTTTTGCAAGATAATATATTCATTTATCATATTTTATAGTCAACTTAAGATCCAGACCAGTGTTTCTTGACATGTGGTCTTCAGTATCCTGAGACACCACAGTTATAAGACAAAAGGCTTTGGAAATCCATATAAACACCAAATATTGCCATTTTGATGTTCACATAACCCTAACTAAATAAGCAAGTTGACTCCATGCAATAAATAAAGGAACATACCTTCTGAAGACTAAATAAATTGTGGGTCATTTTAAGACACATATAAGTATTGCTAGTTTTACATTTTTGTGAATGCTACCCATGTCCAGCCAAGAATGCACATATCTTGGTTGGATACTACAAATGGACAATTTCGGCCTTAAAACTGAATGAAAATATGAAAGGTATCTGCATTGTCTTTGAGAGTCATGTACTTAAAAAATACCCTAAGTGTCTCCCTCATATTTAATGTATCTTTGTAAAATTAACATTTCCCTGCTATTTTTGCATAGACTGAAAATAACCCAAGGGTAAATGTTCAGGCATAGGTGAGTGTAAATTTGTTGAAATGCATTTCAAAAGTAGAATTAGGTAAGAAAAGGATATGAAAAGGTCCTGTAAAGGACAAAAGTATCTGATCACAGACTTGTTTGATTGGAAAAGTTGAGGACAGAAGATGGTACATGCCATTAATGTAGCAAGAATGAAAGATAACTAATGCTCAGTTTGTAAGTTCTATTGGTATTCAAGATCCTCCATCACCCAGTATGTTGGGTTGACACCTAACATTAAATTTATGGGGAAAAAAGAAATTTATTTGTACAAGACTAGTTATGGGTAAGTTTCTACATGTGTTATTATTAAGCACAGGTTCTTAATCTGGGCTCTGTAAACATATATATATGTATACACACATATATACATATATATAAGTATATATATATATGCATACATGTAGGCATGTATACATGTCATATATATGCTAACTATATTTAATATAATTGGCTTCTGTTGCAAACATATATTTTAGGCACTTAAAAACCTTATTCTTTTATTCCCACAAAGAACCACCAGAGTAGAACTTTATTTATTTGAATAATTTTGAGATTGCATTTTTTGAACATAAAATGATAAAACAATTTTCTGAACAATGTTGTGTAAAGAATTTTCCCTGACTTATACCATGGTGCATTATGGAAAACACATTCAATGAATGATCAACAATTTCCCAATTTAGATTTCTCAAGGTAATTTCCCACAAGAAAGTCTCCACACTGACAAATTGTATTTTCTTGCCTCTATTGTCCCTGGTCCCATATGACAATAAACATCTTTAAAATTTATATTTAATTTAAAAGATTCTACCATAGACACTCACAAGATGTGTGGTCCAGGGCATGCCACTTAACTTGCCTCTGTCTCACATTCTTCAGCTTTAATATGGGGCAAAAAATAATAATACCTACTTTATAAGTTGCTGATGATTAAAGGAGAGATAGTGTATGTAAAATGATTTGTAAACTAAAAAATACCATAATAAAGTTAGTGGTGCTGATGCTGCTGCTGCCAAAATGAAGCCTCAGGATCTTGGATTAGGAACTAGGAGTATTCTTGGATATTTTTAAATCTAATTTACTCATTTTACACAAGAGGAAACCAAGGCACAGATTTACTCAAGATCATGAGATCATAAATTCAGAGCTCAAAGGTACCTTAAAGACTACCTAGCATTAATTCTTATTTTACAAATGGGGAAACTGAGAACAAAGACATCAATTAACTTGTGCAGTGTCACAATGATAGTAAGAAAGAAATCTAAGGTTTTGAAAAAACAAAAGTACAAGCTTGCTGCCCTATTCACTTCAGATACATAATAAACTCTGCTTCAGGCCTTCATTTCAACTCTGTGTTTGTCTTTCTGTCCCAAGCATGTCTCCATGTAAACAAAATATTGTTAGATACCAATTTCTCATCCATTCTGATGTCTTTCATTCGCATTTCCATTCACAGTTGTAATCACTTATTGTTCATTTCCTTCCATCCTATTTTCCTTCTCTCTCTCTCTCTCTCTCTCTCTCTCTCTCTCTCTCTCTCTCTCTCTCTCTCTCTCTCTCTCTCTCTCTCTTTCTCCCTCTCTCTCGTCCATTTTAAAAAAATCTTATTTCTGACCACTGCCTTCCCCCATCTGCCTCCCTCTTCATCCTTTCCCCCACTCTCATCCCCTTTTCTTCCTGTCTCCCTATTGGGTAAATCAGATTTCTATAACCAAATGGTATATGTATCTATGGATGGATGGAATGATGTATGTGTGTTTGTGTGTGTGTATGTGTGTGTGTGTGTGTGTATACTTTCCTCTTTGAACCAATTATGATAAGATAACATCACTCCTTCCTCATTTTCACCTCCATTATAAGAATTTTTCATTTTGCAACTTCCTTATGTGAGAAAATTTGCCCCATTACACTTCTCTCTTCCCCTTTCTCTCAGTGAATTCTTCTTTCTTACCAGTATTTTTTTTTTTTGGAGATCATCTCAACACAATTACTCACACTTACAAGCTCTGTCTATACATATTCTATCTAACTGTTCTAATAATAAGAAAGTCCTGGGGAGGAGCCAAGATGGCGGAGTAGAAAGACTCAGGTATGCTAGCTGCGAACCCACAGCCCATAAAATTCCTGTAAAAAGAACTCCCCACAAATTCTGGAGGAGTGCAAGCCATGCAGCGATGCAGTAGAGGAGATTTCCATTCCAGAGAGCCCTGAAAAACCGCCCCCAAAGGTCCCTCACGCACTGGATAGCAGAGCCCAGCCCTGCCCTACCCTGGCCTCACAGCCCCAAGAGGAGCAGATCCAAGCAGGCTTCAGGGACAGAACCTCCAGGAGCCGCGAAGGTCCCTCCACCCACAGGTGCACAGGTCAGTGAGAGAGACTTGTGGGCTGGCTGAGAGGGGAGTGAGGTGTCTCCATGGCTTGGGCCCCCTGGGGAGGCAGAGGCAGTGACAGAGGCAGCGTCAACATGGGACGCCCAGAGAAGACAGGAGCTCAGGGCCATTACTGAAGATCTCTGCATAAACCCCCTGAGGGAACTGAGCCTGGGAGGCGGCCTTGCCACCACCTGAGAGCCTGAATTTAATCTTACCCTGAATAGCAGCCCCACCCACTGCTGAAAGCCCTAAGGCTGGGGAGCAGCATTTGAATCTCAGACACCAAGCACTAGCTGGGTGGATCTAGGCAGGGGTGGAGAGGAATCTCAGAAGTCAAGTAACTGCCTGGGAAAATGCCCAGAAAAGGGAAGAAAAATAAGACCACAGAAGGCTACTTTATTGGGGAACAGATGTTTCCACCTTTCATTTCTGATGAGGAAGAACAATGCTTACCATCAGGGAAAGACATAGAAGCCAAGGCCTCTGTATCCCAAACATCCAAAATAGATATCCAATGGGCTCAGGCCATGGAAGAGCCCAAAAAGGATTTTGAAAATCAGGTTAGACAGGTGGAGGAAAAACAGGGAAGAGAAATGAGAGAGATGCAAGAAAAGCATGAAAAACCGGTCAATACCTTGCTAAAAGAGACCCCCAAAAATGCTGAAGAAAATAACACCTTGAAAAACAGGCTAACTCAATTGGCAAAAGAGGTTCAAAAAGCCAATGAGGAGAAGAATGCTTTCAAAAGCAGAATTAGCCAAATGGAAAAAGAGGTTCAAAAGCTCACTGAACAAAATAGTTCTTTCAAAATTAGAATGGAACAGGTGGAGGCTAATAACTTTCTGAGAAACAAAGAAATCACAAAAAACCAAAAGAATGAAAAAAATGGAAGAGAATGTGAAATATCTCATTGGAAAAACAAGTGACCTGAAAAATAGATCCAGGAGAGACAATTTAAAAATTATGGGACTACCTGAAAGCCATGATCAAAAAAAAGAGCCTAGACATCATCTTTCATGAAATTATCAAGGAAAACTGCCCTGAGATTCTACAACCAGAGGGCCAAAAAAGGAATCCATCGATCACCACCTGAAAGAGATCCAAAAAGAGAAACTCCTAGGAACGTTGTGTCCAAATTCCAGAGTTCCCAGGTCAAGGAGAAAATATTGCAAGCAGCTAGAAAGAAACAATTTCACTATTGTGGAAATACAATCAGGATAACGCAAAATCTAGCAGGTTCTACATTAAGTGATGGAAGTGCATGGAATAGGATATTCCAGAAGTCAAAGGAACTAGGACTCAAACCAAGAATCACCTACCCAGGAAAACTGAGTATAATACTTCAGGGGAAAACATGGGCTTTCAATGAAACAGAGGACTTTCACGCATTCTTGATGAAAAGACCAGAGCTGAAAAGAAAATTTCACTTTCAAACACAAGAATGAGAAGAAGCATGAAAAAGCAAACAGCAAAGAGGAGTCATAAGGGACTTGCCAAAGGTGAACTGTTTACATTCCTACATGGAAAGACAATATTTGTAACTCTTAAAACTTTTTAGTATCTGGATAGTTGGTGGGATTACACACATACACACACATACACACACATATACATGCGTGCATGCACACACACATACACACATGCATGCACACACAGAGACAGAGAGCACAGAGTGAATTGAGGATGGGACCAAATCTTAAAGAAATTAAGGTAAATGGTGAGAGAGAAACGTAGTGGGAGGAGAGAAGATGAAATGGAATGGGATATATTATCTCTCATTCAGGAGGCAAGCCGGACACTTTTTAGTGGAGGGAAAAAGAGGAGAGCTGAGAAAAAAACATGAAGTTTACTCATTACAATCGATTAAAGGAAGGAATAAAATGCACACATATTTTAGTATGAAAACCTACCTTACAATATAGGTAAGTGGGGGAGAAGGAGATAAGCAGGGTGGGAGGGAATGATGGAAGGGAAGGCAGTGGGAGGAGAGAGCAATTTGAAGTCAACACTTGGGGAGGGACAGGATCAAAAGACAGAACAGAAAGAATGGGGGGGCAGAATAGGATAGAGGGAAATACAGTTAGTCTTACACAACGCGACTACTATGGAAGTCATTTGCAAAACTACACAGATAGGGCCTATATTGAATTGCCTGCCTTCCCAAAGGAAATGGGTGGGGAGGGAGGGATGGGGAGAATTTGGAACTCAAAGTTTTAGGAACAACTGTTTAGTATTGTTGTTGCTACTAGGAAAGAAGACATACAGTTAATGAGGAATAGAAAGTCATCTGGCCCTACAGGACAAAAGAGAAGATGGGGACAAGAGAAGGGAGGGAGGATAGAAGAGAGGGCAGATTGGAGATAGGGGAAATTAGATTGCTTGGTTTATTGGGGTGGGGGAGGGGATAAAAGGGGAGAAAATTTGGAACCCAAAATTTTGTGAAAATGAATGTAAAAAGTTAAATAAATAAATTTATATTAAAAAAGAAAGAAAGAATGTCCTTAGGAGTATGCATGTCATCTTCCCATATATGAACATATTAACTTCTTTTAGTCCCTTATCAGTACTTTTTCATGTTTACCTTTGCTTCTCTTGAGTCTTCTGTTTGAATGTCATATTTTCTATTCAGCTCTAATTTTTTTTGTCAAAAATATTTGCAAGTACTCTATTTCATTGAACATCCATTTTAGCACTACATAATTAAATTCAGTTTTACTGAGTAGGCAATTCATGTTTGTAATCTTTTCTCTTTCACCTTCTTGAATATCATATTCCAACCTTTCCATTTCTTGAAAGAGGAAGTTGCTAAATCTTCTGTGATCTTGACTGTGGCTTGATTTGTTTTTTTTTTTCTGCAAGTTTGAAATATATTTTCCATGATCTGGTAGCTCTGGAATTTGACTATAACATTTCTATGAGTTTTCATTCTGGGATCTCTTTCAGGAGGTGATCAATGGACTCTTGCAATTTCCACCTTAGTTTCTGGATCTAAGATATTACGAACATTTTCTCTATAATTTCAAGGAAAATTCATGTCTAGGCTATTGTTTGTCATGGTTTCATGTAGCCTAATATTTTAATTATAACTCCTTGATTAATTTTCTAGTTTTTTTCTTCTGTTTTTAGTGCTTTTGATTTTGCTTTATTGTTTCCTCATGTTTCATTAACTTCCACTCACTTGATTCAAATTTTTAAGGAATTATTTTCTTCAGTGAACTTCTGTACCTCTTTTTTCCATTTGGTCTATTCTATTTCTTAAAAGGAGTTCTTTTCTTCAGTTAATGTTAATGCCTCTTTTTACCATTTGGCTAATTCCATTTTTTCCCCTAAGTGCTATTTTCTTCATTACCTTTTTATGTCTCTTTCACCAAGCTTCTAATTCTCTCTTTATAATTTTCTTGCATCACTCTTATTTCTTTTCTCAATTTTCCCTCTTATGTCTCTCTTTAACTCTTCCAGGAATTCTCACTGTCCTTGGGTTCAATTAGTATTTCTTTTGAAGCTTTGCTTGTAACTGTTTTTACATTGTTGTCTTCTTTTAAGTTTATACCTTGATCTTCTGTCATCATAGTAGCCTTTTTTGTGGTCAACTTATTTTTGTTGTTGATTGCTCATTTTCCCAACATATTTATTCACTTTTAACTTTATATTACAGATGGGCACTGCTCACCTGTTCCAAGTTTTGGGCTTTTTCATGCTACTGTTTTCACAGCTAGTTCTGGAGGTCTGCAAGTTTGTAGTGTTTCCAAGGTGATATTATCCTGTGAGAGGTATCATCAATGATGTTCTGGTGTGTGCTTTAGTCTTTTACCCAGGAAGCATCATTACTCCTCTGCACCCACAATTGTTAGTGCTCTTCTAAGCCTTGAAACTTCAACCAAGGCACCCTCTTTCTTGGAACCAACCACAAGTTTGCCTCTCCCTCCTAGAACTGCTACCCAGAACTGCTTATTGACAATAGAGTTGCCAATCAGTACCAACTACACCCAGTGCCAGCAAAAGATCTTCTATACTCTATTTCTGAAATGATGTTCAACCTTCTTACCATCTATGGAGTGAATATTCTTGAGGCTGCTATTGCTACTCTGTCACAGCTGCCTCCATGACAACTGTCACAAGTGTTCCTGTAATACTTTGGAACTGTGCCCACTCTATTGTTACAGACCTCTCCTGTTGACTTTCAAGGTTGTCTTAGACTAGGAAAAATGGCTGTTTTTAAATTTTTATTGGCTTTGCTGCTCTAATACTTAATTTGAGGAGTTATTTTAAAATTGTTTGGAAGGGAATGTTGAAAGAATTCAGCTTGGTCCCAGCCTGTATTCTGTCCATCTTGGCTATACTCAGTAAAAATCTTATTCTGAGAAGTGGGTCTATGGTTTTCACCACAGATTACCAAAGGGGTATATTAAATAATAAAGGTTAAGAACCCCAGGCAAAGACAGTACCTCCATGAGGGAAATAACAGATTCCCTAGAGAATTTGTATATGTAAATATTATTGTAATAAAATTTTATTTTTGGTAGGTCAGTTCAGTTTTTTCTGACACTTGGTAACCCCATTTAGAGTTTTCTTGGCAAAGATAGTAGAGTGAATTGTCATTTCCATCTCCAGTTCATTTTACCGATAAAGAAACCAAGTCAAAGAGGGTCAAGTAACTTGCCCAGGGTCACACAACTGGTAAGGATCTGATAACAGGTTTGAATTAAGATGATGAGTTTCTCTAATTCCAGGCCTGACGCACTATTTATTGTATCTCCATAGACTGTGATAATTCCTTTACAATTATTATCTCATTAAGGTGGAGTCAAGATGTAGGAGTAGAAGCAGGGACCTACTTGAGCTCTGCCCCAAAACTCCTCAAAATACCTGCAAATAATGACTCTAAAGAAATTGTAGAGCAGCAGAAACCACAAAATGACAAAGTAAAACAGATTTCTACCCCAAGACAATCTGGAAGGATGACAGGAAGAGTCTACTGTACAAGACTCAGAGAGAACCATGGCCCATGCAGAGCCAGCACAGACAAGACTGGAGCAGGCCTCAGAGTGCTGAATCACTGGCAACTGCTGTGGTTTCCAGACTTCTAAACCCACAAATTGCAGAGAGCTTCAAAGTTCAGTGAGAAAGCTCTTTTACCTGGGTGAGAGGAAAGGATCCATCTCCAGTCCCAGGATGGCAGCAGCTACTGCCTCAGGAGAGGCTGCTTCTTCAGCTCTTGGCCTGAAGGTAGTGGGGGAATTGAGTGGCTTATCTGGGTTGCAGTCCTGAGTGGCAGTCCTAGGACGAGGAGGAGTGATGGTGTGGCACAGCCACGTTGTGGGGGTGGAGGTTGTAGAGAGAGAATGCTACTCACAGATCTAGGGCAGAAAAGAGTGCTTGTAGTTGCTCACAAACCAGAGTGCAACACAGGAGAGGAGTACTCACCTCTCCCTTGATTATACCACTTTGGAGGAACTGAGAACTTATAGGTCCCTAGAGATATCTTTGGAAACAGCTACACAAAAACCTCCAAAACTTGGGGTAGCAAACCTTTCACTTACAAAAGAGCCCAATAGTCAAGTAATTGGCTGGGAAAATGTACAAATGAGGGAAAAATAACATTATAGAAGGTTACTTTCTTGGTGAAAAGATATTTTCTTCTGTCCTTTCACATGAGGAAGATAAGAGCATGCAACTGGAGGAGGATAACAAGATCAAGGCTGCTATATCCAAAGCCCTCAAAACAAATTTGAAATGGTCTCAGGCCATGGAAGAGCTCAAAAAGGATTTTGAAAATTAAGTAAGAGAAGTAGAGGAAAAACTGGAAAGTGCAATGACAGTGATGCAAGAAAATCATGAAACATGAGTCAAAAGCTTAATAAAGGAGACAGCAAAAATACTGAAGAAAATTACATCTTCAAAAATAGACCAACCCACATGGAAAAGTGGTACAAAAAGCTATTAAGGAGAAGCATGCCTTAAAAAGCAGACTTAGCCAAATGGAAAAGGAGGTCCAAAAGATTACTGAAGAAAATAATACCTTAAAAGTAGAATGGGGCAAATGAAAGCTAATGACTTTAAGAGAAATCAAGAAATTTTAAAACAAATCCAAAAGAATAAAAAACTAGAAGACAATGTGAAATATCTCACTGGAGAAACAACTGATTTGTAAAATTGGGACAGGAGAGATAACTTAAAAATTATTGGTCTACAAGTACACCATGATAAAAAATGAGCCTAGATATCATCTTTTAAGAAATTATCAAGGAAAACTCCCAGGATATTCTGGAACCTGAGGGTAAAATAGAAATGGGAAGAATCCACTGATCTCCTCATGAAAGAGATACTAAAAGGAAAATTCCTAGGAATATCATAGACAAATTCCAAAATTCCCAGATGAAGGAAAAAATATTACAAGTAGTCAGAAAGAAACAATTTGAGTATTTTGCAAATACAATCGGGATAACACAGGATTTAGCAGCTTCCACACTTAAGGATCATAGGGCTTGGAATGTGATATTCCATTGGTCAAAGGAGCTAGGATTAAAACCAATAATCGCTTACCCAGCAAAACTGAGTACAATACTTTAGGAAACTAATGAAGTTTCAATGAAATAGAGGACTTCCAAGAATTCCTATTGAAAATATAATAGCTGAATAGGAAATTTGACTTTCAGATACAGCCTCAAAAGAAACATGAAAAGGAAAACAGGAAAGAGCAGCCATAATGCACTCATTAAAATTATACTGTTTACATTCCTACATGGAGTGATGATGTTTGTAACTCATGAGACATTTATCATTATTAGCATTATTATTTGATCTCTCTCTCTCTCTCCATCTACATATCTATCAGTGTCTGTACAAACATATATAGAGAGAGACTGAGAGAGAGAAGAGATAGAGAAAGAGAGACAGATGGCATGAAGGGTTAATATGAAGGGAGAATACCTAAAAATAAAATTAGCTATTGAGAAGACTAGAGAGAGAGAGAGAGAAAGAGAGAGGGAGAAGACAGATACAATGTAGCCAATCATCTCACATAAATGAGACAAGAGTTTTGCAATAGAGGGGAAGGAGGCAGAGAGGTGAAAGGGAATAAGTGAGCCTTATTGTCATTGGATTTTGCTTAAGGAGGGAATAAAACACACTCATTTGAGTATGGAAATCTATCTTACACTACAGAAAGGCAGGGGGAAAGGGGATAGGAGAGGGAAGATAATAGAAGATACAAGAGTTTGGGGGACTGGGGGAACAGGTAATCAAAAGCAAACACTATTGTGGGGGTACAGGTCAAGGGAGAGGATGAACTAAATGGAGGGCAGGACAGTACTGAATTAAACTTGATTAGTCTTTTACAACATGATTGCTTATGGAAGTGTTTTGCGTGACTACACATGTATGACCTATATTGAATTGCTTGCTTTCTCAATGAAGGTAGGTGAGGAGGGAGGAAGGGACAGAATGAGGAACTCAAAGTTTTAAAAATGAATGTTAAAAATTGTTTTTGCATGCAACTGAGTCAATGGGGTATAGAAGTCTATCTTCCCTTACAGGAAAATAGAGGGCAGGTGTATGGGGGGTGATAGAAGGGAGAATAGATTGGGGGAAGGGGTGGATAGGGTGCATGTTGTGCTGGGGTGAGGGGTGGGGAGAGATGAAGAGAAAATTTGGAATTCAAAATCTTATGGGAGTGAATGTTGTAAACTAAAAATAAATAAACTATACATTAGAAAATTGTAATCTCATTTGTTCCTCACAGCAACCCTCGGAATTAAGTGCTATTATCCTCACTTTACAGAGGAGGAAACAGAGGCAACAGAGGTTAAGTGGTTTACTGAGGGTCTTACAGTTAATAAGTGTATAAAAGCCCATATCTACACTTATATCTTTCTGACCCCAGATCCAGCCTTATTTGCCTTACCGTGAGCTACCTCTATATGTAGTTTGCTTTTTTGTACATCATTACTTACATGTTCTCTCCTTCATTAGATTGTGAGATGTGTCAAGGCAAGGACTATCTTTCATCTTTCTTTGCACTCTTAATAGTTAGCACATGTCTGCTACATATTAGATACTCAGTAAAATTTTATTAACTGACTGAAAATAAGCACTGGACAAGGAGTTAGAACTGCCTACAACTACTCCTGGCTGTGTCACTCTATGACCCTGGGCAAAGTTTTTCCACTCTTGGGTTTCAGTTTCCTTCTTTATCAAATGAGGCAATTATATCAATTCCATCTTCTACAAGAGACATTTGCTAGTCTTCTTTCCTCCTCTTTCTTCCCCCTAGGATTATCTTCCATGTACTTTGTATATGTCTTGTATGTACTTAGATATACTTATACATTGTCTTTTAGATCATAAACTCCTTGAGGGCAGGGAGTATTTTGGATTTTCTTTGAATCTCTAGCACTCTAGTACAGTGCCTGGCATACAGTAAGTCCTTAAAAGTGCTTGTTAACTGAATATTGACTCATAACTTTGGCATTCTATTTAAATACATGTATACATATTAAATACATCTATTTAAATACATGCATATGTGTGTAGATATATTCTTACTTTCTCTTCTAGATATTTTTATTTCCTAAGCAAACATATCAGCTCTAACTCCTATCTTAGATTGAGGAAGGTGTGAAACATGGAGGGATAAAAAAATTAATGTTGGAAGGGAGCAAAATTCTAGAAATAATAAGTGGCAGTAGCAGAGCCAAACTTCTCACTGAAAATACAGTCCTTGATTTATTGAACCAAAGTGAGCTACCAAGGAAGCAAAAAACTAACATCCTCAGTCAGTTTAAAACATATATAAAATCATCTCACTAACATTTATTTAAGGAAATATTGTACATCTCTTTTTTTATCCTCTTATTTGGACTTAAACATTATATTTATAAGCACTAGAATTTTTAGCAACAAAAATTAAATCCATAATATATGCAATTAGGTAAATAAATGGATAGATGGATGGATGGGTAGTAGATATAGATTGATAGATGAACATATTGAATGCTTGTTATGAAATTAGTGCTCTCTCAATTTTCTCGTGTAAAATGAACTGGAAAAGGAAATGTTAAACCACTTCAGTATCTTCTCCAAGAAAGTCCAAAATGGAGTAATGGGGAATCAGACATGACTGAAATGACTGAAAGATAAATTCTTTATTGTATGTATTTTCTTCTTTGGCTAAGTTTTAACTTTATTTCTTAAGAAAATTGACAGTATAACAATAGAGTGGATAAATGCCAAGCCTGGAAGCTAGGAAAACCTGAATTCAATTCCTGTTTTTGACATGTAGTAGCTTTGTGACTCTGGACAAACCACACACCCTCTCACCAGTAAAGGTTATTTTATAAAACTGTAAGTTATGGAGAAATTCTACCATCAATGGAAGGAGTTTACTTATCCTGGAGTTGCTCTTCCTACTGATTCACTGTATTATTCTAGACAAATCATTTAACCTTACTAAGCATGAATTTCCTCATCTGCAACATGGAGATACAAATAATTACTGTCTCTACTGTTAGATTAATACAAGTTTTGTATTCTCTATAGTCTATGCTACTTAATCTGCCCAATATAAAACTTCATTTTTGCCCATTCCCTAGCTTTATGGAATTATAGATATAGGAGTATAAAAGACCCCAGGGTTCACTTATTCCAACCCTCTCATTTTACAGGTAGATAAAGCCCAGAGCTAGTAAGTGATTTTAAGGTAACACAAATACTAAAATCAGAGTTTTACATTCATGTGGCACCAAAATCAATGGGCTTAAAATCATTCAATTCTTACCCATCTTTTAAAGCTCAAGTCTAATGTGAAATCATCCAAAGACACTCTGATTACTTTGTCTAAATCAACATATGTCAATAATATCTGCCTTATAAGAATAAATTCTAAAGTTTGAAGTATTTCTGCTTTAGGTCTCATCTCTTTTGCACCTCTCTGATATAATCACCATGCACCACTGTGCATAATAATTATCTGTGTTTCATATGCACTGAAGAAGCTATAAATTCTATGATGGAAGAATTTATATCTTACCTAAAAATTATTATAGCCTCCACTGACCAGTACAATAATCAGTACATAGTATGTCTTAATTGACTGAAAAAATGAATGACTGATATCATCCTGACAGTATTTTCCTTTTTTCAGTGGTTTCTTGAGTTCCCATGTACTTGCTGTCTGTTTATAAAACTTACCTTGGAAGAAGGGAGACAATAAGAAAATGATGATTCACTTTTATCTAGTCAGTCCTCTACAAAATGCTTCCATTATAACAATTTCATAAAGTAGCATGTGACAGTATTATGGTCCACTTATAGATGATTAGGTAACCCTGTCCCCATCTTCATTAAATCATCTTTCTTGTTCTCTGCTATCTCTCTTCTCTCTTGAATTTCTCCAGACCTTTAGATACCATTGAGAGGTGAAAAGAACATTGGAAAAGACTCAGGGCTACCATAAAGTATCCCCCTCCAGAGGCTGTACTGTCATCCTCCAGTGGGATCTTTTAAAAGGGCAAAAACATCACTTTGTGGTTTATAATCTCCTGTGGTTTCATCACCTATATTGTCTTTCTGCCTAACTGTTTCTACTAGTGAGTGGTTGCTCTCTGGGAATATCCTCTGAGCAATTCTAGGAGAAGAAGCAGGCAGCTGACAGCATAAGTAACCCAGAAGGAAATGGCGGACTCCCTCTTAGGATTCAGGTTTTATCTGTGACATTTTGGAAGAGGAATGGCAAAAGGAAGCTGAACCACAGAGGCAAACTGGAGAATTTTTCTGGGACCAAGAGCTGAAGCAACATCTAGCATATTTCACCTTTCTTCTTGCCAGGAGGTAGAATCAATGATCATTCACTACCTCGCAGGAAGATGGTATAGAGGACCTGGAGCTTTACAAGATTTCCCCTTATATGACCTTGGCAATGAAAAAAAAGCTTGATACTGCTCATGAAATAGCAAAGAAGAAAGGCAGAGAAAGCCTTAGAGATGAAAAATTAGAATTTTCCATATGTCAGTGGACTACTACTGTCATTCCGATTTAGAGCTATTAGGCTTTACCTTCACCTTTATTGCAATGTCATTTGGCTTGTATTCCAATTATGTGCATTCTCTGAGATCTACAGCAGAGGGAAATGAGAATGAGATCTGAACAAATGTGTGCATGAACAGGAAGTGATCTACAAGTGATCCCTGGAACTGGTCCATAACCATCCAAAGGAAACAAGAATCATGAAGTAATAGGTTGAGATAGAGAGAACTTTCTGAACACACATTCTTGGAAGTGATCTGTGAAAGCAAACGAAAACACTGCCTATTGGCTTGAACAAATATAACTCCATCATTCTCTTTAGTACTAGTAAAAACTATTGTCATCTTGGGACTCAATTTCTCTTTGTCCTAAGGGGCAGAGTTTTTATCTGTTTATTTGTTTTAGTAAACTGAGACTTAGAGTAGCAATATAACTGACCAGTGATCAAATAGACAAAAGTAGTACTCAGATCTAGAATTTCTATCTTCTGATTAGGAAGCAAGAAAACAAACAAACAAAAAAGCTCACTTATTGCTAAGGCATAGAGTTTTGCAGTTATCAAAGGGGCTCTCCCTATTCTTAATTAGTTTTTTTTTTCAAACATAGCTCCTAAAAATCCAACATTAAAGATTTATTCAAAGCTGACACTGTAGACCAGATTTTTGAAATCTGGGACTTTTTTTCTTATACCATGATACTTCCATCTTGGGCTCAGCCTCCTCTCTGTCTTTGGGCTGGAATACAGTAAATAGTATCAACATTCAAAGTAAGGCTTATGTTACCTATGCAGATTAAAAAGCATAAAAGGGTCATAGCAGTATAAGATTGTACAATTTAAAATAGAATGTTAGATGTTAGGACTTAAATTGAGATTTTATATTGACCTCATGAAAAAATTTTCAATTTCCCTATTTCAGTTCTGTATCCAAATTTTCCCTAAGATTCAATTAGCCTGCAAAATGAAAACAGTGACATAAATTATATTTGTACCCCATTGTTCAAGATCATTCACACCTGGATTGTTTGTCTTTCAGAAAAACCAAATAATAACTAGCTGAAGATTTCTTAAATTACTAATACCAGGTTCAAGTTTCATATACACATAATTATTTTTTCCATTGCATTAGGCAAAAGATGCCAAGTTAATTAAATTTCTAGAAGTTGATGGAAGGTTTTCACCCTAATGATACTGTGTTGCTCTAAACGTCTTCCTTTCTCACCACTTGACAAATAGGCAATAGTGCTATAGAGTTCTCAAGCCAGGAACCCAACAAAGAGAAACTCATAACATGTGTGGAAAATGACAATAGTAAGCCCAAAGGGAAAGTTCCTCAATATACATAATTAAGAAGTAGAGGATTCATGGGCCACTAGGGGTTCTCTCATCTCTACTCCTCACAAATTAGCTGGCGTGTGGTTCGTATCTTACTCTACTAAGGAGAGATGTGGGAATTCTGCATGAAGTTTTCCAAGAATTAGAATGATAACATTTTAGAAAATGTCCACTTCCTATGAAAAAGTTAGTAGTCCACTGGAGACCACATTGGTTTTTCATTGGATTTGCTGGAATCAACTCCTTGCTGTATCACTTTCTATCTGTACCACATTAGACAAATCACTTTCATTGGTTCTCAGTTTCCAAATCTGAAAAACGACTGGTTTGGACTAGATGTTGCCCAAGGACTTTCCAATTTGAAATCTTATTTTCATAAATCAATCCTTCTGAACTGTAAACATCTATAGTTACTGATTTCCATAATAATGACATTTACATAGAAATCTTGTTTCCTAGAACTTATTAACTTTCATTTACAGTATATATCCCTTTAAATCTTGAAAAATATTTGTCATACTTATCTCTTTCTTTTGATCTTCATAATAACACTTTGAGGTAGGTGCTCTGAATATCCCCATTTTAGAGCTGAGTAAATTGTCATGTAATGGCAGGCAGGGGGGCCTGCTCTAAGTAACAGAATCTCACACGTAGTAATTATATGAGGCATAATTCAAGCTCAGATCTTCCTTATTCTATTTATTCTGCCTTTTCATACATTAAGAAAGTTTTATTTTTTATTAAACATATTTATTTGTTGCCTAATATTTCTAAGGCTCTCTATAAGTGACTTGGTGGGGATGGAAGTGTCCACAGAGATAATGAAAACAAAGTTCTTGCCCTCATGAAACTTAAGCCCTAGTTAAAGTCAAATGCTCTAAACGTTCACTGATGAATGGAGAGGTAGAGTTAGTTAATCTCATTCTTAAGCTATTGACTGAATAGGCATAGACATTTTGTCATAAAAGTATAAACAAAATAGTAAAATTTACTTTGTAAAAGGTCATCATTTTATTGATGTACAAAGGTTAATGCTGTTTTGTTTTGTTTTTTTATTTTCCCCTTGGCAGAGATTCTTTTTTTTTTGTGCCTTCTATTGCATTTTGACCAGGTATTTTTTTCAAACTATTTTCCAAAAGTCAATTTTTACACAGTCAAAGGTACAATTCTTTAATGTACTATAGTGAATGCATGGATCCAAATTTCCTTGGATATGTAAGTGATTCTACCATTTGTCATCCCATAAATAAAGCTATATTCCTCTGATTCCTAAAGACTTCCCCACATTTAAGGAGTGTGCCCAGTATTCTCTCTCACCCAGCCCAGCATCATAGATCATTTCCATGGACAGGAAAAAATGCACTTGGCTAGGCATAAGAAAATCTGGCTTCTAATTTTTAACAGTCTCCAAATAAGTTAGAAGTCTGAATCAAAACACCCTTTTTATTTTTAAAATCGAGAATATTTTCTATCATGCATTTCTTGCATGTGGATGAGGCAATAAATATATTTGCTGGAAAACAGAAATGTTTACATGGAAAATGACAGTGACCAACAAAAACTTAAATGACAGCCTATCTTCTAATATATAGACTTATAAAATCTCATAGCTGAAAGGGATCCCAGGGGACATCAATTCCAATTCCTTCCTGGATGCTGGAGTTTTTTCTATATGAGCATACTTTACTAGTGATAATATAATCTCTTTTTTAACAGCTCAGATGAGATCGAGCTCCCTATACCATGTGGCAACTCATTCAATGTTTAAAATATAACACATTAAGACAAAAATCTACCTTCTATGATTTCTGCATATTTAACTAAGCTTCTGTCTCTGGGGCAAGAAAGAAAATATCTAAGTGTTTTTTTTCCAAATAACCATCTTCAGATATGGTCAAACTCTCTTCAGAATTTATAGGTATTGATTCTATTGTCTTAGAAAGTATTGATTTATTTTTTTCTTTTCCTAATTTTTCAGAGATGTTTGTTTTCATTTAGATGTTCTCATTTTCATTCCTCTCTTCTTTTTTATATATCTTCCCTTCTGATTTATCTGGGTTTTATGCTTAAGGTTTATAGCTGAATTTTCTTCTTCCTAAGATCTTCATCAATTTTAGTCTTTTCCTTTATATTCTGACTTTTTAGCCTTTCATGATGAATTCCTTAAGACTGACTCTCAAAGCTTCCTCAGCTTCTTTTCATATTGCAAATTAACTATTCACGGGCTTAAAATTCTGTTCCAAATATCTTTTGGGGAGACAGAAATGGCACCAGCTGGGTGCCAGTCCCCTTTGCTTTAAGCATGGTGCAGTCACACACAGACATGCCGGCATCTTGTCCCAGTTTCCTCTGTCCTTTACTTCTCTAGTTGTTGAACCACATTACCACAATGTGGGGAGATATTAAGTGAAAGAGAAACTAAATGATCTAGTTAAGGAACAGAAATTAGTTTTTTTTACTGTTAATTCATCACAACATTGCCCTGTTAGGATACTTAGCCTGTGGGAAAAGCTGCAATTACTTTATCAATTATGCAAAATTCTTATGATGGGTAATTTTGAGAGGTCATGAGAATTAGATCAAATGTCTAGTTTGTCATTTTGTTCATCATATCACCTTCTTTAATATTTAAAAGAAAATTATATTTGACTCCAAAATCTCATCTCTAGGCCAAATATTTCCAATTACTTCAAATGATACTGCTATATCATGGTGTGCCCAAAATGGCCTAGGGAGACTCCCTTCTGCTTGATATGTATCTTTCAAAAGGAGCTTACTCCTTAGACAAGATTGTATTCATTGATTTACTGGTGAGACCTTTGTTCCAGAAATTAGGCAAGATTGTATTTGGTTCAAATTATTCAATCATACCTTTTGGTATGCTTTTAATTAGCTATCTGTTCAAACACAAATTGTGGAAAGAACACAAGAGAAGAAAGAGGGATAGACACTCAAATTCACTTCCATGGAAATTACTGCACATACGTACTTCCCCTCCAGGAAACAATATGGAACTGGCATCGAAAGTGTATATGGACCAAGGAAGAGAGAGAAAGAGAGATACACTAGAGAAACTGAGCAAACGCAATAGTGTATGTGGGGAGGCAAGTATAAGTTGAGCAGGAATTAGTGCCAAATGGAAACATGGAAACATGTATTAATAGGAAGTTAGAGCCTCAAAAGAAGAGAAGGGCCATGACTTGACTTAACAAAGAACTGAAATGCAGCAAAACAATTTTCCTCTATCCCTTCTCTGATATTTTAAATCATGTGCAAGTCCCAAGGATGAAGGGATATACCATGTTAGAAGTCAGATGGACTCTGGTAATCGTTAGTTACTTCCCCTGCCAGGGCTCTACCAAATACATTAATATGTCTAGAGTACTGTCCAGTTCATTATGAAGGCAGAATTCTACCATGTATTTATAAATTTAGGTATAGGTCCTTTGAATTTTCTGAATATAAAACCTTTTGATTTGATATTTGATGTTTTATTGGTCAGAGTACTTTCATGGAAGATAAGGGCCCATAGTCTTTCTTTTCTTTTTTGCTAAAGCTGTAAACATAAGTCAGATTGTGATATTCCCAAGGGAAGACTTGGGTAGGAATATGAATGAGAGATTTTTTAGAGTAAATTCACCAGTATTGAAGGTGACAGTCTGCGTGAACTGTGAACTGCAGTACTGAACCAAGAGTGTTCCGTTGGCCTTTAGGTAAACATAAACAGAGAGCTAGAAGATGAGGCAGAGGTCATTTGATCAATCTCCCTTATTTTAGAGATGGAGAAATGAAGACCCAGGGAGGTTAAATGATTTGCCTTATGTTTCAGGGTTCGTCAGCATGAGAATCAAGTCTTCAGTTTCTTCACCATCTCAGTTATTCTCTTCTTGACATACTGCTTCCCATGCCTGGCTCTTTATTATTTATCCTGTACTTTTCTCATAGTAGACAGACAAGATTAAAGATAGAACATGTTTATGAGATTTTACTTAAAATAGGATAGTAGGATAATTGTGATTTCACAAAATTTGGAATTTGGAGACCTGGATTCCATTTTTGGCTCTGTTACTAGCTTGGGGGTATAACTCCAGCAAGTCAGTTTCCTCTTTCTGTGCTTCAGTTTTCCTATCTATATAACAGAGTTATTATACTACATCATATGAAAAGTGCCCTCTCGGCCTAAATCTGTGATCATGTTATCCCTCCTAACATTTAAAATATGATCCTATAATCTTGATATACTTCTATGCACACATTGGTTGACTAATTCAACATTTACCTGGCATGATTTAACCTTTTCTTTCCCCTAGAAATCCTTTCTAGGGTATCTACTGCAAGATACCCTGCTGTGAAAGCAGTCAAATGTAGCTGAGATTAAAGCTCTGATCTCTGTAAAAATGCAAATCCTTTGAGAAAGGGTCACACCTTAATGACTTATCAGTTAATACCCAGAATAAATGAAGGATCCATGGCATAGACTTTTGATAACTACATGGGTGGTAGCATCTGAGGACTCTGGGTTCCTGAGTTTGGGAGGTGGGATGTATAATAAGGGAAGAAAGGCAAGGGTGGGACCCTAAGGTAAATTGCATCTGCTGTACAACTTGTGGGGGAGTTCTAGCCTCTGGCTTTGATCTTCAAGCTGAGGACCTTTTGGATAGTCGCTTAAAGTAATTAGAAACTCAGAAACCTGAAAAGGTATTGTTAAAAATCATCATTGGAAATGAATGTTCTCACAATTCAGTTTTACCATTAAGAACCATTGACCATGAAACACTTTACTCTTCTGAAAAGAAGATATATGTTTACAACTATTTAAATATTGGCTTACAGAGGAAATTAAGTGTTGGAGTCTACTTGAATGTACTGCAGGAGTGGTGGAGGTGAGGTGGAATATATTAAAAGTTTTTATGTCTTCATGAAATCATAAAATTACAGATTTGAAAACAACCTTAAAGTCAATCCAGTTCAACTATTAAGTTAAGACTCTCCAACAGCCTTCCCTATAGTAAATAGTAAAACAGCCTTCATTAAAGTCCAGTAGGGATGGAAAATTCATTTCCTCCTGAGGTCTATTTCATCATAGGAGATTTCAAACTCTTAGGAAAGATTTAGAGATGGAGACCTTAGTGATGATATACCAAACTAAAAGCCAGAGAGGTTAAGTCACTTGCCCCAAGTCACAAAGGTAGTAAGTGACACATCTGAGATTTAAATCTACTTTTATTTTCCTTACATTCAGCTAAAATGTACCTTTCTTATAGTTCCAATCTATCAATCCTAGTTGTGCCCTACTCTTTGCTAGATATGTTTTAATGGCTTTCAAGACAAGGGCAGGAGATATTTAAAGGCTCTCCTCTGATGTATATTCCTTATGCCATATCTCATGGTGTTATTCAACTTCTCAAGGTATTTTATAACAAGAATTCTTTTATTCACTTCCTCATGAATAGAGACAGATGGATAATATTGGCAGCTTCCCACAAGTCATCATTGAAGAATCAGTGAGGGTGGAATGGAGGAAGGCAGTGAAGTTATAGGCATTCTAGAGAAAAACCTTCCTCAGGCATCAGTCTCAGCAGGAGAGCAGACAAATAATTGGGAGCAGTACAGGGGTGGTGGGGCAGACTTTCAATCTTTTTTCCTCCTACCCCCAACTAAACACAGAAATAGGCATTTCTCTTTATACATCAATGATTAAAATGCCCAGGTTTGTCCTTTATATTAAGTCAAGAAGGTAACTCACAGCAATTTGGAATTATGCCTAAAGGCATTATATATATATATATATATATATATATATATATATATATAATATATAATTATATATTTGTTTATATTTATTTTATATCTATAATGTGCATACCCTTTGACCCAGCAATATCACCTCTAGAGCTGTACCCCAAAGAGACCATAAAAATGGGAAAAAGACCCACATGTACAAAAATATTTGCAGCAACTCTTTTTGCAGTGGTCAAGAATTCGAAATCAAGGGATTCCCATAAATTAGGGAATGGCTGAACAAATTGTGGTATGAATGTAATGAAATACTAGTGTACTATAAGAAATGATGAACAAGTGCACTTCAAAAAAAAAAACCTGGAAAGGCTTCTATGAACTGATGCTGAGTGAAATGAGGAGAACCAGGAGAATATGATATACGGTAATAGCCACAGTGTGAGAGGACTGTTTCTGCTAGATTTAGCACTTCACAGCAATGCAAGGATCTAAAACATTTCCAAAGGACTCTTGAGGCAAAATGCCATCCACATCCAGAGAAAGAACTATGGAATTGGAAAGTAGAATGAAGCAGACTATTTTCTCTTTTGTTATATTTTGTTTTGGTTTGTTTTTTCTCGTGGTTTCTCCCGTTCATTTTAATTCTTCTATGTAACATGACTAATGGGAAAATGTGTTAAATAAAAATGTATGTATAGAACCGGTATAAATTGCATGCCATCTTGGGGAAGGAGGAGGAGAAAATTTAAAACATATGGAAGTGATTATTGAAAACTGCAAACAAATAAATTAATCTGAATACAGTTAGTTAATCACTATTGCAGTTTCATTACTTTAGGTCCAAAAGGCCCTCCAAGAGTCCTCTTTTAAAACTGTACCATTTTAGGAAAGCTCATCACTTTAAGGCATCATCATAATAAGAAAAAGATTCAATGCATATAGTTCTTCAGAGCTTATGGAATGCTTTCCTTAATGCAACTCCATTAAATGGCTAGTATAAATACTCCCACATTACTGATGAGGAAACAATCCTGGGGAGGTGAAATAACATGATATGTCACATATATAATGAGAAGTGGAGCTAGGTCATGGGTACAGTATTGCTGTTGTTGAGTGTGAGACATCAAAGAGACGTTCAAGATTATCTATTTCAACTCCTCATTGCAGAGATAAGGAAACTAAAAGTCTTTTTCTTAGAATCTCAAATCTTCTTCCAAATTGTGTTCAGCTTTTGACGTAAGACCTTTCTTGGTCCTCCACCCCAGCTGCTCATGTTTATACACCTCTAAAGAATCAGTTTCTATTTTGTATAAGCAATATTTATATGTTTTTTCTCATCTGGATAAATTATAAGGTGTTTGCAGGCAAGGTTTTGTTTTGTTTTTTTTTTTTTTCACATTCATCTTCGTAGCCCCAGTGCCTAGCACAAAGTGGAACTGAATATGTCCTTATTTATTGGCAGATTAAAAAGTGAAGTGATTTGTCCAGGATCAGAAAGATCATCATTGGCAGAACTGGGCTGTGAATCCATGTTTTCATGACTAAAATTGTAACTATTTCCAGCACACTATGTTGGTTGCTGAGCTTCATGGAAAGATGGTTCTTTGGTGAGTGGTGATTTACATAGGCACAGAAAGTCAGAACCTGCATAAATTGTTTTTGTGTTTGTCCATTCTTAAAGAGGACCATGACATCAAAATGTTGACATGACTTGTACTTGACTTGGATTTAAGTGGAGCGCTGTGCAAGGTCACCAGCCTTACTTTCTCCTCCAGAGTCATCTGGGTCCAGTAACATGACTGGATGACAGGAAATGGCCCAGGATGCAATGTATGATCCTAGCCATTTTAGACTAAGGTCTTATCAGATTTTCACTTTGAGTGAGATGCACCTATTCAATGAATAGGCTTCTTTAAGTAATTACTCATGGGATGGCCCATTTTAATAAAAAAAAGATAAAAAACCCCATCAAACTAGGAGGGGAAAACCCTCAGACTTCCTGTGTAAAAGAGGAACAGTTACTGTTTAGTATTTATTCATTCCGTGCTAGGTAGACAGGGACCTGTTCTCCAATCTGTGAGCTCCAGTGTGAACTGGGTTTGAGGCTTGGTCTTTGAGCAAGAAATCCAGTCAGTAAACCCAAAGCAAAAAAAGAAGCTTTTTGCCATGGGAATGTGCCTTCCACTGGGTAGAATACCACAGGCAAGAACAGAAAGGAAAGGAGAAGAAAGATGAGGACAGGAGAGGGGAGGGAAGGAGAGGTGAGGGACAGGGGAGGGGAGAGGGAAAGAATGGGAGGGAAAGAGAGGGAAAAGGGAGGGGAAGGAGAGGGGAGGGAAAGAGGAGGAGTGGGGATCTTGATGTAATGGTCTTCTTTGAGAAAGAAGGACAAACACAAGTTGTAAAAGGAAGGTGACTCACTAAGGAGATAGGGAACTAGATGTGTTCATCCTTCATTGCCAAAGAAGACCATGTCATAAGAGAAATAATGACATGACTTGCAATTGACTTTGATTTGAGTGAGGGAGGGCTGTGCAGGTCACCAGCCTCACTTCTCTTCCAGAGCCATCTGAATCTAGTGACCGGATATTCACCAGGATGACTGGAGATGACCCAGGATGAGGCAATTGGGGTTAAGTGACTTGCCCAAGGTCACACAGCTAGTAAGGATCAAGTGTCTAAGGTAATATTTGAACTCAGGTCCTCCTGACACCTGCCCTGGTGCTCTCTCCACTGCACCACCTAGCTGCCAGGGAACTAGATAGTTAGTACTAAAAGGACCAAGGGATAAATTAAAGAGACTCAGGTGATACGTAGGAAGAAGATCATAAAGGCAAAAGAGACCATTTTCACAGGAATCAAATACAAAGGGGAAGAAAATGATGGTGGGTAATCAAAAGAAGCAATAATGGTAAAAATACATTAATGGAAGGAAAGTTAGCACAATACAGTTACTTGTTAAAGGAGTAAAAAGAAGATAATAAAGTGGGGAATCCAAAGCTACTAAGAGGACATGTAGGAAACTGAGGGCAAATATAGAGCCAGCCAAACATGGTAGACAATCTGAAAAGGAGGTTTGGAAAGGGAGAGGAAGAAAGCAGATTGGGTAAGGATAAAGAGGAGCCACAACGAAAATCTTAGGGAAAATGTTTATTTTGTTTACTCTCAGGAGTGCACCTACCAACACAGTGCAAAAATTAATGACCTGGAGAGTGCTGATTTTATTCAATCCATCCATCATGCTAGCAGCATTATTTCTAGCTCCCAGGATAAAAAAATAAAATAAAACAAAATCCTTCTTTCTATTTCTGATAACTGCCCACACTACCAAAGTAGCACCAATCCTTTCATATTTGATCATGTTAAGTGGGAATCCTTTGCTTATTTTTCATATTCTCACAGAATACCTGAATGGAAAAGGAACTTAGAAATTAAGGCATCTTGAGTCAGAGTTGGAAATGACTATTTTAGACCACTTCATTTAATTGCTTTGTTTTATATAAAAAGAAACCAAGATCCAGAGAGGGTAAATGAGTTGCCCACTGTTACACTGCATAAACCAGACTAGAACTCATCTCTAGCTTCTCAATTCAATACTTTCCACTACATTATTCTAACTACTTATATTGACAATAAAAGTCAATGAATCGTGTAATCTCTGAATTTAAGGAGACCTCAAAGGCTATCTATTCCGAAATGGATCTAAGCTCCCTTTTGGCATTGTTAGCTAATTCTCAGATAGCCTCCATTCTAAAATGTCTTAAGTAGAAAATGCATTAATAAACTCATTACAACAATTGGAATTAACAATCTCATTGTTAATTAGTATAGGATGAAAGTCAATCCCACCCCACCTCTATTTGAAATTGAATTCTAGATGGTTGCAATTCAGGAAACAGTGTAAAATTATTTATACTTGTTGACTTGGAGATACTACCATTGAGACTAGTGCCTAAGAAGATTATTGACAATAAAAAAAGTCATGTATGCAAAAATCTCCATCATGGCAATATTGATGCCAACTTCAAAGAAATGAAAACAATGTCCATTCGTTCAGAATAACTGCATGTATTAGGACATATTAAAATACTGGAATGTCACTACATTGTAAGAAATGACTAACATGTCTCTTCTAGAGAAAAATGGGAAGGCTTGAATGAATTATTTTATTATTTATTATTTTATTATATTGGCTTTAGCTGTTAATATTTCTTCAATCTTTCAAATCTGACTTTATCTGAAAATATTTTGTAATTGTGTTCATATAATCTTTGTGTTTGTCTTGGCAAGTATACTGGCATGTATTCTAATTTGTCTGCTGTTATTATTAATGGAATTTCTCTATTTTTTCCTATTGGACTTTGTTGATAATACATAAAAATGCTGATGATTTCTACACATTTATTTTATATCTTGCAACTTTGTGAAAGTCATTGATTGCTTCAATTAGTTTTTCAACTGATTTTCTTTTTTAACAGTTGTTACCAATGGTTATTATTCAATATTGATATCCTTTTCTTATTATTTTATTTGTTTTCAATGTTCTACAATCATTTCCATATAACTTAGATTTTCCCCCTCCCTCTCCTTCCTTTTCCCCTCCGTCCCCCTTCCCTTCCTGAATCAACATGCAGTTTTATATAGGTTCTACACATACATTCCTATTAAATACATTTTCACCTTAGTCATATCGTATAGAATAATAAAAATTAATGGGAGAAATCATAAAACAAACCAAAACATAATGCAAAAGAAAATGACCTGTTACATTCTGTGATAGATTTCCATAGTTTTTTGTCTGGATGTGGAAGGCCTTTTGAGTTGAGACCACTGGAAATATTTTAAGTCCTAGCATGAATGAAGTTCTAAGTCTACCATAAAAAAATCCTCGCATACTGTAGTTGTTGCTATGTATAAAGTTCTCTTGGTTCTGCTCCTTTTATCAGCCTTGGTTTACATAAGTCTTTCCAAGATTCTCTGAAGCCTTCCTGTTCATCATTCCTTACAGCACAATAGTATTCCATTACATTCATATACTCAAATTAATTCAGCCATTCCCCAATTGATGGGCATCCCCTTGATTTCCATGTTTTGGCCACCAAAAAAAGTGCTGCTATAAATATTTTTGTACATAAGGGACTCTTTCCCATTTTTATGATCTCTTGAGGATACAGTCATAGAAGTGGTACTGCTGGGTCAAAGGGTATGAAAATTTTTGTAGCCCTTTGGGCATAATTCCAAGTTGTTTTCTAGAATGGTTAGATCAGTTCACAGCTCCACCAACAATGAATTAGTGTTCCAACTCTCCCACATCTTCTCCAACATTTATCATCCTCTTCTTTTGTCATGTTAGCCAATCTGATAGGTGTGATGTGGTATCTCAGAGTTGTTTAGATTTGCATCTCTTTAATCAACAGTGATATAGATCATTTTTTCATATGACTATAGATAGTTTTGATTTCTTCCTCTGAAAACTGCCTGTTCATATTATTTGACCATTTATCAATTGGGGAATGGCTTGTATTCTTGTACCTTTGACTCAGTTTTCTAGATATTTTAGAAATGAGGCCTTTATCACAGACACTAGCTGCAAAAATTCTTTTCCAGTTTTATGCTTCCCTCCTGATCTTGGTTGCATTGGGTTTGTTTGCACAAAAACTTTTCAGTTTATCAGAATCAAAAATACTCATTTTGCATTTCATAATGTTTTCTATCTCTTGTATGTCAAAAACTATTCTTTTCTGCATAAATCTGAAAAATACACTATTCTGTGCTCTAATAATTTGTTTATGGTGTCAGTCTTTATAAGTAGATCATGTACTCATTTGTACTTTATTCTTCTGTACAGTGTCAGGCATTGCTCTATGCCAGTTATCCAGTTTTCGCAGCAAGTTTTGTCAAACAGTGAGTTTTATTCCAGAAACTGGGGTCCATGGGTTTATCAGATGGTAGATTGCTATATTCATCGACCACTATGTTTTGGGTACCTACCCTATTCCACTGGTCTACCTTTCTGTTTGTTAGCCAGTACCAAGTGGTTTTGATCATTGCTGCTTTATAATACAATTTGAGATCTGGTAGAGATAGGCTACCTTCCCTAGCATTTCTTTTCATTAGTTCCCTTGATATTCTGGACTTTTTTTTCTTTCAGATGAATTTTGATATTATTTTTTTTCTAGCTCTATAAAATAATCATCTGACAGTCTGATTGGTATGACTCTGAATAAGTAAATTAATTTAGGTTGAATTGTCATTTTTATTATATTGGCTCAGCCCATCCACGAACAACTGATGTTTTTCTACTTAACGTTGATCTCACTTTATTTGTGTCAAAAGTGTTTTGTAATGTGTTCATATAATCCCTGGGTTTGCTTTGGCAAGTAGATTCCAAAATATTTTATAGTATCTACAATAACTTTAAATGAGATTTCTCTTTCAATTTCTTGCTTTTGGGCTTTGTTAGTAATACATAGAAATGCAGAAGATTTGTTTAGGTTTATTCTGTAACCTGAAACTTTGCCAGTTGTTTATTATTTCAAGTAGTTTTTATTATTTTATTATCTTGGATTCTCTAAGTATACCATCACATCATCTGCAAAGAGTGATAACTTAATTTCTTCTTTGCCTATTCTAATTCCTTTAATTTTTTTCTTCTCTTATTGCTACAGCTAACATTTCTGTATAAATATTGTATATTTGTATACATAATATTATATTAAATATTGTATTGAATAAAAATGGTGATAATGGATATTTTTCTTTCACCTCTGATCTTATTGGAAATGTATCTAGCTTATCCCCATTGCATGTAATGCTTGCTGAAGGTTTTAGGTAGATACTGCTTATAATTTTATGGAAAGTTCAATTTATTCCTATGTTCTCCAGTGTTTTCAATAAGAATAGGTGTTGTATTTTATCAAAAGATTTTTCTGCATCTATTGAGATAATCCTGTGGCTTCTGTTAGTTTCTTTTGTTGATATGATCTATAATGTTAACAGTTTTCCTAATATTGAACCATTCCTGCATTCCTAGAATAAATCCTACTTGATCATATATATTAGTCTCTTGCTTAGTTGCTGTATTCTTTTTGCTAAAATCCTATTTAAAATTATTGCATCTATATTCATTAGAGAAATTGGTCTATAACTTTCTTTCTCTGTTTTGGCTCTTCCTGGTGTAGGTATCAAAACCTTATTTGTGTCATAAAAAGAATTTGGAAGGCTTCCTTCTTCCCCAATTTCCCCAAAGAGTCTATATAGTATTGGTATTAACTTTTCTTTAAACGTTTGATAGAATTCACTTGTGAATCCATCTGGTCCTGGAGACTTTTTCCTAGGGAGTTCATTGATGACCTTTTCAATTTCTTTTTCTGAGGTAGGGTTATTAAGAAGCTATTCAACTTCCTCTTCTGTTAGTCTGGCAATATGTATCTTTTAAAATAATCATCCATCTCATTTAGATTGTCAAATGTATGGGCATACAGTTAGACAAAGTTATTTCTTATTATTCTTTTGATTTCCTTCTCATTGGAGTTGAGTTCACCCTTCTCATTTTTGATATTGGTAATTTGGCTTTCTTCTTTCTTTTTTTAATCAAATTGACCAAAGTTTTATCAATCTTAATGATTTTTTTCATAAAACAAACTCATAGTTTTATTTATTGTTCAATGGTTTTCTTAATTTAAATTTTATTTATCTCTTGTTTTCAGTATTTCTAATTTGGTATTTACTTGGGGTTTTTTAATTTGTTATTTTTTGAGTTTTTTCAGCTGCATGCCTAGTTTATTGATCTCCTCTTTCTCTATTTTATTCATGCAGGCTCTCAAAGATTTAAAACTTCCCCTAAGAACTGATTTTGTAGTATCCCGTAAAATTTGGTAGGTTGTCCCATTATTGTCATTCTCTTGAATGAAGTTGTTGATTGTTTCTATAATTTGTTGCTTAACCCACTTATTCTTTAGGATTAGATTGTTTAGTTTCCAATTAACTTTTGGTTTATGTTTCCATGGCCTTTGATTACACATAAGTTTTATTGCATTATGATCTGAGTAGGATGCATTGACTATCTCTGCCTTTGTGCACTGGATTGGGAGGTTTTTATGATCTAATAAATGGTCAATTTTTGTATACGTGCCATGTACCACTGAGAAAAAGGTTTATTCCTTTCTGTCCTCATTCAATTTTCTCCAGAGATCTATCATATTGACCTTATCTAGAGTTCTATTCACCTCCTTAAATTCTTCCTTGTTTATTTTGAGGTTAGACTCATCAGGTTAAAGAAAGGGGGAAGTTGAGGTCCCCTACTAGTATAGTTTTGCTGTCTATTTCTTCCTGTAACTCCCGTGACTTCTCTAAAGATCTGGATGCTATACCACTTGGAGCATATATGTTTAGCAATGAAATTGCTTCATTGTCTATGGTATATTTTAGCAGGATGTATTTTTCTTCCTTATCTCTTTTAATGAGATCTATTTCTGCTTTTTGTTTGTCTGAGATTAGGATTGCTACCCCTGCTTTTTTTCCATCACCTGAAGCACAAAATATTCTGCTCCAACCGTTTACCCTGTGTTTATGATCCCATTTCAAATGTGTTTCTTGTAAACAACATCTTGTTGGCTTATTGTTTTTAATCCATCCTGCTATCCTTCTCTGTTTTATGGGAGTATTTGTCCCATTCACATTTGCATGTATGATTACTATTTGTGTTTTTCCCTCCATCCCATTTCCCCTTGTTTATGTTTTTAGTTCTCCATTCTCCCTTACCCTCCCCAATAGACTTTCAATTTTTTGACCACTGCCTCCCTCAGTCTTCCCTCCTTTCTTTCAATTCCCCTCCCTTTTAATCCCCTTTTCCATATGTCTTCCCTCCCTTTTAGCCTCCTCTCCCTTTTCTTTCCCCCTTTCCCTCCTATTGCCTATACAGCTAGGTATATTTCTGTACTTAAGGTAGTTCTCTGCATCTGTTGCACCGGGAGTTCTGTCCTACGGTTCTTGGGTCTAAAAATTGAGACTTTGTGTGTTGTGGTCTCTGTTTCTTTGAGCTAGAAATTAAATGCTGCAGCTTGACTGGTGTTTGAAAGCAATGCTCAATTAGGTCTTTTGGAATTTTCCTGCAGTTACCCTGGAGGTAGCTTGTTAAGTGTGGGGGAGGGGTGGCCTGGAGCTAGAGGCTCCTCTGCTGAGCTAGAGCACAGGCAAGCTCAGGTTTCTGCACTAGTGTCTTCCTGATTCCACTGATGTACTGAGGCACACCTGCAGTTCTGGTGTTGGCAGTTTCTACCTTCAATCCCCTGGGCTTCAGGATCTTCACTGGGTTTGTTGAAGTGGAATTGTCTGGGACAGATCTGATCCTACACTGGTCCCTTCAGCCACAGCAAGAGTAGCCCTCCTTAGCGATCTTTCCAGCCTCTTGTGCTGAGAGTCTGTGTACTCCTTCTGTTGTACCCACTGTTCCAGAGTTTTGGTTTTTTTTGTTTGTTTATTTTTCTGGGGAAATGATCTTGGGCTATTCGAGGTCAAAAAGGAGAGGGAGACAGCGGTTACAGGTCACTCCACCATCTTGGCTCCTCAACTGATTCTTTAGAGGGCTTTGAATATATTATCATGTAATCTGTAAAGAGTAAGAGTTTTATTTTCTCATTGCCTATTTTTATTGCTTAGATTTCCTTTTCTTATCTTATTGCTATAGCTACCATTTCTAAAATTGAGTAATACACCTTGCTTCACTCCTGACCTTACTGGGAAAGCTTTAAGTTTATCAGAGATAATGCTTGCTCTTAGTTTTATATACATGCTATTCATCATTTAAGAAGTCTGCACTTATTCCTATACTTTCTAGTATTTTAACAGGAATGTGTTTTATTTTGTCAGATGCTTTTTCTACATCTATTTACATAATCATACGACTTTTATTGTTAATGTGGTCAATTTTGCTTTAGTTTTTTTCATATAATTCTGAACCAATAATTTTGGGGTTATTGGGGGGAGGAGCCAAGATGGAGGAGTAGAAAGATGCACAAATGCTTAGCTCTCACCCCACAGCCCATAAAATACCTGTAAAGAAGAACTCTCAACAAATTCTAGAGCAGCAGAAGCCACAGAACAATGGAGTGGAGCAGATTTATATTGCAGAGAGACCTAAAAGACCAATGGGAAAGGTCTGTCGCACACTGGACTCGAAGCAGAGCCCAGCCCTGCCTTGGCCATGCGGCACCAAAAGGAGCAGATCCAAGCAGACTTCAGGGACAGAATTTCTAGCAGCAGTGCAGGTCCCTCAACCCACAGGCACCAAAGATCAGTGAGAGAGTCTTTTCAGCTGGCCAAGAGGGGAGCAGGGTGTCCCCATAACTCAGGTCTGCTCAGGAGGCAGCAGTAAATGCAGCAGCAGATAGGGCTCCCAAAGCAGGCAGTAGCCCATATCCATTGTTGAAGATCTCATCAGAAAGCCCTTGAGGGAACTGAACCCTGTGAGGTGGCCCTGCCCCCACCTGAGCAGATAAACTTACTCTCACACTGAATAGCAGCTCTGCCCCTGCTGAAAACCCCTGACGTTTAGGGGCAGCTCATTTGAATCTCAGCCCCCACGTGCTGGCTTGGTGAAACGGCAGGTGAGGTGATTGTGGAGAGGAAACTCAGAAGTCAAGTAACTGGCTGGGAAAATACCCCCAAAAGGGGAAAAAAAATAAGACTATAGAAGGTTACTTTCTTGGGGAACAGGTGTGTCTCCCCCCATCCTTTTGGATTAGGAAGAACAAGGTATACTGTCAGAGGAAGTCAAGGTCCTTGCCTCCAAAGGGAACTTAAATTGGGCTCAGGCAATAGAAGACCTTAAAAAACAAGTTAGCAGTTTACTAAAGGAGAACCAAAAAATGCTGAGGAAAATAACAGTTTTAAAAAGAGGCTAACTCAATTGGAAAAAGAGGTCCAAAAAGCCAATGAGGAGAAGGAGGCTTTAAAAAGCAGAATTAGTCAAATGGAGGAGAAGGTTCAAAAGCTCACTGCATAAAATAATTCATTGAAAGAGAGAATTGAGTTCAGGGAGCCAAATGACTTTGAGTTAAACCAAGAAGTTAGTAAACAAAACCAAGAATTTGAAAAAATAGAAGATAATGTGAAACATCTCACTGGAAAAACAACTGACCTGGAAAATAGATCCATGAGAAATAATTTAAAAATTAAGGGTCTACCTGAAAGCCAGGGTCAAAAGAGCCTAGACATTATCTTCCATGAAATTATCAAGGAAAACTGCCCTGATGTTATAGAATCAAATTGACTATTGAAAGAATTCATCCTTCACCTCCTGAAAGAAATCTGAACAGAGAAACTCCAAGAATGTTGTGGCCAAATTTCAGAGTTCCCAGATCAAGGAGAAAATACTGCAAGCAACTAGAAAAAAACAATTTGAGTACTGTGGAAATATAATCAAGATAACACAGGATCTGGCAGCTTCAACATTAAGGGATAGAAGGGCTTGGAGTGGGATATTTCAGAAGTCAAAGGAACTGGGATTGAAACCAAGAATCATCTACCCAGCAAATCTGAATATAATACTTCAAGGGAAAAAATGGTCATTCAGTGATATGGATGACTTTCAAGAATTCATGTTGAGGAAAAGACCAGATCTGTATTTAAAAATTTGACTCCCCAAGACAAGAATCAAGAGAAATATGAAAGGGTAAACAGAAAAGAAAAACCATAAAAGACTCTCTAAAGCTGAACTGTTTATATTAGTACATGGAAAGAAAACATTTTTAACTCTTAAATCTTTTCTCAGTATGGTAGTTGGAGAGGTTGTAGATACCCACCCACCCACACACACACACACACACACACACACACACACACACACGGATAGATAGAGAGCACAGGGTGTGTTATATCAGAAGAGATGATATCTACACAAAAAAAATAAAATAAAAATTAAGTGGTGAAGGAGAAAAATTCCTGGAAGAGAAAGGGAGTAATAGAATGGGGCAGGCTATAACTCATAAAAGAGATAAGAAAAATCTTATTCAATGGAGGAGATAAGAGAGGAGAGAGGGGGAAAAATAAAGCTACCCTCCCCACGTGTGGCTGAAGGAGGGAATAATATGCTCACTAAATTTGATATGAAAATTTGTATCACACAACAGGAAAATAGGAGAGGAGGTGACAGGTGGAGTGAGAGGAATATTAGAAGGGAGGGCAAATGAGAGAAGGGAATCACTAGAAATAAACACTTTCAAAAAGGGACAAGGTCAATTGCAGGAGGGAAAAATAAAGAGGGATTGGGTAGGTCAGAGGGCAATATAATTAGTATTAAACAACCTGATTACTATGGAAGTCTTTTGCAAAACAACACATATTTAGTCTATATTGAATTGCTTGCCCTCTCAGGGGGCCTGGGGAAGGGGTGGGGGAGGGAGAGAAGCTGGAATTCAAAATATTAGCAAGGAATGTTGAGAATTTTTCTTGCATATAATCAGGAAATTAGAACTACAGGGATAGGGGTATGGAAATTTATCTTGCCCTGCAAGAAAAGAGAGAAGATGGGGATAGGAGAGGGGTGGGTCTGATGGAGGGGAGGGTACATTGAGGGAAGGAGTAATCAGAATGCAAGTTATTAGGAAGTGGGGGAGGGGAATGATGGGGAGAAAAATTGGACATGTTACAAAATGAGGTAAGAGCAATTAGTATTAATACAATACACTGAATTAATTACTGAGAATAAGTCAATGACATCTTTAGTTTGGAGAAAAGAATTTCAGTCCAAATTTCCTAGAGGAAGGTAACCTTGGGTAAAATTTGGCATTGATGGAAAAGTCAAGGATTAAATGGTAAATTTGATTTTATGATTGCCATTTAACCAGGAACTAGAACATGTGTAGAAAGACATGTAGGAGAGAGGAGCCAAGATGGTGGAGTAGAAAGATTCACATATGCTAGTTCTGAACCCACAACCCATAAATTTCCTGTAAAAAGAACTCCCCACAAATTCTCGAGCAGTGCAAGCCGCGCAGCAATGCAGTGGAGGAGATTTCCGTTCCAGAGAGCCCTGAAAAACCGGCACCAAAGGTCCATCGCACACCGGACAACAGAGCCCAGCCCTGCGCTGGCTGCGTGGCCCCAAGAAGAGCAGATCTGAGCAGGCTTCAGGGACGGAATCTCCAGTGGCCACGAACACCCACAGGTGCTACAGGTCAGTGAGAGAGACTTCTGGCCTGGCTGAGAGGGGGTGGGGTGTCGCCATAACTCAGGCCCCCTGGGGAGGCAGCAGCAAAGGCAGCAGCAGCCAGGAGCTCCCAAAACAGATAGGACCTCAGATCCATTACTGAAGATTTCTGCATAAACCCCCTGAGGGAACTGAGCCTGGGAGGTGGCCCTGCCCCCACCTGAGAACCTGAATTTAATCTTACCCTGAATAGCAGCCCCGCCCACCACTGAAAGCCCTGAGGCTGGGGAGCAGCATTTGAATCCCAGAACCCAAGCACTAGCTGGGTGGATCTAGGCGGAGGTACAGAGGAATTTCAGAAGTCAAGTAACTGCCTGGGAAAATGCCCAGAAAAGGGAAGAAAATATAAGACCTTAGAAGGTTACTTTCTTGGTGAACAGATGTTTCCTCCTTTTCTTTCTGATGAGGAAGAACAACGCTTACCATCAGAGAAAGACATAGAAGTCAAGGCCTCTATATCTCGAACATCTGAAATAGATATCCAATGGGCTCAGGCATGGAAGAGCTCAAAAAGAATTTTGAAAATCAAGTCAGATAGGTGGAGGAAAAACTGGGAAGAGAAATGAGAGAGATGCAAGAAAAGCATGAAAAACAGGTCAATACCTTGCTAAAGGAGACCCCAAAAATGCTGAAGCCACTTAAAACTTGTAAGGCACTTAAAACTTGCCTCAAAGGATATTCCTTAGCCAAAGTGAAACTGTAATTATATTTGAAACCTGGTTATTGGAACCAGCCATTTTTTAGATGCCATGAGACTATTAAATGACTTTTCTTCTGAGTCTAACTCTAGGTATGGGTAGCAAGAAAGGCGATCTGAGCCTCCAATCCATGATGCCACTCAGCTGATGAGATGTTGGTATGAACTGCATAGGTGATCTCAAGGGAAGGGTGGAAGAGCGGCAGTTTAGCATGGGCTGAGATGGCATTCTCCTGACTCAATTTCCTCACTGCCAGCTGGCAGACTTTAAGCCTGACTGAATGCAAGTGGATAATATAATCCTGCCTGGAATTGACATGAAGTTGGGGAGATATTGTATCCCTGCAATGTCCTTACTGTTGATGCCAATTTCCTATAGTCAAAAGGTTTGTAAACTTAATACCAGATCTATTCAATTATAGATTATGGGTAGAAAAACATCCAAGGTCGTCAAAATTAAGCTTTTAGGCATAGGACTTTAGACCAACAACAAGTAAGGTCCTTTAATTCTTAGTAATGCTGTGGAGACAATTAGGTCAAGAGCTTGTGAAGTTAGGAACATAAATATTATTTGTGTCTCAGTTGGTTAATGTTAAAAAAAATTCTTTTGTGGTCCATATTGCAAATGCTTTAAAAAGAAATATCACCTGACCAAAAGTTTAAATTGCTTTATCTGTTATAAACTGTGTTAAAAATAAACAATAAAATAAACACATTTTTGAGGTTATTGTTAGCATCAAATGATATATTTGTACAAAGCACTTAGCACAGTGCCTGGCACATAGTACAAGCTGTATAAATTCTCATTCCCCTCCTTGGAATTAGATCTTGAAAATTAGCAGTTCTCTAACTCTACTTTAGATTACTAGCCAGCTAAAATCTTTGAGGATCTATATTTTGCCATCTAACACGTTAACTCTCTCACCAGGTTTGACTCATTGGCAAATTTGATAATAGATTTGCCATCTATGGGGGGGCGGAGCCAAGATGGAGGAGTGAGAGCAGCTACTCACCTGAGCTCTGAGACAAATTTCTCCAGGTACCTCTGAAAGGAGAATCTGACCAAATTTTGGAGGTGCGGAATCGAGTGGGAGACAGACGGTGACAGATTCGGAGCTCAGGTGGGACTGGAAGGTCCACGGGAAGGATCTGATCCGCGGGGGTGAGCCCACAGCGCACAGCGCAGCGTGGCCAGCGCAGCACGGCCAGTGCAGCGGAGCGGAGGAGATCCGAGAAACCTGAGTGGCGGGCGGAACCAGAGGAGCGGCACCCGGGGCGGGAGACAAGCCCAACTGAGTCAGTGAGAGCCTCGGAGCGCCGGATATCAGCGCAGCAGCTCCTGGAACCTTCAGCCCGAAGATCAAACTCCGGTGAGTCACTTACTTGAACTTCCGGGAGCCAGGATGGCGGTGTAATCAGCTAATGCTCTCTCCTTCCCCCTTGATGACCGTGAAAGAACCATAAAATATCTCCCCAGAAAAATCCCAGATCAGTAGAATTAGAAGAAGGAGACCAATAGTCTCATAACACCTGAGACGAGGAAAATAGCTAAGGGGGACTCCTCATACGGTGGCAGAGGCAAACCGGAAGAACAGAGGACCCAGGGCAGGGAAAATTCGCACTAGGACCCAGGCAAGCCTCAGCACCAGGAGAGGAGCCCCAGGAGGGTTGGGAACACGCATTAGCATCTAGGCGTGCCTCAGCTGTCCAGGGGAATCAGAAAGACAATAGGGCAGCTGGGATTACCAGCCCCTGAGCTTGCCTTTGCCTCAATTTAGCTAAGGAAATCTCCTGGGACCAGAGCACCCCTCCCCCACACTTAACAAGCTAAACCCAGGGCTGATCAGGGAAACACCAAACAAATACCTGCTTTTAGCTTTTTCACACATCAGCTCAGCAAAAAGTTCTCCAGCTTCTGACTGAAAGAACCAGAAGCCACAACACTCAATCAAAATCATGAATAGGAAAAAGAAGAGGGCCGAAAGAACCATAGAATCTTTCTATGGGGATAAGGACCAAGACACAAGCCCCAAAGAGGTCACAGCCAAGACTATACTTCCATCTGAGACTTCAGAAGGGACTATGAACTACTCGCAAGTACAAGCAGCTCTCCTGGAACAGCTGAAGAAGGAAATAGAAGATAAACTGGCCAATGATTTTAAAATTATTAAGAAAGAATTCACTGATGAGAACATTTCCCTGAAAAGGAAAATTGAACAAATGGAAAAAGAAGTTCAAAAATTAACTGGAGAAAATAAATTCCTGAAAGGCCAAATGGAAAAGGAAGTACAAAAATTAAATGGAGAAAATAGCTTATTAAAAGGAAAAATTGGGCAGATGGAAAAAGAGATACAAAAGTTAACAGAAGAAAACAATGTGATGAAGATTAGAATTGGGCAAGTAGAAACTAACGACTCAATGAGACAGCAAGAATCAGTCAAACAAAATCTAAAGAATGAAAAGATAGAAGAAAATGTAAAATATCTAATTGGAAAAACAACTGACCTGGAAAATAGATCCAGAAGGGAAAACTTAAGAATTATTGGCCTGCCAGAAACCCAGGATGGAGAAAAGAACCTGGACAATATCTTCCAGGAAATCATCAAGGAAAACTGCCCAGAAGTACTAGATTCAGAGGGCAAAATAGTCATCGAAAGAATCCACCGTTCCCCTCCTGAAAGGGACCCCAAACTCAAAACCCCAAGAAATATAGTTGCCAAATTCCAGAGCTATCAAGTGAAGGAGAAAATATTACAAGCAGCCAGAAAGAAACAATTTAAATATCAAGGGGATACAATCAGGATTACACAGGACCTTGCAGCTTCTACAGTAAAAGATCGAAAGAATTGGAACCCAATATTCCGTAAGGCAAAAGAGCTGGGACTGCAACCAAGGATCAACTACCCAGCAAAGTTCAGCATAACATTTCAGGCAAGGAGAAAGTCATTCAACGAAGTAAGGGATTTCCAGAGTTTCCTGACCAAAACACCAGAACTTAATAGACAATTCAATCTTCAAATGCAGGTCGCAAGAGAATCATAAAAAGGTAAACAGTGGGGGTGGGGGGAACAACTTGCTACTCAATGAGGGCAAGTTGTTCACCTCCCTATAAGGGAAGATGATATCTGTTTATCTCAAGAACTGTGCGTCTATTAAGAAATATAAAAGGGATAAGCATAGGGGGAACGGATATAAAGTAAATGATATCATGATAAAAAATGTGATTTAAGTATGAGAAGGGAGTGTAATAGGAGGTGTGAAAAGGAGGAAGCAGGAAATGGCAAATTATATCACAAGAAGTACAAAATCATAGTAGAGGGAAAGAGGGGAGGGAGATGAGCATTGTGTGAGAGGTACTCTCATCGGATTTGTTTAAAGGACGGATCAATAAACTTAAGTAGAAAATCCTAACTAGCTCTATAAGCAGTGGGAGGGGAAGAGGGAAGAAAGGGGAGGGAGGCAAAAGGGAGGGAAGAAGCAATAAGAGTAAAGGGGAGTAAAAGGGAGGGGGGCTAAAAGAAAGAGGGGAAGGCGGCAAGAGGAGGTGGTGAAAAGTAGATACTAGTGAGGAGGGGAAGGGAGACAGCAGAGCTAAAAGCACAAATGGTGGGAAAGAAGATGGAGGGAAATACACAGATTGTAATCATAACTGTGAATGTGAATGGAATGAATTCTCCCATAAAACGGAGACGGATAGCAGAATGGATTAAAAGCCATAATCCAACAATATGCTGCTTACAAGAAACACATTTGAAACGGGGGGATACACATAGGATAAAGGTTAAAGGATGGAGCAGAATATATTGTGCTTCAGCTGATGTAAGAAAGGCAGGAGTAGCAATCCTAATCTCAGACAAAGCAAAAGCAGAAATAGATCTAATCAAAAGGGATAAGGATGGAAACTATATCCTGCTAAAAGGCACCATAGACAATGAAGCAATATCATTACTAAACATGTATGCTCCAAGTGGTATAGCATCCAGATTCTTAGAGGAGAGATTGAGGGAGTTGAAGGAAGAAATTGACAGCAAAACTATACTAGTGGGGGACCTCAACCTCCCTCTTTCTGAACTTGATAAATCTAACCTCAAAATAAACAAGAAAGAGGTTAAGGAGGTAAATAGAACTCTAGATAAGGTAGATATGATAGATCTTTGGAGAAAATTGAATGGGAACAGAAAGGAATATACCTTTTTCTCAGCAGTACATGGAACATTTACAAAAATTGACCATGTACTAGGACATAAAAATCTCAAAATCCAGTGCAGAAAGGCAGAGATAATCGGTGCATCCTTCTCAGATCATAATGCAATAAAAATTATATGTAATAAAAGGCCATGGAAAGATAAAGCAAAAATCAGTTGGAAACTAAATAATTTAATCCTAAAGAAGGAATGGGTTAAAGAAGAAATCATAGAAACAATTAACAACTTCATTCAAGAGAATGACAATAATGAGACAACCTACCAAATCTTATGGGATACTGCAAAAGCAGTTCTTAGGGGAAGTTTTATATCTTTGAATGCCTATATAAATAAAATAGAGAAAGAGGAGATCAATGACTTGGGTATGCAGCTGAAAAAGCTAGAAAAAGAACAAATTGAAAATCCCCAAGAAAATACCAAGTTAGAAATACTGAAAACCAAAGGAGAGATTAATAAAATTGAAATTAAGAAAAACTATTGAATTAATAAATAAAACCAATAGTTGGTTTTATGAAAAAACTAATAAAATTGATAAACCTTTGGTCAATTTGATTAAAAAAAAGAAAGAAGAAAATCATATTACTAATATTAAAAATGAAAAGGGTGAACTCACCTCCAATGAGGAGGAAATTAAAACAATAATTAGAAATTATTTTGCCCAACTTTATGCCCACAAATTCGATAATCTAAATGAGATGGATGAATATTTTAAAAAATACAAATTGCCCAGATTAACAGAAGAGGAAATAGAATACTTAAACAACCCCATCTCAGAAAAAGAAATTGAACAAGCCATCAATGAACTCCCTAGGAAAAAATCTCCAGGACCAGATGGATTCACAAGTGAATTCTATCAAACCTTTAAAGAACAGTTAATTCCAATACTATATAGACTATTTGGGAAAATTGGGGAAGAAGGAGTACTCCCAAATTCTTTCTATGATACAAATATGGTTTTGATACCCAAGCCAGGAAGAGATAAAACAGAAAAAGAAAATTACAGACCAATTTCTCTAATGAATATAGATGCAAAAATTTTCAACAAGATTTTAGCAAAACGAATACAGCATCTTATCAAGAGAATAATACATTATGATCAGGTAGGTTTCATACCAGGAATGCAGGACTGGTTCAATATTAGGAAAACTATTAGCATTATCAATCATATCAACAAGAAAACCAACAAAAACCACATGATTATCTCAATTGATGCAGAAAAAGCTTTTGACAAAATACAACACCCATTCCTATTAAAAACACTGGAGAACATAGGAATAAAGGGAACCTTCCATAAAATAATAAGCAGTATCTACCTAAAACCTTCAGCAAGCATTATATGCAATGGAGATAAGCTAGAGGCATTTCCAATAAGGTCAGGGGTGAAACAAGGATGCCCATTATCACCATTATTATTCAATATGGTACTAGAAATGTTAGCGGTAGCAATTAGACAAGATAAAGAAATTGAAGGAATAAAAATAGCCAAAGAAGAAACTAAGTTATCACTCTTTGCAGATGATATGATGATATATTTAGAGAATCCCAGAGATTCAAGTAAAAAGCTACTTGAAATAATAAACAACTTTGGCAAAGTTGCAGGTTACAAAATAAACCCACACAAATCTTCTGCATTCCTATATATTAGCAACAAAGTCCAACTCCAAGAGATAGAAAGAGAAATCCCATTTAAAGCTAGAGTAGACACTATAAAATACTTAGGAGTTTACCTGCCAAAACAAACCCAGGGATTATATGAACACAATTACAAGACACTTTTTGCACAAATAAAGTCAGATTTAAGTAAGTGGAAAAACATCAGTTGTTCATGGGTAGGCCGAGCTAATATAATAAAAATGACAATTCTACCTAAATTAATCTACTTATTTAGTGCCATACCAATTAAACTATCACATAATTATTTTCTAGAGCTGGATAAAATAATATCAAAATTCATTTGGAAAAACAAAAGGTCCAGAATATCAAAGGGACTAATGAAAAGAAATGCTTGGGAAGGTGGCCTAGCGCTACCAGACCTCAAATTGTATTATAAAGCAGCAATTATCAAAACCACTTGGTATTGGCTAAGAAACAGAGGGGTAGACAAATGGAATAGGCTTGGCACTCAAGACACAGTTGGCAAGGAATATAGCAACCTCCTGTTTGACAAACCCAAAGATCCCAGCTTCTGGGATAAGAACTCACTGTTCGACAAAAATTGCTGGGAAAACTGGTTAACTGTGTGGCGGAAATTAGGCATAGACCCATGCCTGACACCGTACACAAGAATAAAGTCCAAATGGGTACATGACTTAGGTATAAAGATTGATACCATGAATAAACTGGAGAAGCAAGGTATAGTGTATTTATCAGATTTATGGAGAGGGGAAGAATTTTTTTCTAAAGAAACGATAGAAAGCATTTTGAAATGCAAGATGGATAATTTTGATTACTTTAAACTGAAAAGTTTTTGCACAACCAAACCCAATGCAACCAAAATTCGGAGGGATGTAGTAAATTGGGAAAAAATTTTTACAGCTAAGCTCGGGGATAAAGGCCTCATTTCTAGAATATATAGAGAACTGACTCAAATATATAAACATCCAAGTCATTCCCCAATTGATAAATGGTCAAAGGATATGAACAAGCAATTTTCAGGGGAAGAAATCAAAAATATCTATAATCATATGAAAAAGTGCTCTAAATCACTATTGATTAGAGAGATGCAAATCAAAACAACTCTGAGGTACCACATCACACCTGTAAGATTGGCAAACATGACAGAACAAGAAAATGATAAATGCTGGAGAGGATGTGGGAGAGTTGGAACACTAATTCATTGTTGGTGGAGCTGTGAGATCATCCAACCCTTCTGGAGAACGGTTTGGAACTATGCCCAAAGGGGCTACAAAAATGTGCATACCCTTTGACCCAGAAATATCGCTACTAGGATTGTATCCCCAAGAGATTATAAAAACGGGAAAGGGTCCCACATGTACAAAAATATTTATAGCAGCACTCTTTGTGGTAGCCAAAAACTGGAAGTCAAGGGGATGCCCATCAATTGGGGAATGGCTGAATAAATTATGGTATATGAATGTAATGGAGTACTATTGTGCCATAAGAAATGATGAACAAGAAGACTTCAGGGAGGCCTGGAAGGACTTATATGATCTGATGCTGAGCGAAAGGAGCAGAACCAGGAGAACTTTGTGCACAGCAACGACCACAGTGTGCGAGAGTTTTTTCTGGTAGACTTGGAACTTTGTAATAATACAAGAACTTACTGAGAAAAAAAAAAAAAATCCTAATGTCGGTCTTCTAAGGCAAAATGCCTTCCACACTCAGAGAAAGAAATGTGGAAGTCACTTGCAGAATGTAGCAGATCATGTTTGTATGTGGGTGGGGTTCAGTGTATTATATGTTGATTTGTTTTATGATTTCTTCCATTTATTTTAGTTCGACTACATAGCATGAATATAGCGAAAATGTGCTCAATAGGAAAGTATATGTAGAACCTAAACAGAATTGTATGCTGTCATGGGGAGGGAGGGGGGTATTGGGGGAAGGGTGGGGGGGAATAAAATCTTAACTTTAAGGAAATGATTGTAAAACATTAAAAAAAAATAAAATAAAAAAATAAAAAATAAAAAAATAAAAAAATTAAAGAAAAAAAAAAAAAGATTTGCCATCTATGCCTTTGTCCAATCAATAAACTATTAAACTTATTAAAGTTAAATGGATCTCTGAAGCACTCTACTAGAGAACAACATATAAATTGGTAAGGATCCACTCATACTTAATCTTTTGATATAATGATTCAATTAAAATTCAGCTATCTATACTCTAATTGAGCTCACAACTCCCAAACTTGTCTGTGTATGTGTTCATCCTTCGTTGCCAAAGAAGACCATGCCATCAGAGAAATAATGACGTGACTTGCACTTGACTTTATTTTGAGTAAAGGAGAGCTGTGCAGGTTACCAGCCTCACTTTTCCTCCAGAGCCATCTGAGTCCAGCGACCAGATATTCATCAGGATGACTGGAGATGACCCAGCATGAGGCAATTGGGGTTAAGGGACTTGTCCAAGGTCACAAAGCTAGTGAGTGTCAAGTGTCTGAGGTGAGATTTGATCTGAGGTCCTCCTGACTCCTGCACTGGTGCTCTATCCACTGTACCACCTAGACACCCAATTTGGTTTGTAAAGCTATAATGACAGGTTTTGACAATTGTTTTCCTAAAATTCACAATACCACAATTACACAATTCTCTTGAGTTCTTGGGCTATAACTGTGTCAAAAATGGACAAGGAGAGGAATTAGATCAGTGTGACACAATCTTATTCAGCTTTATTTTTCTTTAATAAATCATTTTAAAAGATATCTCGGAGACAGAAAGATCACAATAAAAAGGCAAAAAACAATAAATGGAATCATTACTAATAAAAAAAAAAAAAGACCAACCAAGAAGATATCAACATTTCACATGTTTTCTCATATAAGGAAAATCTGTATGAAAATGGCATATGCATGTAACAGAAAGCATCCATAATCAAAATACAACATAGAGAACAAGTAAGCTTCTATTAAATACTTTCTTTGAGAGACCAACCCCATATAGGTATAATATTTACTGAAAACAAATGTTGGCAAATGACTGTATTTGTTTGTTGTTTGTATCATATGATAGAGCAAAACAAAGCTTTTAATCCCTCCTTCAACAAATGAATTCTAATCAATCTTTTAAGATCACACAAGACACTTTATGGATGCAAGTGTAGAAAGATATTTTTTCAACATTCTTCCTACAATATTATAAATATCAAATGAGCCATTAAACCACATGCATGCTTACGATTCACCAAAGGTATTATTCACTGTTCTCAAGTATGAATGAATATAAAAGCATTTATTATGCACCTATACTGTACCAGGAAGTGTTAGATGCTGCATAAAAAGGGGAACAAAAAGTGTTTCCCTAAAGAATATTACATTATAACTAGAGATAACAAACATTTATATATGGAAAACATAAAAAAAGATGATTGCCTGGGAAGGACACCACATTTGGGGAGGACAGAAAGGTTTCCATGTACAAAATTGTACCTGAGTTGTACTTTGAAGCAACTTAGGAATTCTAAGTCAGAGTTAAGAAAAGAGTGCATAGAGACAATTGGTGCAAAGTCAGGGAGATGGGAGGTGAAGAACTGTGTTATGAGAAACAGAGAGAAAGTCAGTTTTCCTGGAGGTTTTTTCTTGCTTGATTTTGTGGGCTTGGTAAGAGAGAATGATATATTCTAATGGGGAATGTAACTTAGAGCCTGATTGTCAAAGGTTGTAAGTTAAACTCTGAAGTCCTTTTAAATAAGCTTCTGTAATTTTGTGAATGCACAGAAGAAAATCCAAGCGGATGATGAATGCATATTTCTTAGATATGCAGGTAAACATGAGAAACTGTCCATTGAGTTATGTCATCAATTCATTTCTCTTGACAATGCTATCTGAACCAGGATGAATTAGAAGGTTAACAGTGGCCATTCTGAATTTGGAAAAATGTGAAGTGTAGTCAGTGAAAACTAGCTATTTTCTGACACACAATTCATTTATTTTTATTTAAAAACTAATATTATCTTGTTGGTGGCTCTTAGGCTATGAAATCCAGAAAACCACAATTGCTCAATAATATTTGTGAATTATAGAGTAATTAGGAGCACAAAGTAGATATGATTTGGTTTAGCATATAACTGAAAATGACTATGGGGCAATAAGTGATATGAGATAATGAAAAGTTATAAAAATGCAATTATGATATAACATTACAATATAAAACTAACATTTATGTAGCACTTATTTATGAATATAAAAAAGTTTTATTGACAATGAGGAAGTATGTGATAAAAAAGCAGTCATACAGTAATACAATCATACAGTAATAATTAAGTAAAACTGAGACAGCCTAAATATGGCACTGATATCTACAAAATATTAAGAGACATGCAGGAATTACAGTAAAATACAGGTGGATCTTCTAGTGGGGAACTGGGAGATATGCTTATAAAAATCACATGGAATGATATGAGATATTATCTATAACAGTGGAAGGTATGCCAACATTGGTGAAATATAGTGACTCTGTGATAATTAGTTAATAATTATTTACTTAACCAAAATTAGGAAAGTTTTTACTTATCTTTTTAATTTGTATATTGAATCTTAGAGTGTGTAAATTAAAGAAAAGGAGGAAGAAATGTAGCAATTTAAAATATAAGGGGAAAAAATATATGCATTACAATAATGAGTAAGGGCCAGGTCTGAGGATAGATTGGTTAATGTTGGTGGAGTATTTTGAAGGGGGAAAGGACTAAATGTTTTTTATTATGTCTACTTATACTTGATAGTGCACACAGACACATTAGAGAAGGGTCTTATAAGGGTGATGAAATGGAACTCTTCAGCCATGAATTCATTTCTCTAAGGTCAAATGTCCTCACTCTTTATTGTGTTCATTTCTTTGCCCAGTAACTCAAATATTTTCAGTCAAAAAAGAAATTGAAAATGCTTCCAATCCCAAGTTGTTTCTTTTTATTTCCTCACAGGTCTGTTAAAAAAGAATGTCACTGCTTACCCAGAATTCTTCCAAAACTGGGGAAGGGATAGATGTGAGATCCACAGTTTCTGATGATTAAGGGCAATCAACAGGGGCAGACATGAGACTGAGCCAGGAGAAAGGGGTGATTGAAGTCCTTAATGAAAATAATAACCAGAATCTCTGGGTAGAACTGAAGCTCACTAAGAACACCATCAAATCTAACGGGCAAGGCAGATAGTGGGCAATTGTGTTTGAATAAAAGGACAAAACCAGGGAAGTTTTGTCGTAGTTTTGCCAAGTCATAGATCATATATTTGGAATTGGAATAGAGCTTAAAGATCATCTAGTCCAGGGGTCAGCAAACTGTGCTCTGAGGGCCAAATTGTCCAGGTCCCTGACAGTTTTTTTTTTTAAATGGCTCACAAAGAATTTTTTTTTTTTTACATTTTAAAATAAAGTTTGTGGACCATAGTCTAGCAAATTCTGATCTAATTTGAAGTCTTTCTATTATACATGAGGAAAATGAAGCACACAGAGATTAAATGACTTGTTCAAAACTATGTAAATAATAGCCAAATGATAAAAATCAAAGATGGGACTCAAAATAAATTTTTCTGACAGCTATTCTAATACTCTTTCCATAGCACTCCAATATCAAACAAATTATTTAAAGCAAAAGGATTCTACCCACGCTCATTCTCTATCCATGATGTTAGGTATGCTATGGAGTAACACGCTCATTCTCTATCCATGATGTTAGGTATGCTATGGAGTAACAATAGAAGAAAAAGTAATAAAGATCTAATTCATTACATGAATGTAAAAATATTTCACCTTTGCATAGAAAATTAATGTTCTTCAAAACTAATACCATCTCTAGATAAGGCTGTGTACAGATGACTGATATTTGCCATAAAGAACCTAATCATTTTAGTTGTCTTAGAGATCAATGACTAATTGATTTGTCTGTGAAATCATTCATATTGATCAAGATAAACCCAGTGTAAAGAAATGTAAGTGACATGGTCCATTGGTAAAAAATAAAGTGTAAAAGATTTCTCCTAATAATTTCTTTTCAATTATATTTTCCACTATAAAGAACAATGAAACTGGCTTCTATTGTGAAGAATATGAATTCTTTGAGGAACAGGAAAAGAGGAACTATATTTTTGTATCCTTCAAATCCATAGGAAAATTTTGTTTCCATGGAAATCTTCACAGCTCAAGATCTTTCCTCAATTCCACTGCAATATGATTTAAGATTCATGAAGTAGTATCAGATGATAGAGTATGACAATAAGCAATCACCATAAGTTCTTTTAATCTCAGGTTCCTTATATGTAAACTAAATATAATACCTATAAAATGTGAAATGTGTAAAGATACCTTATTAACTCCAAAATGTCTTATAAATGGAAATTATTATGAAAAACTTGGACTATATCTCTGAGATCCAATCAAGTCCTAATCATTTGATTAATCAGCAAACATTTATTAAATGTCAGCTATGTTGAGCATGCTACTTATTGAGTTTTGCAAGATGGAGAGTAATTTAAGAGACTCAGAGTAGGGAGGAAAGTATTCTAGATATAGAAGGGGGGAGGGAGAGAGAGGGAGAGAGAGAGAATGAGAATGATGATACTGATGAACAAAGAGAGGGCAACTGTGTTGAATGATGCAAACACATCAATATTAGGACTAGGAAAAGGTCTTTCGATTTGACAATTAAGAAATTAGAATGGGCTAGCTCATTTAGCATATAGTGTTGACCCAGCGATTAAAGAGAATAATAATGGAAAGTTAGTGGTGCCAAATTCTGTACATTCTTAAATGCTAGGCAAAGGAGTTTGACCTTTTCTCAATACTAAGTAAAGAAATACCAAAGATTTTTGAACATATTAAGATCTATGGATAATAATGTTATTTGGTTTATCATTACTAAGCATGGTTAGAGGAAAAAGAAAGTAGAAGCATACAGAAAGTGTGTGTGTATGTGTGTGTGTGTGTGTTCATACTTCGTTGCTGAAGAAGAACATGCTATCAGAGAAATGATGACATGACTTGCACTTGACTTTGAGTGAGGGAGGGCTGAAAGTGTATTGGGGCTACTGAAATAACCTGAATGAGTGGCAATGAAGTCCTGAATTTGCATGTTAACACTGAGCTAAAAGAGTGTCCTTTAACATATCTTTGCCATGGCTTTACTCTCTGAACATTCCCACCCCACCAAACTAGGAACCTACTCCGGAATCCTTCAACTCTTTCAGTAGGGCAATTTGGCTTATTCATCTGGGAACCAGACCACCACATTATTTCCTGTAGTCTCCTTGCATGCCACCCTTTTCCATTATTTTACTTAAAGGCAAGAACTACTTTTGTTTACCTTTTTAGATGTCCCCAGTGCTTAGCAACATCGCTGAAATATAAAAAGTACTCTATGTCTCTCATTTATCCATCTATCCATACATCATCAATCTATCTATCTTAAAGGGGACACATGCAAGACACATTCAAGTAATAGGTATGGTGGGTTGCTCACACCAGTATCTATATATTTCTGTAGCTACTTTTTTATACCTTCCTATAATTACCCCCACAGAGAATAATTACAAGCAACTACTTCCCCATTGTTCTCTAATTTCTTTCCCTGTGCCTGCTTATTTACCAGTCATAAAAATACTCCTAAGGTAACACAGGGAGCATGTCTGACTCTTACATTCATCAGGCCTGTATTACTAACATTAAGCACTTTACTACTAGGAAAATTCCTGGGGATATATAAAGCTTTCTCCAACTTGGAAACAGTGACAACCATTAGACACTGTTCAGCTCCAGTGAAACATAGAAAGGAATCCTAACCCTGCAAGAAATCTTCCAGACGGTTTTCCTCAGCTGGTTCTGTCAGTTGTGTCATCAACCCCACCCTAAGTTCAGAAATGGGAAATAACACACCTGATTTCAATCACAGATCTGTAGCAGTTTCAAAAGAAATTTTCCCCTTAAGGACATATTTTCAATGTATTTTTGTAATGAGATTCCCCAGAAATAATTAGTTTTTCATGTTTGTTTCTTTGTTTTTTTTTTTTTTAACAGAAGCAGCTTATTAGATGGATCTTTTTTCTGAAATGTATAATGTAGCTCAGATTTTTCCAGTCATCCTGAGATCTATACAAGAAATAATCCAACAGTTTATTACCTTTGCCTCCATCTTCTCAATGCAATTATGGAAATTAATATGAATTACTAAAGCAAAGTGAGTAATTCCATTTTTATTTATCAAAAACTATGTGTATTTTAAAGGGGGGGGACAGTATCTAGCACCATAAGGCAATGTAATTTCATTTATATGCATTGGAGGAGTGTATCAAATTGTCCAGTCTGAATGATTCGTTATCAAAGTCACATTAAATCTGATTCATTCCCATCCAAAATCCACCAACCTTTTCAGACCTTGTATTAGGATACTTTCTACAATGAATATTTTTTCTCTTATTGGTAGCAGAATTACAAAGGATTTCCGCAGCTAACTGCTCAGTGCAGAAACACAGCTATACCTCATTCGAGAATAGATATCAATAATTTAGAATCATTCACAGCTAAAGCTCATCCAGAAGATCAAGGAAATAGCCTCAAATAGTCAAAGTGATGAGTTAGTCAATTCATGAATGTACTTCTTGTATTTCCTTGGATGCTCATTTTCTTTTATTCTCCTCTATATAGAGAGAATATTTTTGCATATTTCCATTGAATCCAGTGTTGTTATACTGCTAAATTGTATTGGCAGAAGAATTGTCTAGTGGAAAGAGCTCGGTATTAATAGAGGACTTGGATTCAAATCATGGTTCTGCCAGTTATTGTCTAGGTGACATTGAAGAGCTTATTTTTGTCAGGACTCAAGTGTCCTCATTTACAAAATAGTGGAATTGGACTAGATCATCTTTCAGGTCTCTGAAATCTCTAACTCCTATTACCTATATATTTTGTCTTGTTTTTTTCTTTTTAAAATTTATTGATTTATTTTAGTTTTCAACGTTTACTTCTACCAGATTTTGAATTCTGAATTTTCTCCCCATTTCTCCCCTTCCCCACCCCATGAGATTCTGCATTCTGATTACTGCTTCCCCCAATCTGTCCTTGTTTCTATCACACCACCCTTCCCTTACACCTTCATGTTTTATTTCCCTGTAGGGTAAGATAGATTTCTGTACTCTGATGCCTGTGTATCTTATTTCCCAGTTGCATATAAAAACAATATTTAACATTAGTTTTTTAAAACTTTGAGTTCCTACTTCTCCCTTCCTCTCTCTCCTTATCCACCCTCATTGAGAGGGCCAGCAATTCAATAGAGGTTTTACGTGTGTAGTCATGCAAAAATCTTCCATAATAGACATTTTGCAAAAGACTAACTATATTTCCCTCCATTATATTTGCCCCCATTTATTCTATTCTTTCCTTTGACCCCGTCCCTCCTCAAAAGTGATTGCTTTTGATTATCCCCTCCCCCAATCTGCCCTCCCTTCTATTAACTCCTCTCTCTTATCCCCTTCCCACCTATTTTCCTGTACAGGTAGATTTCCATACACAATTAAGTATATATGTTGTTCTCTCCTTAAGCCCAAACTATGAGAGTAAAATTCACTTATTCTCTCCACCCCCTTCTCCTCTCCACTGTAAAAGCTTTTTCTTGCATGATTTATGTGAGATATTATCTACAAAAATAAAATTAAGGGGTGATGGAGGAATGTACTGGGAGAAGGAGAAAGGAAGAGGTAGAATGGGATAAATTGTCTCATACTCAACTCAACTCACCCTATGTCCTCTGTCAAAATATCATATATGTGTATGTATGTATGTGTCTATATATATATATATATATGTGTATATATATATATATATATATCTGTGCTTGTGTGTTAATGTATTGAATATATTCTAAACATATTCCCTCCAACTGTCCTGATAATGAGAAATGTTTCATGAGGTGCAAATATCATCATTCCATGTAGCATGTAAATAATTCAACTTTGAAAATTCCCTTATGATTTCTTTTTCCTGTTTAACTTCTCATGCTTCTCTTGAGTCTTATATTTGAAAGTCAATTTTTCTATTTAGTTTTGCCTTCTAAAGAATGCATAAAAAATCCTCTAATTCATTGAAGTTCCATTTTCCCCCTGAAGTATTGCTCAGCTTTGCTGGGTAGGTGATTCTGGGTTTTAATCCTAGCTCCTTTGATCCCAAAAATATTATATTCCAAGCCCTCCAATGCCTTACTATAGAAGATGCTAAATTTTGTATTGTCCCAATTGTATTTCCACAATACTTGAATTATTTCTTCCTGGTGGCTTGCAATATTTTCTCCTTGACCCGAGAATTCTGGGCATCTCTTTCAAGAAGTGATTGGTTAATTCTTTCGATTTCTATTTTTCCCTCTGGTTCTACAATGTCATGACAGTCTTCCTTGATAATTTCTTGAAAGATTATGTCTAAGCTCTTTTATATCATTGTTTTGATCTTGGTGGTCCAATAGTTTTTAAAGTATCTCTCCTGGATCTATTTTCCAGTTCAATTAGTTTTTTGTTAATGAGATATTTCATATTGTCTTCTATTTTCATTCTTTTGGTTTTGTTTTGAAATTTTTTATTCCTCATAGAGTCATTAGCCTCCCTCTGCTCCATTCTAATTTTTAAAGGAACCATTTTCTTCAGCGAGCTTTTGGACCTCTTTTTCCATTTGACCATGTCTGCTTTTTATGTCATCCTTCTCCTCATTCACTTTTTGGGTCTCCTTTAACACTTGGTCTAGTCTATTTTAAGGTGTTGTTTCTTCAACATTGTTAGGGTCTCCTTTGAGAAGCTGGTGACTTGTTTTCACGATTTTCTTGCATCACTCTCATTTCTCTTCCCATTTTTTCTTCTGCTTCTCTTACTTAATTTTTAAAATCCTTTTTGAGCTCTTCCATGGCCTGAGACCAATTCATATTTTTCTTAGAGGCTTTGGATATAAGAACTTTGCCTTTGTTTTCTTTTTCTCTGTGTATGTTTTGATCCTCCTTTCCTTCAAAGTTTCTACAGTCTGAGGGTTTTTGTGTGTGTGTGTGTGTGTGTGTTTTTTCCCCACTGTTTGGTCATTTTCCCAGTCAATTATTTGACTTTTTAACTTTTTGTTAAGGTAGGGCTTTGCTTCCAGTGTGGAAGCAAATGCTGTTCCAAGCTTCAAGGTTTTGTACAGCTGTTTTCAGAGATACTTCAAAAGTACCTGTAAGTTTCCAGTTCTTCTAAGGTGATATGATCTAAGGAGAGGTGTTTACTACCCTCTTGGCCTATGTTCTGGTCAGTGAGTGACCACAAGCATGGAACTCTGAGGAGTGTTCGATCTCCACTGCTGCCACCTACTCTGCTATACCAGTGCTCCTCCTTACCTCAAGACTGCTACCCATGACTGTGACTGAAATCCAAGTATGGGCAAAGCAACAGCGTCCTACCTCACTATCAGCAAAGTGATCTCTGTAATTCCCTTCTCACCAGTAGTTTGATCCCCTTACTGTCTGTGGGCTGAGAGCTCTGGAATCAATTGCCACTGCTGCCACCCCAAGGCTGTGCTGATGCCAAGGATGGTCTATACTCTTCTCTTATCCAGGTCCACAAACCTTCCCCACTGACCTTCTAATTTATCTTTGGTGTTTGTGGGTTGAGAACTCTGGAGACTGCCTCAGCTGCCAGAGATTCACTCCCACAAGGCTTGCTCCAGGTTTACTGGGGCCTGGCTACTCTCCTAGTCCAGTACACCAGCTCTTTCCTGTCAACCATTCGTGTTTTCTTGACATTTCTTGGACATTTTCCTGGACATTTCTTTCACTCTGTGTTTGTGTGTTCTGCTGTTCTAGAATTTTTTTAGAGTCATTTTGCAGGTATTTGGAGGGGTTTGATGGAGAGCTCAAGCAAGTCCAGAACTTATATATTTTGTAAAGTTTTTTTTTTTTTTACTCCTGTGTCCTACATTCTTATTTGCTTGTGAAAGATGGCTCATTTCTCTCAAATTACCTATCACTTGCTTATGGTTACTCACTATTAGAACTATGTTGAGAGAGTCAAGCCACTTGTACCAGACCATTCAGTTGGTATCTTCTATCATGGAGCCACTAAAATGACAAGAATCTTGGTAGACTATTTTTTTTTCTGTCAAGGGCTTTAAAAAAAGACTTAATTAGTATTTGTTGTACTTATTTTCTCAAAAATCTTAAACTATTATTTTAAAGGGGTGATGGAACAGAAAGAATGCAAGATGAATAACCAGTTGACCTATGTTCTGCTCTCAACTCTAGTACCTTGGGGAAGTCACTTCCATTCTCTTGACTACCATTTCTGAATCTGTAAAAGAAGTACATTTAACTGGTCTAGGCGATCCATAAGATTTTCTTTTAGCTATTATACTTTATGCTTTACATTTTAAGGTCCCTTTCCAACTCTGCAACCTTATGTGTTTAATATTCTTAGTGAAACAACCATTTCTTAAGCCAGAAAACATCCCAAATTTCCATTATGATGGAAATTTCAGACAACCTAATTACTCTAAGTGCAGAACTATATTTGTTGATATATATATATACATATATATATATATATATGTATATATATATATACCCTTCTAGAGTAAAGGAATTGTTAATATTTATGTTAATTGTAATTATTTATACTTAGTAAGAAAGAAAATAGCTTTCAGGACATAAGGACAAAGAGAGAAGCTGAATTAAGTGTAAAGGTTTAGCAGCAAGAGAAGGAGGGACAAAAAATAGGTTTGAAACAGTATATTCTTTAATAAAATGAAAGGGAATTATGATTGAGATAAATAGAATTGTAACTTCTAACACGACCAGAAAAATCAGAAATAATGCTGAGGTCATTTGAGATGTGACTGTAACATTTAGAAGCTTGTTTATGTTCCCTTTAATCCACAAATTCACATCAGTAAACATGTTTAGGATATTTGCAATATTTCTTGATTTATAGCAATGAGAAAATATTGATGAAGTCTTATCTCCTTGGGCATTCTACCACTCTAAATCCACGATATTTTAAACCAAAGTCCAAACATTTTGCTACAAAAAGTCATTACTTCTAAAATTGATACACCTAAAAAATGACTTTTTTTGTGCTCCTATGACCTTGGTTGTCTTCCTTTCTCTATCTCCCAGGTCTTCTGAGACTATATAGGACACTATACGGCCCAGAAGATAATTGCATATATTTCATAGTTCTGTAACAAAGTTTAGATTGGGAAATTTTGGGCAAGATTGTCACTAAGTTCTTTCCCCACATTAACATTCTATGAGTCATTCTAGGACAGTTATTGGAGTTAACCTTATAATAAAACTTCTCATTTTGGTATCATTTAGTAATTTTAAAAACATGAAAATTAGAGTCAAAAGACTAAGTTTTATCATACATATTTTCTACTTACTATATAGTCACCTTAGACAAAGTTGAGTTACCATTGTGTTTTTCCTCCTTATTTATGAAATGGAAATAAGTTCGATACCTACATAAATAAGCTATTTTGATGATCAGGTCAGACAATGAGAGCAAAACAGCTTATAACTTTAAAGTGCTATATTAATATAATTTTCATACTAGCATTGTACAAATTGATCCTCCTGTCAATGAACCATGGTGGTAATCTAATAATCATGCTTTGGGGTGACTGTAATGTTCCATCTTTCAAGTGCTTTATCTCTAATTCAGTGGATTATCCTGATATTTATGAAGTATAGACTATAAATGATCATGTCACCACTCAAAAGTCTTTCATTGACTCCCATCTGCCTATAGAATAAGGTTGAATCACTGCTTCCTGCTAGTCTATGCAGTCCACAGTACAGCTCCAATGCATTTCTTTTTCTGGTCATGTTTTCCACAATATCCCTGTTCAAGTCAGACTGATTTCTTTGGAGATCACAGAACATACTATATATGCTCCCTTTCTCTATGTCATTTCTCTCTACTTGTACTCTCTCTTCCTAATTTATCTTGCCCATGCCCTACTCATTCATTAATGCCTGGTTCAAATTTCTCCTCTTCTATTCAACAATTTCTGACCACTCCAGCCATCAGTGATCTCTCTTGCCTGTAATATTTTACAGAATTCAGTGACTATATCCCTTCTTTTTGACTGAACATCATCTACTTTTGAAGATGATGAATAGGAAAGACTATGGATAAATAATAATGGATACTACCATCATGCTTGTTTACAAAGTGCTTCGAATGAATGATCTAATTTGAACCACACAACAATCCTTTTAGGTAAAAAGTACATGTATTGCAATCCCTATCTTAGAGATGAGGAAAATTATGCTCCATGAGGTGAAATTATTCATTCTGAGTCATTCAGCATAGAGGGAGCAAAACTGGGATTTGAACATAGAATTTCATTGCTAAATCCAGGATTGTTTCCACAATAACATATTTCCTCATATTAATGGTTCATATTTATAAATCTCAACTGCAAGCACTTCTGTTATAAAGGATACGTTTTATCTCAAATCCTTCAGTAAGTAGTTATGAAATTTTAGACCAGTTCTCTTATCTGAGCTTCAGAATCGTCCTCTGCAAAATGTTGGCTTTAAATAGTTTTTCTTCATAGTCTAATATTCAACACATTGCCAAAAAACTTACACATCTATGTATACTTATACAAATACAAGCACTATCAACCTTACTTTGTAAGCTAAGGAGATAATATTCATATTATGTTCCACGACAAGTTGGAGATCTTCCAGAGGACAGTGGTGAGCGAAGTGGAAAGCAGGGTATTTGAGCATCATTTGAAGAAATTGAGACTTTTTAACTAAAAATAAAGAAGACTTCTCACTACTTAGCAAAGATAATTGGGAAAACTTGAAAATAGGATGGCAGAAACTAGGTACAGACCAACATTTTACACCCTATACTAAAATAAAATCCAAATGAATACATAATTTAGATGTAAGCCTGGTATTATAAGCAAACTAGGAGAGCAAGGAATAGTGTACCTGCTTCTGTCAGATCTATGCAGTGGGGAAGACTTTATGACAAAACATGATATAGAAAACATTATGAAATGCAAAATGGATGATTTTGATTACATTAAATTGAAAAGTTTTTTGCACAAACAAAGCCAATGCAACCAAAATTAGAACAGAGGAAGAAGACTGAGAAATGACTTGACAGCCAGTGTCTCTGGTAAAGACCTCATTTCTAAAATATAGAGAACTGTCAAATTTATAAAAAATACAAGTCATTGCCCAATTGATAAAAGGTCAAAGGATATGAACTGGCAGTTTTCAGAGGAAGAAATTAAAGCTATTCATAGTCATATACAAATGTTCTAAATCACTATTGATTAGAGAAATGCAAATCAAACAACTCTGAGGTACCACATCACAGCTATCAGACTGGCTAATGAGAAAAAAGAAAAATGATAAATGTTGGAGAAGATGTGGGAAAATTGGAATACTCATGCATTGTTGATGGAGTTATAAACTGATCCAACTATTCTGGAGAGCAATTTGGAATTATACCCAAATGGCTATAAAACTGCATACCCTTTGACATAACAATACTACTCCAACAACTGTATCCCAAAGAGATCATAAAAATGAGAAAAGGACCCGCATATACAAAGATATTTAAAGCAACTCTTTTTGTGATGGCAAAGAATTGGAAATTGAGGGGATATCTGTCAATTGGGGAATAGTTCAGCAAGTTGCGGTATATGAATATAAGGAAATATTATTGTGTTTTATAAGAAAGGATGAGGAGATGAACTTCAGAAAAACCTGGAAAGACTTATATGAACTGATGTTGAATGAAGTGGGGAGAACCAGGAGAACCCTGTAAACAGTAACAGGCACATTGTGAGATGACTGACTGATAGACTTAGCTCTTCTCAGCAATACAAAGATCTAGGATAACTTCAAAAACTCATGACAGAAAATGCTAAAGATATCCAGAGAAAGAATGATGGAGTCTGAATGCAGATGGAAGCATACTATTTACTCACCTTTTCCTTTGTTGTTTTGTTTGTTTTTTCCTCATGTTTGCTCCCATTAATTCTAATGTTTTTTCACATTATGACTAATATAAAAATATATTTAACATGAGTGTATAAGTAGAGTATATATTGGAATGCATGTTGTCTTAGGGAGAAGGAAAATGAAGCAAGGGGAAAAATATAAAACTCAAAGTCTTATGGAAGTGGATGTTTAAAATTAAAAATAGATGAATTAATTACAAAAAAAATAAAAATTTTTCACAGCTAAAAAGATAAAGAAGACTTGCGAATAGAAAAGTGATCTGCATTATAAATAGCTGTCTTCAAGTAGGTAAAAGAAGTAAAAGAAGGATTAGAATTTTTTTTTTTTGTTACAGAGGGGAATACAAGTTGCAATGAATATAAGATGTAGAAAGTTCAGACATTTAACAAATATTTATAAGTGCCTGCTATATTCCAGAGAATGTGCTAAGTACTGATAAAAGGAAGGAAGGAAGTAAAGAAGGAGGCATTTAACAGGAATTGAGTAACTTTCCCAGAGATGGGCAGCTAGTAAGTATCTGAGACTGAATTTTAATTCAGATATTCCTGATTCCAGATCTAATACGACCTATACATTTTAATTGCCTTTTTGCCAACAAAGAAAAATCTTTGCTCTCAAAAACGTACAAAGTCTAAGAGGGGGATAACCTGAAAACAACTACCTGTGAAAATGATATATACTTGATAACCTGGAGATCTCACAGGGAAGTTTAAAATTAAGGTTAGATTGCAGGGAAGGGAGGGAAGCCATCAAGTGATGAAGAAACAGAGAACCAGGCATGGGAGAGCCAGTGAAATTGGATAGTGTTGGAAGATGTGTTGTCTCACACAAGAAGCATCAAGGGGTACAGTGTCACTGGATCATGGAAATAATGTACAAAAAGACTAGAAGGTAGAAAGAGGGCAGTTATCCAGGGCTTTTGAAGTCCAAAGAGTTCATATTTGGTCCTGGAGGTAATAGGAAGCCTCCAGAGTTAATGGAATTGAGGGTGTGATGTGGGCAAAACTCCAATTAAAGAAGGTCATTTTGACAGCTAAGCGGAAGACCTTTGGTAGTGTAAAGACACTTCAAGAAGGGAGATAAGCCAACAGATTAATTCAGTATTCAAACATGAGATAATGAGGTCTTACACCAGGGTCTAGAGTGACCAATTTTGGTTCTACATAACGAGAAACTTCCTAATAACTTGAGCTGTCCAAAAGTAGATTTGGCTGTTTTAGGAGGTAGTGGGCTACCCATAACATGAGATATTCAACTTAAATTTGGATGACTATTTAATGGAGATATTTTAGAGCTGATCCTTTTTGAAATGTGAGTTGAACTAGATGTCCACTAAAGTTTCTTCCAAGTCTGACATTCTCTGATTCTGGTAAACAGCAGTTCTAATAAGTGCTAGCTAGTGATGAGAAATATGAGAGAATTAATTAACACCACTGAATTTAATTTAAAAAAAATACTCTGAGTCATGAGACTGACTTGTAATGTAACATTGAAAAGAGCAGATTCTTCTTATTTGTGAGCTGAAAATAGCCAAGAATCCAACTGTGATGATTGCTCATTTCTTCAGAAGTTATATTACTCTTTCTCCCCAATTTCCAATGTGAAGGACTACATCTCAAAAACTACTGGAAGTATAGAGGTGAAATATTAAAGTTTTTTTTTTTTCTCCAAGATCCAATTGCTAACATTTCTGGGCTGATTTTAGAATTCTGTAGCTCTTTCTTAATGCATTTCAGTACAATTCCACTCCAATTCAATTCAACAAACATTTATTATACTCATGTACTTTGACAGCAATCTGACCTTTGCTTCATTCGAATGTGGTTACTTTGATTTTCAGAAGGCTATGTCTTTAGAATGTAAGTTCTTTCAGGTCCTCCAGACCAAAAAACTTCAAGTATGGAAGCTCGATGATGACTTTAGAGCTATCTAGGTCAATTCAGAGATCCTCACCATCAATTTGACCACAAGAAAGTGAATTTTGTTTTGACTAGAGTAATGCAGATGTTAAGTTACTGAAGGAAGAAGGGGATGGATTAAAAGCACAAAGATATGTTAGACACCAAGAGTTCCAACTTTGCTTTTACAGGTGAGGAAAATGAGGCATAGTTATTTACTCAGAATGTCACAAGTAGTAAGGATCTGAGGGGAGATTTTAATTAAGATCCTTCTGATCCCAAGTCTACCATCTTAACTTTTCTGACACATTGAAGTTGATGTGAGTCAGTGGGAAGTTTTTAAATATTGACATATTTAAACACTAGTTAAGATACAAATATGAATAGGATGTGTTTCGTCTATGTAAAGAACAGTATTTCATTAACTATAATTAGAATGGTATGATGTCCTCTGTTGCTAGGGATAACAGTGAAAGGCTTACAAAGGATAGTCAGGAAAAAGACCATTATTAATGTCAGATTCAACATGACCCATTCTTTGAAGGTTTTTTTAAAATTTATTTTACAAGATCTCAGGAAGCTGACAACATAGCCAAGTATATATTACATTCCCGGAAATATGTAAAAATAAGACCCTCCCCCAAAAGAGCCATTCAGGAAAAGTCATTCCCTAGTCACTTTAACATCTCTCTTCTTCCTTCTTTAACTATCTCTGCCTGTCAATTGGCTGCATATGACTCTCTGTCTGTCAGTGCCTATCTATCTTCCTTTCTTTCTGTGTTTGTCTTTATGTCTTTGTTTCTCTATCTCTTTCAAGAATGCCATTTCCTTCCTTCCCTCACAGCACAATTGCACTACTTCACACACCCCCCTCCACTGCCATTTTGATAGATGTCAAGAAGCATTTAAAAATATAATTGTACCATTAGGAAATAGGATTGAATAGTGACTCTAACACATTTTAACAATGTGTGGTACATGGTCCTTTATTTCAGTCACAATTTCCTAATTTGTGAAAAGAAATAGCAATATTTACACTATCTCCTAGGGTTGCTATAAGAAAATTTCTTTATAAAGCTTAAAAGTCTATAGAACTATGATATGATATTAAAAAGGACTATTATGTACACTTTTTTCTGCCACTAGATAATTTCCAATTAGTCAATGATTGTCCTAAAATATAGCAATGCAGAATTAAGTGCAGCACACTAGATATAGGCTCACCAGATTGACCTAGAATTGGGCTATCACCTCCTTTCTTATGAAAACATGCTTCTCTTAATGCAGCCTGGAATAGTATTAGCTCATTTGGCTAGTAGGTGGCAATGAAGGTTTTTATTAATCTTGCTGTCCACTAAAATTCCCAAATCATTTTTCACATGAATGGCAGCCATATCTCACCATTTTTTTATTTCTGGATATTTTATTTCTGAACTCATGTGTAGACGTTTTTATTTACTCTTCTTAAATCCCATTTATTCAAATCAGCCATAGTAAGGTCTTTCATGATCCTGGCTTTTTGATGCAATTATATTCATACTATCATCTGAAAACTTGATAAGATATATATCTGAGTCTTGATGTAACTTCTGCACATTTAACAAAACAGAACTAAACATATCCTTAGGATACTCCATCACAGATTTCCTTTCAAGGTGATATTGACTCATTAATTCCTGCCCTATGGGTAGCCATTTAATCAGTTCTGAATATATCACCCTAATCTATCATCTATCCTCAATCTCTCCATCTTGTCCACAAAGATAGCATAATTAACTAGGCTAAGTGGTTTGCTGGTATCTGAGTAAATTATGTGTATAGCATAACCATAATCAGTCTAATCAACTGTTCAAATAAAATAAGTAAAATGGTCCTCTGTGATTAGTTAATGAAAGTATTATGGTTACCATTATAGGTGTTCATAAAATATCTCTTCAATAGCTTATTCTCTATTTTTTTTCCAGTAGCCAAAGTTAAACACATTGTGCTCTTCAGTCTGCAAGCTCAACTTTTTTTGGTTATCTATTTAATTTGAACAATTTTCACTTTTCTCAGTACCCGCAATAACTCCCTCATTCTTCAAGATATTTGAAAGATCATTAACAGTAGCAAATTAATTAGATTCACAAATTCTTTCGTTACTTCATCATATAGATATATACCATCTTTCAAAGACTACTGACCATTCAAAAATCTTTTCTACTATTCACAAATACCCTGGAATATTCATGTGGTAACTTGATTTCACTGAGAACAAGTAGGTACATTATCATATCTTGGATTACAACTAGCTCTGCCATTTTTATTTTGTCCTATCCAATCTAATGTCAATTATTTTTTGGCAGGGAAAACAGAAAAAAAATAAGATTTGTAGAGTGTACTTTTCTCTCAATCAGGAATCATCTGATTTCCCACTCAGGATCGATATAACAAAATAAGTTATATATCTCTTAATTCCCTTTGTTCATATTGATGTCCTCAGATAATTCTAAACTTTAAGGCTCATGATACCATTCTTATAGACATCATTCTTTGTATACACCTTCTCTTATTGAAATTCATGTGCACCCATACATGTCTGTTTGATGGATCAACAAACCTAATTTGTTGATAAGTCAACTGAGTATTAACATATATCTCTTCATCTCTCCTTTGCATACTTAGAGAAATTATGTCTATTCATACCTTCAAATATTTGTTCTTGAACTTCCTATTTTCCTCAGACTTCTTTCCCTTATAAATTTTAGATCACTAAACCCCTCCTAGTCTGTCTCAGAACCCTTTGAAATCTTCCTTTCTGAAATCAAAAGGGCAAGTGTATTATTTCTAGCATATGCCTTATATATCATAAAATCCAACATGTCACCATCCAAAACATTTCTCCCATTTCTGCTATAGAAAATAGTTCCTTCTTAAAGAATAAGAAAGAGTATCAATTCTCCCTTTTTATTGAATAAAAGTTGAATAAAAATTATCTTTTATTTTCCACCAACAGTTGAATAAAATTATTATTGTGCAGCCAAGAAATTAGTAAGAGTAGTTCATTAGTCATTTAAATTTAAAAAAATTCTGAATTTAGAGAGATTAAATGATTTGGCCAAGGCCATGAACTACTTTGTTGTCAGGGGCGTAATGGACCAATAAACCTCCTGGGGGGATGGGAATGAGAAAACTAGGAAGATTTGACCTGCTGACGTGGCTCTGCCAGCTCAGCACTAGAAAGACTTCCTGGTCTGAAATTAAATAACCACTAACCAACCAGAAGGGGACACAACCTGGGTTGGGAATCGTGCCCCTTTTTTGGTTTGGTCTGGAGGGGCTCGCTCCAATGAGATGAAAGCCTCACCCTCGGGGTGGATCAGGATGGATATCTAAAAATAGAAACCTACTTAAACAATGGATAGCTACCCGGAACTAAAACCTTACTTAAACCAACGCCCTGGGCTGTTCGGGGGACTCCTCTGCACTTAATAAAGTATATGCCTCCTGAAGAAGTGTCCGACTGAGTCCCTCCGCCGAGTCCCCCGGGGAGGGAAATCCGGAGACGTCCGAAGCAGAAGCCCACTGAGAGAGTGTCACCTGAAGGACCCGGACCCGGGTCAATTGGCGCCTATCGTGGGGCACACGATAGACGGGACCCCGCCAGGTGACGTGAGTATCCCGCTCGCTTAAGGGCGGAAGAGTCGGACACCCTAGGTAGACGGGGCTACCTAGGAGAAAATGGGCAATAGAATTGCTAAGCAATTGCAGCCAGAGGATTCAGGAGTATTGGCGTGCCAGCTTTATAAAGTCTGCCGAGAAGCGGGCACAAAAATTCATATAAAGGAATGTAGGGAGTGGGTAGTAAAAATACAAACTATATCACCATGGGTTTGCCATGCAGAATTAACTCCTCAAACATGGCAAGTAGTGGGGACACAAATGGCCTCTTATGTGGATGCCACCCCTGGGTTGCTCGTTGAGACTGGTTTTGTCATGTACGGGGTGGAAAAAGCAGCCCTTGTGGGCACCCCACGTCCAACTTGCTGGACTGCCGCTTGTGCGATACAAATGGGAGACTCCCTTGTGGAGATTTCTGACAAGGAGTCGAGATCCCCCTCTACTGCCCCCCTTTTTTATCTTCGGAGTATTGGCGGTCTGGGAGCTCAGGAGACAATCACGACCAGATAGGACCGAGAGGAAAGAGGGAGTTGGTGCAGTCAGAAATTCAACCAGAAAATACATCCAGAGTTGGCCCAGGGCCTGGATTTGTGGCACAGCAAAAAATTTGCCCAGGATTTGTGGCACAGTGGCAAATTCAGCAGCCCGGATGTTCTTCCAGCCCTGGCACTCGGCACAGATCTATGGTGCAGTAAAAAGTTGCAGGAGTAAGTCTAAAAAAGCAATCTTGTACGGGAGAAAGCTTAGAGAAGGAATCTTATGCAAAGCTTAGTTACACAGTGATAGAAATTAAGCCAGAGTTATAATGTGTACAGAGGATTTCTGACAATTTTTTCTCAGTTTTTTGGATTCTTTTATTGTCTGTATATGTGTTCTGTCTTTACATGTTCTGTGTGCGTGTGTTTGTGAGTTATTACGGTCAGCTCCATGGTAGCTGGACCTTGGAAAGTTATCTCTTTTCCTCCCCCTCCTCCCTTCTCTCTGATGGCTGCAGCATCGGGGAGAAGTATGGGAGAGAGAAAGAGAGGAACTAATCTTATATTATTTAGTTTATGTGATTGCAAGGTGTAGTCTTGGATGGGAAATGCAGGGACATAGTGTCTGTGCAGTTTTAAAAGGGGCTTTGATCAAAGCCCATTAGGAAAACAACATGGATATGAAGTTTAAGGAAAGCATAAAAGTTTTGGAAATTATTTGAAGGTTTTTGGTTGAACTCTCTCTCTCTTGCCTTCCCGATCCTGGCCAGATTGTGAGGGTGGAGAGACAGACGAGAGATCTGGGGCAGGCTGATCAGCATTTTCATTATCTCATGCCTCACCTAAAAGAAAAGTATTTTGTATAATGAGAAGTAACCAAAAGGTAGTTATTCTGTTCACATATTAAGTGAAACGTGTCACTCCTAATTGGATGTTTAAAACAGATCAGGATTTGTTATATTATTTGGCACTAGGCAAATTGGAAATATGCATAAATCTTAAAGGGACACCTCAGCAGAGATAAAGCTTTTGAAACTCTCCAGCAGAATGGAATAGACTTGGCGCCACTGGGCAGTTGTCCAGAAGTCTCCCTCCCTTCAGCTGAGGAATTCAAAACCCTCTCATTCAAAAAAGTCCTTAAGGAGTGGACACAGAAATAAAATTTACTTGAGTAAAGGATGGAACCATTAAGATTTTTTGCCCTGCAGTCCCAACTCATCATTCAGCTGGGTCTACAGTGAATTGTAACTTTTATCATTTCAGATTAGATCAAGAGAAGAGAACTATTATTTTGAAGGTTTTCAACTACATTTTTTGTAAAAGTTTAATGACTGTCAACAACAGGACAAATTTTAAACGGTTTTAAATTTTTATTTTCAAGACAATGTATTGGTAAATTAATATGTAATGGTCTATGAAGCAGAAAAGATCTTGCTCTTTTAATCTGAACTTGTAGTCATTCCTTGGCTTAAGCAAAAGTTAAATTTAGTGTTTGAACTTATTAACAACTTAATTTCTAAAAAGGTTTTTTTTTCAGAGTAAATGTAATCAGAGAAGGAGAAACTACCCTGTGAAACAATGATGTAAGGTGGTAAGGCTTAAGTTTGAAGTCACCTATCATAGATTCTACAAAGGTTACAACTTTAAATGACTTTCAGAAATTGATAGGAGTAATTCAGTGGTGTAGGCCACAGTTGGGAATTACAACTGATCAAATGAAACCATTATATGATTTATTGAAAGGTCCTTCTCAATTAAACTCATGCAGAAAATGGACAGATGAAGCACTGGAATGTTTGAAATTAGTGCAGAAAAAGATTATGGGGTGTACTATTAGCAGGATATTAGAATCACAGGACTTGGAAGTAACAATTTATTCACTGAAAAAATACCCACTGGAGTTTTATATCAAAAATAAGGGATTATTGAGTGGGTACATTTGGCTCAGATAAAGAACAGAGCTTGTGTGCTTTATGCTGTGCTGGTAGCCCAAGTCATACATAAGGCAGTGAAGAGAGTAAGGATGTTAATAGGACAGAAACCTCACACAATATATACTATGTATACAAGTCAACAAATAGAGAACTGCATACAAGAGTTTGTGGAATGGCAGATATTGATTAATCAGAATTTCCAACACGGGCTCCCAATTCCTTTTGGGCAGCAATTTGCCACGTGGCCATGATCTTGGGCCAACAAATGCTCTTCCTCACTGGTAGAGGGAGTTAATGTTTTTACAGATGCAACAAAAAATTTTAGGGCATCTATGTATATTCCATCTAAAAGGGAGATGCATAAATTTAAAACAACATTTACTTCTACACAACAAAATGAATTATATGAAGTATTGCAAGCATTATTATATGTGAAAGAACCTTGCAATACATCACAGACAGAAAGTATACAGTACCATTGATACCTAGAGTAGAGTCAGCCTATATTCCTGATAGGGCAGATAGTATTAAACAGATAACTATGGAAGTTCAACTACCAATAAGGGCCAAAACAGCAATATTTTATATCACACACACTTGGTCACATTCTAAATCATGCAGTACCAAAAAGCATTAAACCAAACAATGGTCCAGCTTATGTCAGTAAAGCCATTGAACAGTTCATGGTGGAATTTTCCATTTTACATGTCACTGGAATCCCCCATAATCCCACTGGTCAAGCTATAGTGGAACGAGCAAATCGATCCCTGGACACCTACTTGCAAAAAGAAAAAGGAGGAGTTGGACCAGGAGTTGATAAATTCGCAATTGGCTGTTTATACTCTAAACTGATGATAAATTACAATTGGCTGTTTGGCTGTTTATACTCTAAATTATTTAAAATTCTATAATGATGGCTTATTGGCTGCTATGAAATTCTTAACATTTCCTAATGAGGAGTCTGCAAAGAATGAATCAACAATAACAAGTGCCCTGAAAGTAGCCAGTAATGTGGCACGATGAGAATAAAAATTGATTTGGTCCTCATACAGTGTTAACGTGGGGAAAAGGGTATGTTTGTGTTTCAACAGATGATAATAAAGAAGTTTGGGTTCCAGTGAAAAGGATAACAATGATAGAGGACAACCGCCAAGGTGAAGCGGTCACAGGGAGTGAGGAGGTGCTATCAGTGGCAGATGAAAAAACTTCTGGAGAAGCTTAATCAACTAGGTCACAATGACTCCTTTCATTTTTCTCGTACTTATCATGACACTCAAAGAACACTGCGTCCATCGACCCAGCACCGAAGGAACCACAGAGATGGGCGTTCGTCACGAATCCACCATGGTTAAGGGTGATGTCATGGAGTGAGACAATGCCTAAGTTTATCATCCAAGGCAATATTTCTCACATGTTTAAAGATGATGGACTAGACTATGATAATAATGGGACTCTCTTTCAGAGACACTAACTTTTCAGGACTAGTCGCAGGTTTCCCACTTTGTCTATAGAAGGGTATTTCTGGGAATTGGAATGGGTTTGGTTTTAAATAAATACAGGTGAATGGAACAGAGGGGTATCCCTGGTGTGCCACTATTGTGGACGGACAAGAGACATGGGATGAGAAAGATACATGACACGCTTATAATCTGTTCACCTGGAGGATAAATGGGACAATAGTAGTTTGGTCAGACAAGGACTTTGTGGGACTTGTTCGTGGAATGAAATTTAGGCCATTTTGTAACTTACAAAAGAAGAGAAATGTAACCCTTTGGCATCTGTATACGGGGTTTTTACCATTTGAGAATCGTCACACAAACGGAGGTTAGAAAAAATCCCTCTATAGATAGAACAGCGGTTAAGACATTAAACGACTTCCAGAAATTAATAGGGTCCATACAATGGTTAAGGAACACTGCACCTATATCCAATGAGTTAATGCGACCGCTTTACCAAATTTTGAGAGGACCCTCTGCACTTAATTCCCCTAGAGACTGGACCAAAGAGGCTATGCAGGCTATGGATGCTATAGAGCGCATAGCTAACGAATCCACTGTCCAACGCATAGATCCGCTACAGCCGGTTTATATAACTGTTGTGTCAAACCCATCTTTAGGTATAGCTGCCTCAATATTTCAACAGGCTGGCCCTTTGGCGTGGGTCTATCCTTCCAAACCCAACAAAAGTGTCCCCTCTAAGCTAGAGACACGGAGACTGCTGCTAATGAAAGCCTCAGAATTGGCTCAAGGCATTACCGGTAAGGTTCCTATCATATTAATAGAGGATTCTGTAGAGATATTCACACAATTAGCACATGAATCAGAAACTTGGGTGGTGGTCTTAACTACCCACCAGACTGTTCAAGGTCATCTGCCTCCATCGCTCAGGGGGTGGGCTTTATTGCCCTTGTCGATTCCAAAAAACCTAGTGCAATCGACGCCGGTCGACGGCATTAACATATTTACAGATGCGACAAAGAAAAATAAGGCCTCAGTTTATATCCCAGCCAAGAAAATTTTGCAGATCTTACAAACACCATATACCTCTGCCCAGAAAAACGAACTATATGCTGTTTTATAAGCTTTACAATTATGCCCCTCTGAACCCTTTAATCTAATTACAGATAGCCTTTTTTGTTACCACCTCCTTACTCATATTGCCACTGCAGATTTTTCGCAGTCCTCTTCGGCTATCTTGCCGATGTTGGTGCAGTTACAACAAACACTTGTAGATTGGAAACACCCTTTATATGTTTTACCTATCAGGATTCCCAAAATCACCCTTACCCGCATGTATACCTACCCCGAATATGTTTGATGTTGTCCAAGTTTGCTCTACAGGTTATCCGGTGATAGGAGAGATGATAAACAACACCCACCTGTATTTCATGGATGGCATCCCAGGACCCTACTTCACTGCACCTGTCCCTCATGCGGTATCCGGCAACCAGATCAATACCACGGTGGTATTGCAGGCACACCTATGGAACGCCGCAGCGGCGTTCGGAAAGGCCATACACATGACGGACAATAGTGTGCCCCTCACAGACAATGCCACACTGAACAAACAGTGGTTTAACCTTCTTACGGAACGTGGGTACCACTGCGATGAATCTTCTAGCTCAGGACATTGCAACTCTTTTGAGGTAGTGACACAGACAACTACAGACACCGAAATGTTCCTGATTTGTAGGGACTGGAGCATCACTGGCACCCATGATTTTAACATTATTTGCCATAATGGATCCCTATCAAACACCCTTCAGAGTAAGGACTTAACAGGGAATGGCACCTTTGTAATATTGCTGAAAATACCCCTGGTAACCTTTTGCCGGTAGGATCTTATAGACCCTTTGCGGACTCAGACTATTTTGAAATGATCACTGCCCGAGTGGCACGAGTGAGACGGGGACTGGACATTTCTACAATGGATATCATTGGACTAGCCGTGAGTGTTTTACAACAAATAGAACTTGCGGCACTGCAGAATGAGGTTAAAGGTATGGCACATGATCTGGCCGACTTTATGGTCTATTCGGAAGCGGCATGGGTGAAGCAACAACAGATAAATAGACAGGTGGCACTTGAGCTAGCCGCGCTGACCTCTGCGGTAAAAGCATTGGCCACGATGGTACAGGTAGAATCAATGCTTCAAGGGCTATCGTGCGATACGCAGCTGTTACGACCTGCATGCATGACTGCCCTCATGCTTAACGCTAGCACAGAGCTTGAAGATGCTATTGCCAGACTTGATGACTTCCAAAGTTTAGATACTTATATATTAAAGTTAGATGAGATAATTAAAAGCATACAAAATGCCACAGACCATTATAAGAGGGATATGAAAAATCAGCATGGACTTTTTCCAGACTGGTTGAGAAATCTTAATGTTACACAATGGCTTCATACATTTTTTTGTTACTGGATTGGGAATTGCCCTGTTATGTGTGATTTGTCTCTGCCTACCTTGCTTATTGTCATGTATTATGAAATTATGGATGAGTACCCTGGAACAGCTGAGGGCTGATATACTTCTGCAAAAACACAAAGGGGTCGTTGCCAGGGGTCGATCCTGATTACCTGACTAATGAGGGCTGGGGCTAAATTAAGGCTTGCTGACTACTATCACCCCGCTAAGATTCATAATGGGCTCTCGCTGTGACTGTGCCAATGACGGGAATATTGTGGTCCCATGACCTGGATAATCATAACATTGGCTGCAGAGGTACCCAATGACGGGATTATTGTGGGTCCACCTACCAGAAATGCTGGAGGTGGGGACCACCCACATAGCCTAAGACAGGGGCCCTGCCCACTTTCGGTACCAGGCATGGAGGCACGCCACATAGCCTAAGACAGGCCCTTCACCTGCCCTTATAAAACAAAAAGGGGGAGTTGTCAGGGGCGTAATGGACCAATAAACCTCCTGGGGGGATGGGAATGAGAAAACTAGGAAGATTTGACCTGCTGACGTGGCTCTGCCAGCTCAGCACTAGAAAGACTTCCTGGTCTGAAATTAAATAACCACTAACCAACCAGAAGGGGACACAACCTGGGTTGGGAATCGTGCCCCTTTTTTGGTTTGGTCTGGAGGGGCTCGCTCCAATGAGATGAAAGCCTCACCCTCGGGGTGGATCAGGATGGATATCTAAAAATAGAAACCTACTTAAACAATGGATAGCTACCCGGAACTAAAACCTTACTTAAACCAACGCCCTGGGCTGTTCGGGGGACTCCTCTGCACTTAATAAAGTATATGCCTCCTGAAGAAGTGTCCGACTGAGTCCCTCCGCCGAGTCCCCCGGGGAGGGAAATCCGGAGACGTCCGAAGCAGAAGCCCACTGAGAGAGTGTCACCTGAAGGACCCGGACCCGGGTCACTTTGTTCCTTAAGAAATTTTTTGACTGGGAGCATAGCCAAGACAGCATAGTAGAAAGATGGACATATGCTAACTCTTCCCCCACAGCCCATAAAATACCTGGAAAAAATGACTCTTGGCAAATTGTAGAGCAGTAGAATGACAGAGTGAAAGAGATTTCTAGCCCAGGGTGGCCTAGAGGGCCAACAAGAAAGTACAGTCACACCAGATGTAGGGTGGAGCACAACCCAACCTGAGCAGGCCTCAGGGGCTGGTTCCTCAGCAGCAGCAGAAGTTCCTAGATCTCTCAACCCATATGCGCCAAATAAAACTTCTGGGTTCTGGGAGAGGGCTTTTTCACAGGGTGGGAGGGGAACAGGGTCCGCTCCCCACCTCCCATCCCTGGCCCCAGGTGGCAGAGGTGGTGGTAGCCATGGCAGCATCCCTTTGTGGAACTCTCAGCCTAAAAGACATGGGGGAATTGAGCAGCGGATCTGAGCCTCAAACCTGAGTGTTAGCCCTGCCCCAGCCTAAAAGCCCTGGGGGAAGTGAGCAGCTGATCTGAATCTCAGCTGTGAACCAGGTCAGGGAGAAAACTGCTTTCCCTTGATTGTGCCATCTTGGAGGAACTGAAAACTTACAGGTCCCCAGAATATACCCTACTCTTGACAAAGGACTCCAAAGTCAAGTAACTGGCTGGAAAAAAATGCCCAAAAAAGGGGAAAAAAATAAGACTATAGAAAGTTACTTTCTTGGTGAACAGGTACTTCCTTCCATTCTTTTAGAGGAGGAAGAAAAATGCTTACCATCAGGGACCTCCAAAATAAGATATACAATGGCTTCAGGCCACAGAAGAGCTCAAAAAAGATTTTGAAAATCAAGTAAGAGAGGTGGAGAAAAAATTTGGAAAAGAAATGAGAACGATGAAAGAAAATCATGAAAAACAAGTCAACAGCTTGCTAAAGGAGACCCAAAACATGCTGAAGAAAATAACATCTTGAAAAATAGGCTAACTCAATTGGCAAAAAAGATCCAAAAATTCAAAGAGGAAAAAAAGGCTTTAAAAAGTACAATTAGCCAAATGGGAAAGAAGGTTCAAAAACTCACTGAAAAAATAGTTCTTTAAAACTGAGAATGGAGCAGATAGACATTAATGACTTTATGATAAACCAAGAAATTATAAAACAAAACTAAAGGAATGAAAAAATGGAAGACAATGTAAAATATCTGATTGGAAAAACAACTGACCTGGAAAATAAATCCAGGATAGACAATTTAAAAATTATGGGACTACCTGAAATCCATGATTAAAAAAAGAGCCTAGACATCATCTTTCATGAAATTATCAAGGAAAACTGCCCTGATATTCTAGAATCAGAGGGCAAAATAAATATTGAAAGAATCCACCTATCACCTCCTGAAAGAGATCCCAAAAGAGAAACTCCTAGGAATATTGTAATCAAATTCCAGAGTTCCCAGATAAAGGAGAAGATATTGCAAGCAGCTAGAAAGAAACAATTTGAGTATTGTGGAAGTACAATCAGCATAACACTGGATTTGGCAGCTTCTACATTAAGGGATTGAAGGGTCTGGGATAGGATATTTCAGAAGTCAAAGGAACTAGGATTAAAACCAAGAATCACCTACCCAGCAAAACTGAGTATAATACTTCAGGGGAAAACATATGGTCATTCTATGATATAGAGGACTTTCAAGCATTCTTGATGAAAAGACCAGAACTGAATAGAAAATTTGACTTTCAAATACAAGAATCAAGAGAAACATGAAAAGGTAAACAGGAAAGATAAATCATAAAGGACTTTCTAAAGTTTAGCTGTTGATATTCCTACATAGAAAGATAATATGCGTAACCCTTGAGACTTTTCTCAGTGTTTTGGTAGTTGTAGGGATTATACACACACATAAACACCCCACCCACACACACACACACACACAGAGCACAGGTTGAATTGAATAGGAAGGGATCATATCCAAAAAAATAAAATTAACTGGTGAGAGAGGGATATATTGGGAGGAGAAAGGGAGAAATGGAATGGGGCAAATTATCTCAATAAAAGAGGCAATTAAAAGTTTTTCAAGGAGGGGGAAAGGGGTAAGGTGTGAGGAATAAAGTGAAGCTTACTCTCATCACATTTGGCTCAGGAAGGAATAACATGCACACTCAATTTGGTATGAAAACTTATCTTACCCTACAGGAGAGTAGGGGAAAAGGGGATAAGCAGAGTGGGGGGATGATAGAAGGGAGAGCAAATGGGAGGAGGGTCCAATTGAAAGTAAACACTCTTGGGGAAGGACAAGGTCAAAAAAGAGAATAGAAGCAATGGGAGCAGGATAAAATGGAGGGAAATATAGTTAGTCTTAGACAACGTGACTATTATGGAAGTCATTTGACAAACTACACATATATAGCCTATATTGAATTGGTGACAGTGGGGATGAGTGGAGAGAGAGGAAGGAAGAAAAGTTGGAACTCAAAGTTCTAGGAACAAATGTTGAGAATTGTTTTTGCATACACCTGGGAAACAAGAAATACAGATAATGGAGTATAGAAATTTATCTTTCCCAGAAGACAAAAGAGAAGATAGGGATAAGGGAAGGGAGTGCTATTAGAAGGGAGGGTAGATCTGGGGAAGGGGTAATCAGAATGCTCGTTGTTTTGGGGTGGGGGAGGGGAGAGATGGGGAGAAAATTTGGAATTTAAATTAAATTAATTAAAATTTTGTGAAAATGAATATTGAAAACTAAAAATAAATAAATAAGCGTTAAAAAATAAAAAACAAATTTTTGACTGGATTTGAATTAATCATCTGGGAACATCAGGAAGAGGTCAATTATTTAATTCCTGATAGACTATGTTAGGTCCTTAATGCATTCATTTCCATAACTTTGGCAAAATGTCTTCAGTTCACAAAACTACAAGATAATAAATACTTAGGTAGAAGGGATCTTAGATTTTATGCAACTCAACATGTCTATTTTATCAAAGATAAACCTGGGTCAGAGATATTAAGTTACTTAGCCAAGGTTACAAGACAGGAAATTTTAGGTTTTGAGCCTAGATCCTCTCATCCCAAACTGAATGATCATATCATTGTACTTTATATGGTTTGGTTTTCAAATACTTTGGATTTTTAAGGTCACTTATTTTGTTGTTGGACAGTTCCAGTTATCAGAAAATTATTTTGTCAGGTCAAGTTAAGAAGCGCTCATTTTTCACTCTGTCAAGGACTATGCTAAACCTTAGAAATACAAAGAGAAAGAAAGAAAATCCCTGCCACCAAGGAGCTTACATACTAATGGAAGATAGCATATAAAAGTATATTAGTAATATCTTATACTGAACTGAAATCCACTTCCCATCATTCTTGTATGTGATGCATTTCAATTCAATTTAATCTAATAATTGAATTGAATACCTACAATGTACCAATTACTATGCTAGATAGTCAAGACACAAACACAAAAAAGTTTGCCCCACTTTAATCTCAACAACTTTACATTTCACTGAGGGGAGAGAGAAAAGGGGACATAGCATATGTTAGATAAATAAATATAAACAATTTTTATTTTTCTAAGATCAGAAAATGACTTCCTGTCAGTTATTACTCTTTTCTTCTTGTAATAATGTTGTATTATATTTTCTATCAATTTACTTAATTGTGTGTGTAGTATCTGCATAGAATAATGGGGAATTTCCTCATTTTAACATAGATGCATGGGAGTAACAAGGAATTGAGGCCTCAGTGCAAGACAATATGCCCTTTCCTCAAACATGAAAGCTCATTTGAAAAAAATAATAAAGGTTTTTTTTTTTCTATTTTATAGACAAGTGTAACATTCAGAAAGGTAATGCATCATAAATGTGCAAGTAAATCAATAATGCTTGGTGTGCCTGGATTGTAAATCAAGACTTGGGATCCAAATATAAAATTCTGTGACCAGAATAAATCAGTGAAGCTGATAAAAGAGAAATGAATGTACCTACCATGTCACAGTCTTGCTATAATTTTCTTAACAGCAATGAGAAATCTGACAGATACAATCTTGAATAGAAATTACTCTATACCCACAACTCTCCATCAAACATAGTAGAGTTATTTCTGGACTTGAACTGAATGCTGGTCATATTACTAACATCACTGACACAAAATGATTTACGAAAAGAAGATTTAGGTTAGAAGTCAGGAGATCTGAGTCCTTGTTGTAAATTATCCATAACTTGATATGTGAACATGAAAAAACCAAGTCACTTTTCTATTCCTCAGTTTGTTCATCTATGAAACAGGGTGGGGTTCAGATGCATGACCCTGAATGTCCTTTCTATGTTTATGAGACTACATTATAAAATGGAATGAGTGTTGGGTTAAGGCTAGATAACCTTAGCTTGAATCCTGGATGTGCTATTTACTGCTATGGGACATTAGGGAAACTGTTTCTCTGTATATGACAGATTTTACTGTACTAGATCATCTCTTTGATCCTTTTCAAGCCTAAATCTAAGACTGTGAGATCAGTACTTGACTCAAATGCATGCAGGACACATTTTGAATGTTATGTATGTATGTGTATATATAATACATACATATATGTATATATGTACATATATACACAAAATATATGTGTGCATATGTATGCATATACACCTATATATACATATATACATACATATACACACATATACATGAATGTATATATGTATATATGTGTGCTGATATATATATACATATATACATACATATATATATATATAATCTACATATATAGTCCAACTACTGAGGGGTAAAGATGGCAAAATAGAGGAAGCACTGCAAGTGAAGTCTTTCAAAATTCATCTCCAAACAAATTTAAAATCCTGACTCAAATCATATTTTGGAGTGGCAGAATCACCAAAATATCAGAGTAAGGCATTTTTTAGCCAAAGACAACTTAGAAATTCTGAAATAGAGTTCTGGGATACAGGGGTGGAGGATAGCCCAGAACTCATTTGGATGCAAGTCAAGTGGTGGCAGGACTTCAGTGTTAGCATGTGATATAAGGGCTAGATGCTGTTTGACAAGTCCCTTATCTATACTAACTTCTGAGTCACAGTTCAAGGGGACAGAGGAGGCTGTTTGGTCAGGAGGGAGAAGTGGAACTGAGAAATAGTATTAATTTTGATCCTAAGGGAGCAGGAACTTTTCCTGAATAAGATCAGCTTCCCAGATCACCTTGGAAGAATTGAAATACTCCTAAATCCCCAAGAACTATCTTTGCAAATAGCAATGCAAATAAGTTTAGAACTGGGCAATATGCCTCTCCTTCTCATCCAACAGTGAGAAGAGAGGTCAATTTTAACATAAATTCAAATTCAAGAAATAGACTAGAAAAGTAATAAAATAAGAAAAGAATAGTACCATTAAAAGCTACTATAGTGAGATGATAGGTTAAGACCCGAACTCAGAAGAAGACCACAATGTTAAAAGAGCTACAAGAAAAGATTTAAAGGAAAAAGACATATGAACTGGATACCAACCCCCAAAGAATTCCTGGAAGAGGTAAAAAAGAAAAAAAAAGTTTAAAAATTGAGTAAGAATGGTAGAGGAAAAATGGATAAAGAAATGTGAGTAATGGAAGAAAATTATGGAAAAAAATTAGCAACTAACATCTTGGTAAATGAGATACACACACACACACACACCAAATACTCAAGAAAATAACACTTTTACAAAAGGCCATTTGGAAAAAGAAATTTTTCACTTCACTTATGAAAATACCTCCTTAGGGGCCAGAGCCAAGGTAACAGTCAAAGCAGGGACTCACCTGTGCTCATTCACAAATTCATTCCAACTCTAAGAAGTGAATATGAAAGAATTTTAGAGAGACAGAATCCACTGGGAGACAGAGTGTGTCAGATATATAGCCCAGGACAGCCGGAAAGTACCGCAGAAAGGATTACACCCAGAGCATAAAGCATACAGGAGGCACCAGGGCAGATGCAGCCATAGCAGAGCAAGAATGGCCCAGGGCAGTCTGACTCTCCAGTGGTAGTTCAGATTTCCAAACCACTCAGTATGGGATGAGAGTCCAGCAAAACTGGGTGAGAGAGAAGCACAGGGCCCATGGCAGCTGCAGCAGCTACTCCTGGGACTATCAACCCATAGACTAAAGGTTAGAATTCACCTACTTGATCTTCCAGGAGCCAAGATGGCTCACCCTCCCTGATTAACCTTGAAAACCCCAGAGAACACTACTCCAGGAAAAATCCTGAAATAGAGGAGCCAGCAGAAGAGGTAGTCTTTTAACTCCGGAGGCTAGGGAAACCACTGGGAGGGGTCACTTTTGCTGTGACTGAAGAGGATCAGTGCCAGAAGCATCCCAGCAAGCCCCACCTGAGCAGACCAGCAGGAGATCGTGAGTCCAAGGAGGGAAGGAGTCAGTAAGCACCAATACCAGTACCTCAGCACAGCCAGGGGAATTGGACAGACAGTAGCCTAAACATGGTTAGTGTACCCCTGGGGGAGGAGGAGAATTCTGTGACCAGACCACACCACCCCTCCCAAACATGCCTTGAGCTTAAGTGCAACCCCAGGAAACTCAGAATTCACTAGGCCTTGGCCTTGGCATACACCAGCCAGTTCAGCAACAGGTAAGCTGCAGTTTTATATAGCTTCTAATTGAAAGAATCAGATGCCACAGAACACAAAACCAGTAATTAGGCCCCAAGCACCTTGCACAAGAAACATGGAACAAAGCCCCCTGTACCTCAGAAGCATAGATTCATCTTAAAAGTCAGGGAAAAGGCAATTATCACGAGTAGGAAGCAGATTAGAAAATAACTCCTTAAAAAGTAGAATTGGTCAAATTGGAAAAATAGGTACAAAAGTTCATTGAATAAAACAAGTTTTAAATAATTGGATGAATAGCAGATTAGACATTAAGAAATATTTTTTAAAAGTTAAAAAATGAAAGAAAAAAACAAAAGGTATTACAAAGTACCACATAGTAAAAGCAACTTAACCTAGAAAGTAAATCAAGGAGATATCATTTAACAATTATCAGACAACCTGGAAACCATAGCCAAAGCAAAAAGAGCCTGAACATCATATTTTAATAGGTGGGCTAGGAAAACTGCCTCAATGTCTGAGAACCAGACACTAAACAGGAAATTCAATGAATTCACCAATCACCACTTGAAAGAGATCCCGATATGAAAACTCTCAGAAATATTATCGCTATATTCCAGAGTTCCCAGGTTAATGAGAAAACATTCCAAGTAGCCATAAAGAATTGATTCATATACTGTGGATCCATAATCGGGATCACAAAAGATTTAGTGATTTCTACATTAATGGAGCAAAGGGTTTAAAATATATTATTCCAGAAGACAAAGGAGCTAGGATTACATCAGAGAATAAGAACCCAGCAAAACTGAGTATAATCCTTCAGGGGAAAATAAATATTTAATGAGAGGACTTCCAACCATCTCTGATAAAAACACCAGAGATGAAGAGAACATTTGGCATTCAGAGAGAAGAGTCAAAAGAAACATAAAAAGGTAAGCATGTAATAAGTAATAATAAATAAGTAATAAGTAACTTAATAATAAGTTAATGTAATAATAAATAAGTAATAAGTAACTTAATAATAAGTTAATGTAATAATAAGCATGTAATAAGTAATAATAAATAAGTAATAAGTAACAAGTAATAATAAAGAACCGAATAGGTTCAATCTGTTTCGATTTCTATTTAGTAAGATGATACATGCAACTTCTGAAAACTTTCTCATTATTAGAGTAGTTATAAGGACTCTACCTATACAAGGGGCATGGGTGAGAATTGACTATGAAAGGATGATTTAGCAAAATAAAATTTAGGGGGTAAGAAAGAGGGATTCACTGGGAGAAGGGGGAAGGGAGAGATAGAATGGAGAAAATTATCTTGCATAAATTTGTCTTGCATAAAAGAAGTGTCCACTCATCTAAATTGGTTCAAAGAGTGAAAACATATCCTCGTATATACATACATGTGCAAAGATACATATGTATATACATGTGTAAGTGTACATATATGTTTATGTGTATACGTGGATACATATGTGTTCATAATCAGTTGGGCATACAGATCTATTTTACCCAATAGGAATATCAGAGTGGAAATGGATAAAATAAAAAGGGGTGATAAAAGGAATAAGGGATAAAGGAAAGCAGTCTTTTGAGGAGGGAGAGGAGAATAAGAGAGAAAGAAGGATAAGCAGAAAAATGTATGTGAATAGGATGTTTACTCCAAATGGAAGTACATAGCAGAATGGAGTAGAAAACAGAATCCAATGATATGTTATTTACAAAAAATGCAATTGAAAAAGAGAGATACATATAGAGTTAAAATAAAATGTTGAATCAGTACTAATTACGTCTCAGCTAAAGTAAAAAAAAAAATATCTGGGGTAGCAATAACGATCTCAGACAATGAAAAAGCAAGAATAGACCTAATTTGAATGAAAGTAAGAAATTGGGGAGAGGGTGTTTACATCAAGTTTCTCTAATAGAAATATCAATTCTCCCATATATTCGGAACTGATTCAAATGTATAAAAATAAGAGTCATTGCCCAATGGCATAATAATAAATAATCAAAAGATATGGATAGGCTGTTTTCAAGAGAATAAACCAAAGCTATCAACTGTAAAATAAAAATGCCGTAAATCACTACTGATTAAACAAACGCAAGTTAACAGAACTCTTAGAAAGTACCCCACATCTCAAATTTCTGGAAGGGATGTAGCAAAATTAAGACACTAATATCCTGTTGGTAGGAGTTGTGAACTTGTGCAATCATTCTGAAGAATAATGTGGAACTACAAAAAAGTGCTATAAAACTGAACTTACCTTTTGATAATGCAATATATTAGCACTAGGTCTGTATTTTAAATATATTAAAGAAAAGAGAAAAGGACTTTCTATACAAATATATTTATAGCACTTCTTTTGTGGTGGCAAAGAATTAGAAATTTAGGAATAATTGAAGAAAACTTGAGAAAAAAATGAGAAAACGGTGGAATAAGTTGCATTATATGATTATGATGGAATACTACTGTAATATGAAAAATGAAAAGGGAGAATGATTCAGAAAAACCTTGAAAGTCTTACATGAACTGAAGAAAAAATGAACTGAGTAGAAGCAGCATAACATCCTACACAATAACAGCAATATTGTATAATGATTTAACTATAAAAGACTTAGCAACTCTCAGCAATGCAATGATTCATGACAATTCCAGAAGATTCACTATGAGAAGTTCTTTTGCCCTCCAGAGAGAGAACTAATGATCTCTCAGCGACTCAAAATTGAAACATACTTTTTTCACTCTATAGTTTTTGGTTGTAATGCTTGTTTTCTTTTATAAATATGGCTAATATGGAAACATGTTTTGCTTGATTTTGCCTGTAATTAATATTATATTCTTTGTCTTGTCAAGTGATGGGGAGGGAGTGCAAAAGGTAGGGTGAGAACTTGGAACATAATTTTTAAAAAGTGTTAATAGAAGCATTCCCAATAAGATCAGGAGTGAAATAAGGATGTCCATTTTCACTACTATTATTCAATATTGTACTGTAAATATTAGCTTCAGCAGTAATCCAACAAAAAGAAATTGGTGGAATTAGAATAGGCAATGAGAAAGCAAAACTGTCACTCATTGCAGACAATATTATGATATACTTAGCAAATCCTAAAGAATCAACTAAAAAAAAAAACTACTTAAAACAGTGATCAACTTTAGTAAAGTTGCAGGTTATAAAATAAACACACATGAATCATCAGCATTACCAATGAAGCCCAGTAGCAAGAAATTCAAAAATAAATTCCATTTAAAATAATTGTAAACAATATACAATATTTGGAAGTGTACCTGCCAAGACAAACCCAGGAACCATATTAACACAAATACAAGACACTTTTAACAAGAATAAAGTTAGATTTGAATGATGGGAAAAATATCAATTGCTTATGGGTAGGCAGAGCTAATATAAATAATAAAAATGACAATTCTACCTAAATTAATTTACTTATGCAGTACCATGCCAATCATACTACCAACATTATTTTATAGAGCAATAAAAATGATAAAATTAATCTAGAATAATAAAAGTTCAAGAATATCAAGGAAATTAATTTAAAAATGCAAACAAATTTGACCCAGTCATACCATATCTAAAACTACAGTATAAAGTGGAAATCCTCAAAACTATGTGGTACTGGCTAAGACATAGAGTGTAATAGATAAGGTACACAAGACACAGTAGTAAGCGATTATGGCAATCTATTATTTGATAAAGTCAAAGACTTCAACTTCTTGGAAAAGAACTCACTTTTTGACAAAAATTACTGAGAAAACTGCAAATTGGTATGGGAGAAGCTAATTATAGACTAACACTGCATACTCTGTACCAAGATAAAGTCAAAATTGGTACATTATTTAGACATAAGGGATGACACCATAAGCAATTTAGGAGAGCAAGGAATAGTTTGCCTGTCAGATCTAAGGAGAAGGAAAGAATTTATTCCTAAACAAGATAAAGAGAATGTTATGAAATGCAAAGTGGATAATTTTTATTATATTATATTTAAAGGTTTTTGCACAAACAAACCAATGCAACCAAAATTATAAGGAAAGCAGTAAGCTGAGAAACAATTTTTATAGCCAGTGTTCCTAACTTATTTCTAAAATACATAGAGAATTGAGTCAAATTTATAAGAATACAACTCATTCCCCAATTAATATATGGTCAAAAGATATAAACAGCCAATTTCCAGATGAAGAAATTAAAGCTATTTGTAGTCATATAAAAAATTTCTTAAACCTCTACTATTAAGAGAAATGCAAATCAAAGGAAGTCTGAGATATTATCTCACACTTAACATTGACTATTATGACATAAAAAAAGGAAAATGATAAATGATGTTGGAAAAATTGGATCACTAATACATTTTTGATGGAATTGTGAAGTCATCCAACCATTCTGGAGAGTACTTTGAAGCTATTACCAAAATGTAATATAACTTCAATTTGATCCCTTGGATCATACACTACTATGTCTGTATCCCAAAGAGATCATAAAACAGAAAAAGGACCCATATGTACAAAAATATTTAGAGCAACTTTTTTTATGGTGGGAAAGAATTGGAAATTGAGGGGATGTTCATCAGTTAGGGAAAGGCTAAACAAGTTGTAGTACATGAATGAAATGGAATACTATTGTTCCGTAGGAAACGATGAGCGCATGGATTTCAAAAAAACCTGGAAAGACTTATATGAACTGTTGCCGAGTGAAGTAAGCAGAACCTAGAGAACATCATAAATCATAAACAGCATTAGCAGTATCATGTGAAGATTAACTATGAGGGACTTAGGCCTTCTCAGCAGTACAGTTATCTAAAACTAGTCCAAAAGACTCATGATGGAAAATACTAACCACATCTAGACCACATTAGTGTCTGAATGGATCATGCTGTTTGGTTTTTTGTTTTCTTTTTCTCTCATCTTGTTTTCTTTGTATTTTGTTCTGATCCTTTTTTCACATGATTAATGTGGAAATATGTTCAAAATGATTGTACACATAAAAGCTATATCTGATTGAGTGCTATCTTGGGGAGGGGTGAGGCAAGGGAAGGAGGAAGAAAAATTTGGAGGTCAAAATTTTACAAATATAAATGTAGAAAATTATCTTTACATGTAACTGGGAAAATAAAATACTATAAAGGAAAAAAGAAAATTCTTTAGAGATTTAAAATATAAATTCCCTTCTTTTGAAATAAGATGTATTCTAAAATAGTAGATATTTACTTAAAGTGAAGAGACACTGAGTTACACAGAATAATAAGCTACTTGAAACAGAAGGGGTTTAATAAACCATCTAGTCAAACCCTCCAATTGTTTTTTAGATAAGGAAACTGAAATTCATTATAGGTTGTGACTTACCTAAGGTCACACATCTAAGTAAATATTGAAGCTGAGGCCTGAACTCAGTTCACCTTACTATAAGTCCAATAGTTCTAACAGACCATGCATGCCAAGGTCATTAATGGCAGAACCCACTCGAAAACCCAGTTGTTCTGACTCGTAGTTAGTTCAGTGTTGCATGTATGCCATAAAGCTCCCTCTTGTCCTTATATAATTTCATTTTTATGGTTTTAAGTACTTGCCTTAAATTAGTTAGACTTTCAACAATAGTATAACTGTGATGTAATGGACTTTGTGAGATCACATTTGAGGAGAAAGAAAAAAAAACACTAACTTTTCATGTAGTTAATTCCCTGTATTAAGAACCAAAGGAGAGAAAAAAAATGAAGATTTCAACTGTCAGCATTAAAGTTATTCAATAGAAGTGTTAAAATGTGAGTGATTATGGGAGATGGAGGGAAGGAAGAGAAGGGCCAAAAAGGGAGTAATCCAACAGCTATCTATCTGGTCTCCCTACTTCAACTTCTACTCAGCAGCCAAGATGATTTTTTTAAATTTTCCTTCCTCAAATTCTATTAGTTCTAGTGGTTCCCTTTTACCTCAAGGGGCAAATATAAAATAAACTCCATTTGCCAGGTAAAGCTGGCTCCTCCACACCTTTCTAATATTCTCAGACTTAAAAGACTAGAATACAACAGTTCCAGCTTATTGGCTGTTCCTCAAACACAACACTATCTCCCATCTCTATGTCATTGTCTATTCCCATGCCTAGAGTGCTTTATGCTATCACCTCTGCCTCATGGTTTTCATGGCTTCCTTCAAGACTTAGCTTAAATTCTACCCTCTATAGGTGGCCTCCAAGTTGGTAAAAGTTTTCTTTCTCATATTACCTGCTCTCTATATATCTTAAATGTTCCTAGTTACTTATATCTTCTCCTTAATTAGAATTTAATTTCCTTGAGGTCAGGAACTTTTTTTCTTGTTTTCCATCACCAGTGATAATTATATGCCTAGCACACAGTAAATACTTATTAACTGAATGATCAACCAATTTCTTTTCTGTGTCAGAGTACAAACAAAACGTAAGTATCCCAACTTCCTTCTTTAGTTTAGGGTGTTTTGTTTTGTTTTGCTTTTTACTATTGCTACTATTTGGCATTTTATACCCAATCAAAGAGTATTACAAAATTATTTTCTGTTAGAGAATAGACTTGTGATCTGTGCAATTTTGCGGTTGGTGCATGGAATGTGAAATGCTGGAGTAAGAAAAGGCCTTAGGGTCCACATGATATAATGAATACAGCCTGAAGTTTATGTGCAAAGATTTGTCCTGGTACTTATATTTATCTGTGTTATGTTGACCCAATTCATGTAAGTACTTTGAACTTCATTGGCAAAATTAAGATATGTGGACTTTTATTCTCCAGCTTACACCATTTTGTTCAAGGAAGTATTTTAATCATGTGATCATAGATTTAGAACTTGAGACAACTGAGAGGCCTAGTAAGGTTAAGTGACTTACATTCACACAGTTAATAAGTAGCATAATCGGGATATGAACCAATCCCTTTTGATTTGAGATCTGCTGTGTTTACCAAAGCTCTATTTGGTAAGTCATAAATTATGATACAAATGTGCACATTATTAATAGAATATATAGAATTTGCTGATAGAAGCCTTGGAGAACTTAGAGAATCATCCACACCCTAACCTTATTTTATAGATGAGGAAACTTAGATCCATGGAGGCATCCAAAATCAAAAGGGCAAAGGTCATTATGCTTTAACCCTTTAGTTTATTTATTTGTACTTAGATTTCCTGTGGTTAAAACAATGCTATGACCATTCACTTCTTTGATTATTTGAAAATGAGTGCCAACCTGGTAGCTTGATTAGATTTTGAAAAAAAAATAGATAACAAGATAGTGGTCTGAGATACCATTGGATTCATCCTGGTTGGCTAGCTAAACTCTTGATATATATATTCAACTACCAATCAAACATAGCTTATTTATTTCACCTAAAGTAATATAAAGTAAAATAATATTTCTTTTACCCTTAATGAAATTATAATCTAGTTAGGGAGATATCACATAAATACATGAAAATTTACACTGCCATTGAAACTGATATCCCAAAACAGTATTGATTCCTTAATTGATAGATGAGTGGTGTGAAGGTGGGAAGTTCTCTGTGACTCAAATAAGGAAGAAAGCACTGAGGGATAAAATGGTCTTTGGATGTATGTGAGAATTAGGTGTCATTGGCCTGTTCTGTCTGTCTCTATGTATAGTCCACTATTGCTATTAAAAATAAGGAGGGCATGAGTAGGAGCTCTCCAGGCAAAGGGAATTCAGAAAAAAACTAGAAGATAATGTGATTGGCTACTCACAATGATGTTTAAGTTTCATATATATTCATAGGCCATCAAATGAAGAAAATTAGAGTTCTTTTCTAGCTAAAGAGTCTGTTGCACAATATTTATTGAACATGATTGATGAAGGTTTTATTTTTACCTGATACTAGCCAAACTTTCAAGGCCCTCAGTCTTGCTTAAGTTTCTGGTTTTAGTTCAAGGACCCCTCTGCCCCTTTAAATGCTAGAACTACTCTTGGTACATTGGATGGAATCATCACTCCCAATCAACAACCATGACATCTGTTTGAACATCATTACTGTCTATCTAGGTAGACTGTTTAGTTTCAAGGCCTGTATCCCTGGTTGCTAAGCTTTGTTTTTATGAGGACAGTTCAAACCTTTTTTTGGAAAATTCCATCTCCCTGACTCCCTAAAAGATAAAGGCTTTTACTTACCAATATTGAATTCATGTAGATGAAGCCTCTTCTGGGTCCTTTCCCCATCTCTTCCCAGGGGTATGGGAGATAACACATACCTCACTTTCTGTAAACGGAATTAACATCTTGACTCTCATAGGTATCTCATGGCTAATTGTAGCTTATATTTATGAGAGAGAGTGCAAATGCTCTTTAGATTTTTTTCCAGAACTGTGGCCAAAATTTGGCCAAAGATGTTCATCATCATACCCAATAAAATGGTAGCCTTTGCAAATCTGTTGGTCTGCAAATAGTGAGTTGGACCCTGGGACTTAATTACTGGGGATACAAAAATAACAATTAAATAGTCCTTTTTTTCTTAATGAAGTTACATTAAAATGAAGGAATGAAATATGTAAAGAGACATAAATAGAAGATTATTTGAGGAGGTAGAGGGGACTAAAAACCTAGAAGAATGGAAGAAACTTTTTTTAGAAGAGAAGGCATCTGAGATGTGTCTTAGGGAAAGACAATCATTCTAAGAGGTATAAATGAAAAAGAAATACTTTCCAGGCATGGGGAATACCCCATAGAAAGGCAGAGACAAGATGATTGTATTTCAAGTTTGGAGAATAATACAAAGTGGATTCAGATGAAATAAATTTGGAAAATGTAGGTGGGTGTCATTTTTTGAAGTTTTTAAATTCCAAGAAGAGGAGATTTCATTTTTCCCAAAGAAAATAGGAGGGGGGGGAGCAGATTATGTTTTAAGCAAGAATATGACATGGATTTAGTTTTGAATTCAGAAATTAATTTAGCCATAATGTAGAGAGAATATTAGAAAGTAGAAGAATGGAGACAAAATGAAAGAAGATATTTTAATGTTTTATGTGGGTATATCTAACTTACCTGATACCTTCAAGATGGAGAGATCACCAAGAGAGCTGTGCATTGTTTCCAGATTTTCCTTTTCCAGGTGTTTTGTGTTTTCTGGTTATACCCAATGCATTTTGGTCAGTCATCTATGAAAGGTGAATCTATTATTTTAAAGCTTTTTTGAATTTAGGCTCCATTTCTATATATCACATTTCTGAAACTGTCTCACAGACATACAAGTTTAAAACAATTCTTTAGTATACATATAATTTTACCATTTATTGAACATGAAAGCAAATTTGCATAATACCGGGATTGATTTTTACACAAAACAGTAAAACTTGGTGGAATATTTGATTCTACAGGATGTACACAATCTTCAACATTTTTCAGAGTTGATCAACATTTTGATTTTATAATCATCAGTTCTGAAAATGCTGCTTGGAATAAATATGTTTAGGGAAATTGGATAAAATGTTGGAAATTCTGTCCTAAAACCAAGCCAAAATTCATTTGATGACTTTTTTAGAAAACTCAAGTTTTAAACTTGTGTAGCTTGATAATGTGACAAATTCTTCTTGAACTTTTCATTTGAGTATGGATTAAGAACCCAAACCCAGTTTTTTTAGAATTAAAAATTGAAGATAAATATTTCTGAAACTATGTCACCAGGTACTTCAGTTGATCAATTACAACTTTTACAATTAACTTTTTGGAAAGGTTGTTTTCAAATGTAAAATCATTTGCAGCCTTAAACATTTCTAAGGAACCATTTCCCACCCTACTCTTCCAAATGTTAATTTTTTTTTAAAAAAATAAAACTTTAAATTTTATCTTTTAGTATAAAGATGTTACACTTTTTCCTTGAAGACATGTTTAAATCATTGAGTTTTTCAAAGATATCCAACAAATAACTCAGTTTTCAAAGCTATAGATCGTTATAGAAATTGAAAAACTCTAATTTCTAATCAATAAAAAATATAATAAATTCATCTGTCAATTTTAATAATCTATTTAAGTTTAGCCATCTTGAAGTCACTTTATCACTGCATGCAGTAATAAACTTTTGTGATGTTAGAGTTCATACCTTTCCATACATTTGAAAACAAATGATTGTAAAAACATGACTTTTAATGATGTTAATGATTTTGATAGTATCATGAAGCACAACATCTAAGTCTGGTGATATTTTTTGGGTCTAAGTGCCTCCTGATGGATTATGTAGTGAGTAAAAGTCATGCGTTCATTGCCCCTAGCTTTAACTTTTGCTACAAATCCAGCATTCTCACCCATCACTGTTCCAATACGATCTGTACAGATTTCAATGTAATTTTTTTCCAATGAAAATTTTCATTTATGAAAAATTTATTGATTTTAAGTTATATATTTTCCTCTCTTGTGTATACTTCCAAAGGGCAATAAAACAATAATCCCTAGTGTGTTCTTCCTTCATAAACATATCTCACATAAAGTAACAACTGTGCCATGTTAAAAGTCCAACTGAATTGTAAACTTTGGACTACCCTCAAGCCTAGTAATAGACTGATGAAATTGGTTATTACTAATTTTAGAAATTCTTTTGGAAACAGTATCATCAAATAAAGGAATTTTATGAACTATTTCTGAAATTTTAATAGCAAAAAGCAACATGAGATCAATTGTGTAGGACTTTTCAGTTTTTGCAATTAAATAAGAAGTTTCATAAGATCCATGTAAATACTTTTCATTGACTGTAACATTTTTTTCAAAACGTTGTTCTTCTTTATTTCAAGATTTTAGATTTTTCCAGTTCTGGGAGTCAAGATGGTGGAATGATTGGTAACTGCTATCTCCCTCCCTTTGTTGACCTTGACCAACCCAGAGATTTTCTCAGACCTGGGAAAAACCCTGGAACACTGAGAACAGCAGAAGGGGTAAACAGACTCTCAGCCAGGGAGGCTAGAAAGATCAATAAGGAGGGTTCCTGTTGCTGGGATCAAAGGCAACCAGAGCAGGATCAACAAACCCCACCTCAACAAACCAGGAGAAAATCATTAATTTTGGGGGTGGGAAAGCCAGCAACTGCCAACACCAGGACCCCGGTTGTGCCTCAGCACCCCAGTAGAATTGAAAGACATTAGCACAGAAACCTGAGCTTGCTTATGTGCTAGTTCAGTAGAGAAGAAATCCTGTGTTCAGACCACCCCTCCCCTACACTTAACGATCTAATTCCAGAATAACTGCAGGGAAACCCAAAAAGACCTAACTGTCCACTGCTTTCAAACACCAGCCAACTCAGCACCAGGTAAGCTGCTGCATTTAATTTCTAGCTGAAAGAAATAGAGATCACAGCATGCAAAGCCTCAAGTTTTAGGCACAAGAACTGTAGGACAGAGCTCCCTTTGCCAGACACAGAGATCATCCTTAAAAATAAGGAAAAAGCTTATTATAATGAGTAAAAAGCAAAGCAGAAAAGACCATAGAATCTTTCTATGAGGACAAGGACCAAAACATAAATACCAAAGAGGTGAGCACTGAGACTGTAGCCCCATCTGAAACTTTAGAAGGGAATATGAACTGGTCAGAAGCACAAACAGCCATCTTGGAAGAGCTCTGGAAGGATTTTAAAACCCAAATTAGAGAAACAGAGGAAAAACTGGCCAATGATTTTTAAAATATGAAAAAAAAAAAGAATTCTGCTCCTTAAAAAGGAAAATTGGACAAATGGAAAAAGAACCACAAAACCTAACCAATGAAAATAACTCTTTGAAAGGAGCAATTGGGGGGTGGGGTGAAGCCAAGATGGCAGACTAGAAAGACAGACTTACACAGGGTGTGTGTCCTCCCCACAACCCATAAAATACCTGTAGAAAGGGACTTTCAACAAATTTTGGAGTAGCAGAAGTGGAGAACAACAGAATAGAGGAGATTTCCAGCCCATGGTGACCTAAAAGTCCCACAGAAATGTCACTTGCTCCAGATGCAGAGCAGAGCCCAGAGCCCAGCCCAGCCTTAGCTGAGTAGTGCAGTGCTACAAGACTCTGGGAGGATGACACCTCAGGGGCAGAATCTCCAGTCGCAGTAGCAGGTCCTCAGATCCCTTGGCCCACAGGAGCCAAAGGTCAGTGACAGGGTTTTATCAGGTGACCAGGAAGGGAGAAGGGGCTCCCCATAGCTGTGGCAGCAGGCAGCCACCACAGAGTCTGCACAGCAGGCCATACAGACTGCTCATTGTTGGAGCGAAAAAACCCCTGGGGGCATTGAAGAGCTGAGTCTTCCTCAGCCCTGGGTGGAGGCACTGGCTGAGATGGTCTTTGTCACCAATTGAATGGGTACCCTGCCCATCTAGCTTATCTGAAAATCAGCCCCTAGTGCTAGCTTGGAGGAACTGGAGGCCAAGTGGTTGTGGAGAGGTATCTGCTAAGGTTCTGGGCACAAAAATCCCTCTCTGCATCCAGACCAGTACACGATTGATTGTGCCACATTGGAGAAACTGAGATTTCACAGATTCCCAGAGTATACCCTGTTCCTGACAAAGGACCCAAAAATCAAGTAACTGGTTGGGAAAATGCCCAAAAAAGGGAAAAAAAAAAAACCATAAAAGGTTACTTTCTTGGTGAACAGATATCTCCTCCCATCCTTTCTGATGAGGAAGAACAATGTTTACCATCAGGGAAAGATGTAGAAGTCAAGGTTTCTGTATCCCAAACATCCAAAATAAATATTCAATGGGCTCAGGCCATGGAAGAGCTCAAAAAAGATTTTGAAAATCAAGTTAGACAGGTGGAGGAAAAACTGGGAAGAGAAATGAGAGAGATGCAAGAAAAGCACCAAAAGCAGGTCAACACCTTGTTAAAGGGGACCCAAAAAAATGCTGAAGAAAATAACACCTTGAAAAATAGGCTAACTCAATTGGCAAAAGAGGTTCAAAAAGCCAATGAGGAGAAGAATGCTTTCAAAAGCAGAATTAGTCAAATGGAAAAGGAGGTCAAAAAGATCACTGAAGAAAATAATTCCTTAAAAATTAGAATTCAACAGATGGAGACTAATGACTATGAGAAACCAAGAAATCACAAAACAAAACCAAAAGAATGAAAAAATAGAAGAGAATGTGAAATATCTCATGGGAAAAACAACTGACCTAAAGAATAGATCCAGGAGAGACAATTTAAAAATTATGGGACTACCTGAAAGTCATGATGAAAAAAAAGAGCCTAGACATCATCTTTCATGAAATTACCAAGGAAAACTCCCCTGACATTCTAGAAACTGAGGGCAAAATAAATATTGAAAGAATCCACTGATCACCACCTGAAAGAGATCCAAAAAGAGAAACTCCTAGGAAGATTGTGGCCAAATTCCAGAGTTCCCAGGTCAAGGAGAAAATCTTGCAAGCAGCTAGAAAGAAACAATTCCAGTATTTTGGAAATACAATCGGGATAACACAAGATCTAGCAGCTTCTACATTAATGGATCGAAGGGCATGGAATAGGATATTCCAGAAGTCAAAGGAACTAGGACTGAAACAAAGAATCACCTACCCAGCAAAACTGAGTATAATACTTCAGGGTAAAAAATGGTCTTTCAATGAAATAGAGAACTTTCAAGCATTCTTGATGAAAAGGCCAGAGCTGAAAAGAAAATCTGAACTTCAAACACAAGAATCAAGTGAAGCATGAAAAGGTAAACAGCAAAGAGAAGTCATAAGGGATTTACTAAAGTTGAAGTATTTACATTCCTACATGGAAAGACAATATTTGTAACTCTTGAAACTTTTTAGTATCTGGGTAGTAGGTGGGATTACACACACACACACACACACACACACACACAGAGCACAGAGTGAATTGAATAGGATGGGATCATATCTTTAAAAAAATGAAATTAAGTGGTGAGAGAGAAATGTATTGGGAGGAAGAAGGGAGAAATGGAATGGGGCAAATTATCTCTTATAAAAGAGGCAAGCAAAAGACTTCAGTGGAGGGATAGAAAAACATGAATCTTCCTCTCATCACATTCAACAAAAGGAAGGAATAAAATGCACACTCATTTTGGTATGAAAACCTATCTTACAATACAGGAAAGTGGGGAGAAGGGGAAAAGCAGGGTGGGGGGGATGATGGAAGGGAGGGCAATGGGAGGAGGGAGCAATTTGAAGTCAACACTCTTGGGGAGGGACAGGATCCAAAGAGAGAACAGAAGAAATGGGGGGCAGGATAGGATGGAGGGAAAAATAGTTTTACACAACATGACTATTATGGAAGTCATTTGCAAAACTACACAGATATGGCCCATATTGAACTGCTTGTTTCCCAAAGGGATTAGGTGGGGAAGGAGGGATGAAGAGAAGTTGAAAGTCAGTTGTAGGAACAACTCTTGAGTATTGTTCTTACTACTAGGAAATAAGAAATACAGGTAATGGGGAATAGAAAGTTATCTTGCCCTACAGGACAAAAGAGAAGATGTGGACAAGGGAAGGGGGAGATGTTAGAAGAGAGGGCAGATAGGTGAGAGGGGCAATTAGAATGCTCTGCATTTTGGGGTGGGGGAGGGAGAAATGGGGAGAAAATTTGGAATCCAAAATTTTGTGAAAATTAATGTTAAAAGTTAAATATATAAATTTAAATAAAAAGGAGTAATTGGACAAATGGAAAAGGAGGTGCAAAAATTAACTGAAGAAAACAATTTGATAAAAAACAGAATTGGGTAAGGAAAAGCTAATGAATCTATGAGACTTCAAGAATCAGTCAAACAGAATCTAAAGAATGAAAAGATAAAAGAAAATGTAAAATATTTCATTGGCAAAACAACTGACCTGGAAAATAGATACAGGAGAGAAAATCTTATGATTATTGGCCCACCAGAAAGCCATAATGAAAAAAAGAGCCTGGACAATATCATCCAAGAAATCATGAAGGAAAATTAGCCAGAAGTCCTAGATTCAGAGGGCAAAATAGTCATTGAAAGAATGTAGTGTTCAGCTCCTGAAAGGAACTCTAAACTAAAAATACCAAGGAATATGGTTGCCAAATTCAAGAACTATCAAGTGATGGACAAAATAATTCTACAGGCAACAGAAAGAAACATTTCAAAGATTGAGGAGCTACAGTCAGGATCACACAGGACCTGGCAGCCTCAAAGGAATTGGAAGATGATATTCCATAAGGCAAAGGAGCTGGGACTAAAACCAAGGATTAATTACCCAGCAAAGTGGAGTCTAATATTTCAGGCAAGTAGATAGACATTCAGTGAAATAAGACTTTTCCAGACATTCCTGATGAAAAGACCAGAACTCAACAGAAAATTTCATTTTCAAGAGCAGGTCTCAAAAGAGGCATTAAAATGTAAGGAGTGGGGAAAAAAAAGAAAACTTGTTACATAATATGGGCTAACTTTTTTACATCCATATAAGGGAAAATGATATTGATTAATGTTGAGAACTGTATATTTATTATGAAATGTGAAAAATTATGAAATGTATAGATAGACGAAGTGGGTATAAATTAAATTATGTGATGATAACAAATGTGATTTAAGGATGTGAAGGGACTGTAATTGGAGACATAAAAAGGATGAGGCAGGAAAAAAATTCATTCCATTACAGGAAGAGGCAAAAAAAAATATAATACACTAGAGGGAAAGAGGGGAAGGAGATGAGCATCGTTTGAGAGGTACTCTCATCTGATCAGAATCAAGGAGGGTACAACAAACTCAGTTAAGTATAGAAATTCAACTAGCTCTATATGCAATAGGAGGGGAAGGGGGAAAGAAAAAGGAAGAGAAGCTAAAAGGGAGGGAAGAAGCAGTAAGGGAAAATAGGATTAAAAGGGAGGGGAGCTGAAAGAAGGGAGGAAAAACTGAGGGAGGCAGTGGTCAAAAATTAAAACTCTGTTTGTGAGGGGACAGGAGAAGTAAAAGTATAAACAAGGGGAATGGGGATGAAGGAAAACACACAAATAGTAATCCTAACTGTGAATGTGAATGGGATGAACTGTCCCATAAAACTGAGAGGATAGCAAAATGAATTAACAACCACAATCCAACAATATGTTTACATATACACATTTGAAAAGGGGACATACACATAGGGTAAAGGTAAAAGGGTGGAGTATAATTTATTGTGTTTCAGCTGACATCAAAAGCAGGGGTAATAATCTTCATCTCAGACAAAGCAAAAGCAGAAATAGATCTAATCAAAAGAGAAAAGGAAGGAAACTATATCCTGCTAAAAGCAATGATAGACAACAAAGCCATTTCATTAACACATACTCCAAGTGGTATAGCATCCAAATTCTCAGAGGAGAAATTAAGGGAGTTACAGGAAGAGATAGACAGCAGAACTATACTAGTGGGGGACCTCAACCTCTATCTCTCTGAACTTGATAAATCTAACCTCAAAATAAACAAGAAATAAGTTAAGGAATATAATTTAAGTTAATATAAGTTAAGTGAATATAATTCTGGATGAAGTAAATAGAATAGATCTCTGGAGAAAAATTGAATGGGGATAGAAAGGAATACACTTTTTCTCAGCAGTACATAGCACATGTACAAAAACTGAACATGTAATAGGCTACAAAAACCTCACAAATCAGTGCAGAAGGGCAAAGATAATTAATGCATCCTTCTCAGATCATAATACAATAAAACTTATATGTAATCAAAGGCCATGGAAACATAAACCAAAAACTAATTGGGAACTGAACTTTCTTTAAAAAAATGAGTGGGATAAATAACAAAATATAAAAACAATTATAGAAACAACATAGAAAAAATATAGAAAAATTATAGAAACAATCAGCAAATTCATTCAAGAGAATAACAGTAATGAAACAATCTACCAAATCTTATGGGATACTGAAAAAGCACTTCTTAGGGGAAGCTTTATATCTGAATGCCTACACGAACTAAATAGAGAAAGAGGAGATATATACATTGTGCACGCAGCTGAGAAAGCTCAGAAAAGAACAAATTGAAGATTCCTACGTAAATACCAAATTAGAAATACTGAAAACCAAAGAAAGATTAATAAAATTGAAATTAAGAAAACTATTGAACTAACAAACATAGCTAGATGTTGGTTTTATGAAAAAAAGTAAAATTGATAAATCTTTGGTCAATTTGATTAAAAAAAATAAACCAAATTACCAACATCAAAAATGAAAAGGGTGAATTCACCTCCAATGAGGAGAAAATTAAAATAATAATAAGAAATTACTTTGCCCAACTGTATGCCCATAAATTTGACAATTTAATTGAGATGGATGGCTATTTTAAAAGATACAAATTGCCCATTCTAACAGAAGAGGAAGTTGAATACTTAAATAACTTCATTTCAGAAAAAGAAATTGAACAAACCATCAATGAACTCTCTAGGAAATAATCTCCAGGGCCAGATGGATTCACAAGTGCATTCTACCAAACATTTAAAAAAACAGTTAATGCCAATACTATATAGACTACTTGTGAAAATTAGGGAAGAAGAGTCCTTCCAAATTCTTTTCATGATACAAATATGGTTTTGATAGCTAAACCAGGAAGAGTCAAAACAGAGCGAGACAATTATAGACCAATTTCTCTAATAAATAAAGAGCAAAAATTTTAAATGAGATTTTAACAAAAAGAATACAGCAACTAATCACGAGAATAATGAATGCAGGGCTGGTTCAATGTTAGAAAAACTTAACATTATTGATCATATCAACAGCAAAACTAACAAAAACTATGATTATCTCAATGGATGCAGAAAAAGCTTTTGATAAAATACAACACCTGTTCCTAATGAAAGCCCTCGAGAACATAGGAATAAATGGAACTTTCCATAAAATAATAAGCATTATCTACCTAAAACCTTCAGCAAGCATTTTATGCAATGAGTACAAGCTAGATGCATTTCCAAAAAGATCAAGGTGAAACAAGGATGTCTGTTATCACCACTATTATTCACTAAATATTAACTGCAGCAATAAGAGAAGAAAAAGAAATTGAAGAAAATATAACAGGCAAAGAAGAAACTAAGTTATCACTCTTTGCAGATGATATGATGATATACTTAGAGAATCACAGAGAATCAAGTAAAAAACTACTTGAAATAATAAACAACTTTGGCAAAGTTGCAGGTTGGAAAATAAATCTGCACAAATTTTCAGCTTTTCTATATATTACTAAAAGAAGTCCAACAGCAAGAGATAGAAAGAGAAATCCCATTTATAGCTAGGAAAGTCATTTTAAAATATTTGAGAGTCTACATATCAAAAAAAAAAAAAAAAAAACAAACCCAGGGACTCTACTAGTACAATTACAAAACACTTTTCACACAAATATGGTCAGATCTAAATAAGTGGAAAAACATCAGTTGCTAATGGGTGGGAGGAGCCAATATAATAAAAATGACAATTCTACCAAATTGATTTGTTAATTCAGTGCCATACCAAACTCTCAGGTAATTATTTTGTAGAGCTAGAAAAAATAATATCGAAATGCATCTGGAAGAAGAAAAGGTCCAGAATATTAATGAACAGAAATGCTAAGGAAGGTGCCTAGCGCTAACAGATCTCAAATGGTATTATAAAGCAGTAATTATCAAAACCACTTGGTACTGGCTAAGAAACAGAAGGGTAGACCAGTGGAATAGGTTAGGTACCCAAGACATAGTAGTTAATGAATATAGCAATCTACTGCTGGATAAATCCATGAACCCCAGCTTCTGGGATAAGAACTCACTGTTTGATGAAAATTGTTGGGGAAACTGGATAACAGTATAGTAGAAACTAGGCATAGACAAATACCTGATACCATACACAAGAATAAAGTCCAAATGGTTTCATGATCTAGGTATAAGGACTGATAATATAAACCAACTGGTGGATCAAGGAATAGTGTATTTAAGAAATTTTGTCTAAACTAGAGATAGAAAACATAATGAAATGCAAGATTGATACTTTTGGTTACATTAAATTGAAAAGTTTTTACACAAACAAACCCAATGCAAGCAAAATTAGGAGGGAAGCAGAAAACTGGGAAAGAATTTTTGCAAATAGTGTCAGTGATAAAGGCCTCATTTCTAAAATATATAAAGAACATAGTCAAATGTACAAGAATACAAGCCATTCCGCAATTGATAAATGGTCAAATGATATGAACAGGCAGTTTTCAGAGGAAGAAATCAACACTATCTATAGTCATATGAAAAAATGATCTAAATCACTATCTAGGCACCTATCAGATTGGCTAAAATGACAAAACAGGATGATGATAAATGTCGGAGAAGATGTGGGAGAGTTGGAACACTAATGCATTGTTGGTGGAGCTGTGAGCTGATCCAGCCATTCTGAAGAGCAATGTGGAACTGTGCCCAAAAGGCTACAAATATGTGCATAACCTTTGACCCAGTAGTACCACTTCTAGGACTGTATCCCCAAGAGATCATAAAAATTGGAAAGTGGCCCACATGTACGAAAATATTTATAGCAGCTCTCTTTTTGGTGACCAAAACCTGGAAATCAAGGGGATGCCTATCAATTGGGGAATGGTTGAATAAACTGTGGTATATGAGTGTAATGGAATACTATTGTGCTGTAAGAAATGACAAACAGGAAGACTTAGAGCAACCTGGAAAGATTTATATGAACTGCTGCTGAACAAAAGGAGCAGAACCAGGAGAACTTTATACACAGCAACAACCAGTGTGCAAGGATTTTTTTCTGGTAGACTCAGGACTTCATTGCAATGCAAGGACTTAAAAAAAAATTCCCAGTGTTCTCTTAAGGCAAAATGCCTTCCACATCCAGACAAAGAACTATGGAAGTCAATCACAGAATGTAGCAGATACTTTTCTTTTATATTATGTTTTGGTTTGTTTTATGATTTCTCTCATTCATTTTAATTCTTCTATGCAACATGACTAAGGTGAAAATGTATTTAATAGTATTGTATGTGTAGAACCTATACAAAGTTGTATGCCATCTCGGGGAGGGAGTGGGGAGGAAGGGAAAGGGGAGAAGGGAAAAAATCTAAGTTATATGAAAGTGATTGTAGAACACTGAAAACAGATAAAGTAATAATAGAAAAAAGATTTTAAAAGTTATTCAAAATATCCCATTGGTTTATTACAGTATGCTGCGTGCTTGGCATTAAGATGCCGTTTTAGTTTGGCTGGTGTCATGCTCTCTGCAGGCAAAACTTCATTACAAATTATGCAAAGAGATTTTTCCACACTATCATCATTATTAGAAGTAAATCCATTCTGCAAAATTAAATCAAAATATTTTCTTTTGCTAGAGAATTTAGGTGTACTACAACCTGGTACGACAACTGCCACATTGCCCTCAGCATTTTTACTTCTTCTATCTAAATTTAGTCACTCATCCATAAACAAAAATATTTTTGTCCTTAAGAAAATGAATATTGATAATAACTTCTCAAAGAAATAATAGCTTTAGTTTATGAAATTAGATTTGATTGTGCTTAATTTTTTAAAAATATTGATGCTCACACATACACATATAGAGGTGATGGTGGAGAGATTTTATTAAACAGCTTTTATCTTTACTTGCTACAATTAAACACTCATGTTTCTGTAAAATAAGATAATAGCAATTTTTGAAATCAAACTTTCTACACAATACAACCTAAAGATATATTAATGTGGTATTTGCATGCAGAGGAATGATGATAGGAAAATAGTAAAAAGTATTTCCTGTACTTAAATCATTATATTTTAATAACAGCAGAAAATTTTGTGAGTACAGTAAAAACAGTGCAATCCAAAACATACAATAGTCTCAAATCTGAGCTAAGGTGTTTCTGGAAGTATATATAGGCATTGCATGGAGTGACAACATGCACAGTGCAAAGTGTACATATTGTGTGTTCAGAACCACTGTAGTAAAGTCATGTAATGCAACATGGACAACAGCTGCCAGAAATACCTCAAATTCATTATGTGTTGGATTTTTAATTACTTTTTCAGTATTGCATGTTCAGAAACCTTTTACTGTTGTGAAATTTTTCACAACCTCAACATTCAGGTATGTGATCCCATATGTGGTTGCAACCCACAGTTTAGAAAATACTGATTTAGGGAGGAAATTTGAATGGAAAAAAGACTACTGCTCTAATGAGTAATCTACAAATAATCCTCAGATTTGATTCTATGAGGAAGATGAACTATGCTCCTTTTTATGGCTTCATAATTTAGAATGTTTCTTAGACACCGACAGGTCATATCATGAACCCAAAGGAGTAGCTTTGTCATTTTTGGAGACCAGGTTCTGGCTGCTTGAACATCTTTCAGTGTTTTGCAAAGGACACTGATACTCTAAGTAGAAAGAATGCCCCCGAAATTACCTAATACATTCAACCAAATACTCTTAGAATTTCTGCAAATGGGTATTATTATGGGAAAACATAGTGTGTAAACCATTCCCAACTTGCCAGTTGTTTTAGGAAGCAAGTCAAAATCATCAGAAGGATGTTTTTGGATTAATCCCTCCTTTTCAACTATTAAATTGATTGTCAGTCAACATTTCTATTAAAACAACTCTAACATTTCCAAAGCAAAACCTTGGGATATTACATTTGAACTTGTAATTGAAAAAAAAAATAATAAAAATTTCATGTCCTAGAAATGAGAAGAGGGAGAGATAAATGTCTCACATGACTGCTGAATATGTACAGGAACTAAAACCCAGTCATATTTTCTGACCCTGAGTTCTGAACAAGAATATCTGTGAGGAATTTCTGTCAAGTTCATCCTGATTTTAGTCATGCCTTCAGAGGGTGATTTTTTTTCTACCATTATGATAGAAGTAATAAATTCTGTTCATTCCTACTATTATTCCTTTTCTGTCAAGTAGGAAAAATAGCATTGGGTATCATTAGTATATTGATGATATTCTAGCTTCAAATGGTTAACAGACTTTGTAGGGCAGTGGGGATAGACTTGTGTTGACATTTAAGGGATTTTCCTACAGATTACAACAGTGAGCATTTTTTAGTGAAACAATCTTAAATTAACACAATCTTGAGCAAAATGAAGAGTGGTGTCCAAAGCAAATGACACTGATAGTCAATTGTACCTTGCTGTGGCCAGATCACACCCAGTGCAATATGCTTCTTTCTGGAATCATATTTAAGGAACAATATTTAAGCTATCTGGAATGTACTTCAAGGAAGGAGATTCTAATGATCAAAACAACTAGAAGCTGTGCCATATAAATGAAAGGGTAAGGTTGAAATTACCGACACCCATCTCCTAACTTAGTTTAGCCTTGCTACCTTAACTAGGTGAAAACATGACTCAATTAATAATAGGTCTTATATTATTGGCCAAAAGACTTCTGAATCAGGAATATATTGCACAAGAATCATGTTTAAATAGGCCTTGGAAACTTGTCCATGTGACAGAAATTTTCTATAGATTATTAGGGCCAGCCAAGCTGAAAAGGGGCTAGAAGTAAGTCAAGTTTTCCGGCATACCTTGAAAAAAAGCCTGCATAGGCATTGGAGGAAGGAGAGGCTTTAGTTTTGGGTTGGTCAGATTCCTTCCTTCTCATGCTTGTGGCTAGAGGAAGATGGTCATTTTCAAAAGCATCTGTAGAATTGTGCACTTCCCTTTTTCCCACTGGCATCTATACATCATTCCCAAAGGATTCATTAGTTTTCAGTAGTATCTGCACAGGTAGCCAAGGATAAGTTGAACTCATAGCTCTGCAAGGAGCCCAGCAAAGTGACTACATTACCTCTAAGGGGAACTCATTGTGCAGTCAAAACAAGTATGTATTAACCACCATGTTCCAGGCACTGAGCAACCCACATATGGTAGAAGCAACTTTTTTGAAGCTGCAAAAACTTCCCACGACGCACACACTTTACTACATATGCTTTCTAAACTTGAGTTCCTTTCCCTTGGACTCTATATGAGCTTGTGTGTGCCTTTTCACAAATGTTTGGAAGGAAGTTTTATACTCTTTCATATTCTTGTACCACATTAGCAACTACCCCTCTCCTAAAGTTAATAAAGGCTAGGAGGGAGAGAAGGGAATAAACATCACTACACTACTTACTTTCCTTCAGGCACTGTGCTAAGTGGTTTTTTTAAAAATATTATTTCATTTGATCCTCACAACAAACTTGCAAATTGAGTGCTTTTATTATCCTCATTTTTTTGTTTCTCCTTCATTTTAAAGAGTACCGGTGACATAATGGACTTATGTCTTGACTTGTATGTGAATTATTTTTAAGTGAGATAGAGTTGCAGAAAGTCATCAGACTATTCTCCCAGAGTCATAGAAGTTCAATGGAAAGACAAAGTCAGAGTGACTACTGATGCCCTGAGATGAAATGGATGACCTTGGTCTTCCATGTCTAACCTAGTTCAAACTGCTACAAAGTGCCTGCTTCAGCTGCCTTAATAGCCATTGGAAACAATTTCTCTCATCCCTTCATTCCACTGGGGGAAGTCTTCACATGTTTGGGGTAGACATCCCTCTAACTCACTGACTTGACTGTTGTGAAGTTTGCAAATTACTCTTAATCTGGTTTAGTCCATCTCCAAAGACTATTTACATAGATTACAGCTTTTTGGAGCCACTGGTAAGAGTTATGTGAAGTTGAACACTAAAGGTAAATGAGCAGCCCTGAAAAGAACTTAGCAAACCCTCACACCAGAGATGATAGTCCTTTATGAACATAAACCCTTTTTATAGTTGAGGAAATAGTCAAACAAATATTAAATGGCTGCCCAGGATCACACAGCTAATTTGAAGTACAATTTGAAATCAAATCTTCTGGACTCGATACCCAGCACTCTAACATGGTTTTCAATTCATAATCCTGGGGGGAAGGTCCCCACTGATGGGGTCTTATGTTGATGGCATTAATGAATCACACACAAATTCTTTTCACTGTTCCTAGACACCTGAAGTGTGATATAAACAGCCCAACTATCTGTGTGAGCAGTAGTCTGGATGATGATCCTCAGAGTTTATAAAACAGAGTTCAGGTAACGGAAAAGAAAACCTGGGAGAGGAAAACAGTTTAAGATTTTGAAAATCTGTAAGATGGAAGAGGAATTTCACTTATTCTACTTGACCCCAAGAGGTAGAACTAGGAACAAGGGCTAGAATTTTCAAGGACTGAGGCTCAGTTTATGATGTTGGTGGTCTGGAGTGGGGAAAATCTTCACAATAGAAATGTGCAAAAGTGAAATTGCTAACTTAGAAAGTAGCTGGTTCTTCTTCCCAGAAGATATTTAAGTAGAGACTTGTAACAATTTTTCCCAGTTACTTTATGGGGGATTCAAATCCTGTTACAGATTGGACTAAATTACTTCTGAGGGTCTTACAACTCTTGATAAGTTGTGATTCTTTGATAACCAATTCCCATTTCATATTAACTATCTAAAACATAGAAATCAACAATTTCATGCCTATTATTCCAAAACAAGGTAATTTTACTTATTTGAAAAAAAATTCAATCTCTCTGCTACTCTTTTGAAGGGCATGTTATTTTGGCCCTTCAACCTTGTCCTCATGTTGATTTCATAGGAGGCTCACTAACTTGACAACAGTTCATAGAATGCATAAGAAGGAGTCTTATGACATTTCTAATTCAACCCACATTATGTTAGAGATGAAGAAGTTGAGGCTCAGGGAGGAAAAGTCATTTGCCTCCAGGTACAAGGTACAGGATCAGGGTATAGCTCAAGTCTCCCTTCTAGGAATACAACAATAGTTTTCCTCCATTTATGTTGTTCTTTCTTTACTTTATTTTCAAAATTTTAGTAAGGAAATTCATATTTGGTAATTTCTTAGATCATTTTTGAAATTTAATATGTTAATTAATGTTTATTAATGTTATTAATATCATTAATTAATATTAAGTAACATATTTGAATACCATTAATGATAAAGATTATATAAATATAAAATATAGTAACAATAATTATAATAATTTATGAAACAATATTAAGAATTAATATTAATTAGTATCATTTTGAAAAACTTCTCTTGGCTGTATGTTTATCTCTCACTTCTCTTTTGCACATATCCTGTGCACTGTTCAAACAATTCCACCCACAGCAATGGAAAATGCAAAGGCACAAGACAGAGCCAAGATGGTGAAGGAGAAGAATGGACCTGCTCTAGCTCCCCCCCACATAGCCCATAAAATAACTGTGAAAAATGATTCTAAACAAATTCTAGAGCAGTGGAAGCCACAAAATGACAGAGTGAAACAGATTTCCAGCCAAAGACAGCCTTAAAAGCAACACTGACCAGAAAGGCCTATCTCACCAGGCTCAGAGCAGAGCATGACCCACCATAGACCAAGTGGCAGAGAAAGAACTGGAAGAGGCTTCAGGGTATGGAATCACAGACAGGTGCTGCAGTTCCCAGATTTCTCCACCCACAAAAGCCAAAGACAGTTTCAAAGGTCAGTAGAAAATCTCTTTCTCCTGGGTGAGAGGGGAGTGAGGTACAGTGGTCCTGTGGTGAAGAAAAGTACTGGCATAGGAAAGCTGGTGGTGGTGATGAAAAGGGAATTGTATTTTCAGTTACAGGGCAGGAAAAGGGTGCTTTTGGTTGCTCACAGACAAGAGCACAGGCCAGGGGAGGAATAAACTCATCACTCTTGATTTTGCCCCCTTGGAGGAACTGAGAACATACAGGTGCCTAGAAATAACTCAGAGAACAGTTTCACAAAACCACTAAAGCCTAGGAAAGTATACTCTCCACTTGACAAAGGACTCAAAAGTCAAGTAACTGGCTGGGAAAATGTTCAAAAAGAGGAAAATATAAGACTATATAATGTTACTTTCTTGGTGAAAAGCAATTTTCTTCCATCCTTTTTGGATGAGGTAAAGCAAAGCATACAACCAGAGAAAGACTGCAAAGTCAAGGCTTCTACCTTCAAAACCTCCAAAAAACATGCAATGGTATCAGGCCATGGAAAAGCTCAAAAAGGATTTTGAAAATCAAGTTACATAGGTAGAGGAAAAATTGGGAAGAGAAATGAGAGTAATGCAAGAAAATCCTGAAAAAGCATGGCAAAAGCTTGCTAAAGGAGACCTGAAACATGCTGAAGAAAATAATGTCTTTAAAAGTATACTAACCCAAATGGCAAAAGAGGCCCAAAAAGACAATGAGGAGAAGAATGCTTTAAAAAACAGAATCGGCCAAATGGAAAAGGAGGTTCAAAAGCTCACTGAAGAAACTAGTACTTTAAAAATTAGAATGGAGCCAATGGAAGCTATGATTTTATGTGAAACCAAGAAATTATAATACAATAACAAAAGAATGAAAAAATAGCAGATAATGGGAAATACTTCATTGGAAAACCAATTGACCTGGAAAATGGATACAGGAGAGACAATTAAAAAATTATTGGTCTACCTGAAAACCATGAAAAAAACAAGCCTAGACATCATCTTCCAAGAAATTATCAAGGAAAACTTCCCTGATATTCTACAACCAGAGGGTAAAATAGAAATGGAAAGAATTCACTGACCATCTCCTGAAAGAAATCCCACAAGAAAAACTCCTAGGAATATTGTAGTCAAATTTCAGAGTTCCTAGGACAAGGAGAAAATATTACAAGCAGCCAGAAAGAAACAATTCAAGCATTGTGGAAATACAATAAGGAAAACGGGATTTAGTAGCTACTACTCTAAGTGATAGAACAGCTTGGAATATGTTATTCCAGAGGTCAAAGGAGGTAGGATTAAAACCAAGTATCACCTACCCAGCAAAACTTACTATAATAGGTCAGTGGAAAAAAATTGTATTTCAAGAATATTTGTTGAAAATACCAGAACTGAGTAGAAAATTTTACTTTCAAATACAAGAATCAAGAGAAACATGTAAAGGTAAACAGGAAAGACCAGCCTTAATGAACTCATTAAGGTTGAACTTTTTACATTCCTACATGGAAAGATGTTATTTGAAACTCATGAGAACTGGGAACATATATGTGTGTGTGTGGGTATGTATATTTATATATGTATATGTGTATATGCACATACATATGCATATCTATACATATTTGTAGGTGTGTATAAGTATGTACATATGAATGTGCACATTATATATATATGTAGATATGTATATGTAAATGGGTATGTGTGCCTATATATACATACACATATGTGTATACACATTATATATATATGTATATATACATACACACATATATACATATATATTTATATAAATGTTTACATAGACAGAAGAGGGAACAGGGTGAGTTAAATATAAAAGGAAAATAACTAAAAATTAAATTTACTATTGATTGGAATGTACTAGGAGTAAGAGAAAGGGTGAGGTAGAATGTAGTGTATCATCTTACACATTGTTGTTTTTGTCCTTCATTTTCAAAGAAGACCATGACATCAGAGAAATGATATGTCTTGCACTTGACTTTGTTTTGAGTGAGGGAGGGCTGTTCAAGGTCACCAGCCTCACTTTCTCCTACTGAGCCATTTGGATCCAGTGACCAGATTTCATCAGGAGACTGGAGATGGCCCAGGATGCAATGGGTGACCTTGGCCTTTTAGGCTAAGGCCTTTTCAGGTACTCACTTAAAGTTAGGTAATGCCAATTCAGTGAATCATCCTCTTCTAAAGGTTGTCAGAGGTGTCCCTTTTAATAGACAAGAAAAATAAATAAAAAGACAAATAACTCTTGTAGGGGCAGAAGTCCCAGGAATATTGTTTTTCGAAGAGAAATTGCTACTGTTGACATTCACTTTCAGCCAGGAGGGTCCAAAACCAGTCGTTAAATGGAGGTTGGGCAGACCCTGTACTGTTCAATCCATGGGCTTCAGAGTGCATGTGGTCCAAGGCTTTAAGGGAGGAAAGAAAGAAAGAAAGAAGAGAAAGAAGAAAGAAAGAAAGAAAGAAAGAAAGAAAGAAAGAAAAGAAAGAAAGAAAGAAAGAAAGAAAGAAAGGAAGGAAGGAAGGAAGGAAGGAAGGAAGGAAGGAAGGAAGGAAGGAAGGAAGGAAGGAAGGAAGGAAGGAAGGAAGGAAGGAAGGAAGGAAGGAAGGAAGGAAGGAAGGAAGGAAGGAAGGAAGATAAGGGAAGGGAAGTAATGAGAAGGGAAGTGAGGAGAAGGGAAGTGAGGAGAAGGGATGAGAAGGGAAGTTAAGGAGTTACCCAGCTAGCTAGGTTCCTATTTAGGTGGTTCAAACTACTCATAGGTTGTGTTCTTCCTTCTTTTTCAAAGAGGATCATGACATCAGAGAAATAATGACATGACTTGCATTTAACTTTGTTTTTAGTGAGGGAGGCCTGTGCAAATTCATCAGTCTCATTTTCTCCTCCTGGCAAGAAAGAATTTTACAGTGGAGGGGAAGAGAGGGGTGATGAAAGGAAATAAATGGGCCTTACTCTCCTGGGATGTGGCTTGAGGAGGGAATCACACAGACTCAATTGGATATGAAAATATATTTTAGTCTGCAGGAAGGCAAGGGGGAAGGGAATAGGAGAGGGAAGATAATAGAAGAGACAGCAAATTGGGGAAAGAGATAATCAGAAGCAAACATTATTTTGGGAGGACAGGTCAAGGGAGAGAATGGAATAAACGGAGGGCAGGATAGGACAGAGGGAAATGTAGTTAGTCTTTTACAAAGTAACTATTATGGAAGTGTTTTGCATTGTTACACATGTATGACCTGTATTGAATTGCATTTTTTCTCAATGAGGGTGGGTGGGGAGAGGAAGGGAGAGAATATGAGACTCAAAGCTTTAATAATGAATGTTTAAAATTGTTTTAGCATGCAACTGGAAAATAAAATACACAAGCAAGAAGGTATAGAAATCTATTTTGCCCTACAGGAAAATAGAAGGGAGGGGGAAGAGAAAAGCAGGGTAATAGAAGGGAAGACAGAGGATGCATGCTGTCCTGGTGTGGGGAGTGGGGAGAGATAGGAAAAATTTTTAATTCAAATTCTTGTGGAAGTGAATGTTGAGAACTGAAAAATAAATGAATAATGTATTTTAAAAATAAAAGCAAAATAAAAATAAGACACCAGCACTAAAACCCTTGCTCAGCACCAAGTAAGCTGCCAGATCCTTAACACCTCCAGCTTCCTCATTGACCTACTACACCACTACTTCAGCGGAACCAGATCCAAGAATCTCCTGTGGGCCAAGGACAGTATCACTGGAGCACCAGGTAAACCTCCAGAGCCTGTAGTCCTGGCATAAGAAAATTGAGCCAGTGACCCTTCGATCCCAGGAGCAGAAATAAAATTTAAGAGAAAGGAAAAAGGCCTAAAAAGATGAGCAAAAAAAATAAAGGAATCTGACTATAGAAAATTATTATGGTGATCTATCATGAGAGGTATAAGCAACCTTGGAAAAGAAATGAGAGTGATAAAAGAGAATTATTAAAAAAAAAAAAAAAGACAATTGCTGGAGAAAAGAAAAAAACTGCTTAAAAAATAGAATTGGCCAAATGGAAAAGAAAAAACAGAAGCTAATTGAGAAAAACAGCTCCTTAAACATTAGAATGGAGTAAGGGGAAGCTAATGACTATGAAACACCAAGAACTAATCAAACAAATTCAAAAGAATGAAAAAAAATAGAAGAAAATATGAAATTACTCATAAGAAAAACAGTTGAACTAGAAAACATAGAAATCACAACATTACCTGAAATCCAAAATCAAAAGGAGGACCTGCATAGTATCTTTCAGGAAACTATCAAGAAAATCTGTCCCGATATCCAACTAGAGGGTAAATTAAACATTAAAAGAATCTACCAATTGCTTCTGGAAAGAGATCCCAAAATTAAAAGTATAAGGAAGAGTATATCCAAATTTCAAAACTATCAAGTCAGGAAAATTATTGCAAATGTCCAGAAAAAAAAATTAATTTGGGATCCACAATCTGGATTATGCAGACCTTAGATACAACATTAAAGGATCAGATATCATGGAACATGATGTTCTAGGAGGCAAAGGAGACAGGACTACAACCCAGAATTACTCAGGAAAATTAAGCAAAATATTACTGGGGTGTGGGAAATACATATTCAATAAAATGGAAGTATTTCAGGCTTTCATAAGGTGAAGACCATAATTGAACAAAAATTTGATCTCCAGTCTCAAGACCCAAGAGAATCATGAACAGGTAAAAATGGAAAAGAAACAAGGGATTCAACAGAGCTAAACTGTTAACCCTACATGGGAAGATGATACTTGTAATTCTTACAAATTGTATCACTAATACTACAACTACAAGGAATGTATGCACAGAGGGTATGGGTATAATGTGAATTTGATGGAATGGCATAAAAACAAGAGAATAGAAGAGGAGTACAAGAGTTGCAGGGAAAACAGAGAGGATGATGGCATGAATTATTTCACATGGGGTTTCAGGAGCTAAGATGGTGGAGGGATCAGTAATTGCTATTTCCCTCCCCTTATTGACCTTGACAAGCCCAGAGAAAATCTCCCCTGGAAAAACAGTGGAACAGTGGGAGCACCAGAAGGGGTAAACAGGCTCTTAGCCTGTGAGGTCAGAAAAATCATTGAGGGTTCAGGTCCTCTTGTTGTGGCTGAAGGGGACCAGAGCAGGATCAGAGCTGTTCTAGACAAACCCATCTCCACAAACCAGGAGAAGGTCGTGAGCCTAAGGGGAGTGAAGCCAGCAACTGCCAACACCAAGATGCCAGGCATGCCTCAGCATCCCAGGGGAATCAGGAAGACACTAGTGTAGATGAGATAACCAACCCATGAAATTGCCTAAGCTCTAGCTCAGCAGAGGAGACATCATATGTCCAGATCACACCTCATCCACATTTAACAAGCCTCCTCCGGGATAACTGTGGGTAAGCTCAAAACGACTTCACCTGGCCTATGTTTTCAAACATCAGCCAGCTCAGCACCAGGTAAGCTGCAGCATTTTAGCTTCAAGCAGGGAACAACACACATAGTCTCAAGTTTTAGGCACAAGAACTGTGAGAAAGAGCTCCCTGCACCTCAAACACAGAGATCTACTTTAAAAGCCAGGAAAATGATTATTATCACAAGAAGCAAAGCAGAAAAGAAAAGACCATAGAATCTTTCTGTGGGGACAAGGACCAAAATACAAATACCAAAGAGATTAGCACTGAGTCTATACTTCCATCTGAAATATCAAAAGAGAAGATGAGCTGGCCTGAAGCAGAAAGAGCCTTCTTGGAAGAGGTCAGGAAGAATTTAAAAACGCAAATTAGAAAATGTAAGAAAAACTGATCAATGATTTTAAAAATGTGAAAAAAGAAATCATGGAAGAATTTAGAAGGACAGTTGGACAAATGGAAAAGGAAGTAAAAACCTAATTTTACAAAAGAACTCCTTAAAAGGAACAATTAGACAGATGGAAAAGGAAAATGCTATAGTTAACTGAAGAAAACAATTTGATAAAAAATAGAATCGGACAAGGAGAAGCTAATGAACTTATGAGATATCAAGAATCAATTAAACAGAATGTAAAGAATAAAAAGATAGAAGAAAATGTAAAATATCTAATTTGAAAAACAACCTACCTGTAAAATAGATCAGGAGAGAAAAATCTAAGGATTATTGGTCTACCAGAAAGCCATGATTAAAAAAAAACCCTAGACAATATCATTCAAGAAATTATCAAGGAAAATTGCCCAGAAGGCCTAGAACCAAAGGGCAAAACAGACATCAAAAGAATCCACTCTTCACCTTCCAAAAGGGAACCCAAAGTAAAAATACCAAGAAATATCGTTGTGAAATTCCAGAACTGTCAAGTGAAGGAGAAAATACTGCAGGCAGCCAGAAAGAAACCATTCAAATATCAAGGAGCTACAGTTAGGATCACACAGGACCTTGAAGCTTCTACACTGAAAGATCGAAGGAATTGAAATACGACGTTCTGTACGAAAAAGAGCTGGGACTACAACCAAGGATTAATTACCCAACAAAGTTGAGCATAGTATATCAGGAAGGAGATGGACATTCAACGAAATAATAGATTTCCAGACCTTCCTGATGAAAAGACTAGAATTCAATAGAAAAGTCGATCTTGAAATGCAAGTCTCAAAAGAGGCATAAAAAGGTAAACAGGGGGGAAAAAGCAAAACTTGTTACTCAATATCGTGAAATTATTTACATTTCTACAAGGGAAGAGGACATTTGTTAATGTTTAGAATTGTATATTTATTATGAAATGTAAAAGGGATATACATAGAGTGAGTATAAATTAAATGATGTGATGACAACAAATGTGATCTAAGAGTACAAAGGGATTGTAATGGGAGATGTGAAAAGGAGGAGGAAGGAAAAATTAATTCCATCACAGAAAGAGGCACAAAAACATATTACAGTAGAGGGAAAGAGGGGAGGGAGCAGAACATTCTCATCTGATTGGATTCAAGGAGGGAACAACAAACTCAGCTAAGTATAGAAATACAGTTCACTCAATAGGCAGTAGGAGAGGAAGGGGGAAAGAAAAGATAGGGAAGGCTAAAAAGGGAGGGAAGCAGTAGTAAGGGAAAAAGGAATTTAAAGGAAGGGGAGCTGAAAGAAGGGAGGGACGACTGAGGGAGGCAGTGGTCAAAAAATTAAAACTCTTGTGAAGGGGATGGGAGAAGGAAGAACTAAAAGCATAAACAAGAGGAAACGGGGATAGAGGGAAAGACAGATGATAATCATAACTGTGAATGTGAATGGGATGAACTCTCCCATAAAACTGAGAGGGATAGCAGAATGGATTAAAACTCCTAATCCAACAATATGTTGCTTACAAAAAACACATTTGAAATGGGGGCATACATACAGGATAAAGATAAAAGATTGGAGCAGAATATTTTGTGCTTCAGCTGATGTAAAAAAAAAGCAGGAGTAGCAATTCTAATCTCAGACAAAGCAAAAGCAGAAATAGATCTAATCAAAAGAGATAAGGAAGGAAACTATATCTTGCTAAAAGGCACCATAGACAATGAAACAATTTCATTACTAAACATATATGTTCCAAGTGATATAGCTTCCAAATTCTTAGAGGAGAAGTGAAAGAAATTATAGGAAGAAATAGAATGCAAAACTATACTAGTGGAGAACCTCAGCCTCCCTGTCTCTGAACTTGATAAATCTATCCTCAAAATAAACAAGAAAAAAGTTAAGGAAGTGAATAGAACTCTGGATAAAGTAGATATGATAGATATCTGGAGAAAACTGAATGGAGATAGAAAGGAATATACCTTTTTCTCGGTGGTATGTTGCACATATAGAAAAATTGGCCATGTACTAGGCAATAAAACCTTCACAGTCCAGTGAAGAAAGGCAGAGATACTCAATGCATCCTTTTCAAATCATAACGCAATAAAATTTATATGTAATCAAAGGCCATGGAAATATAAACCAAAAACTAACTGGAAACTAAAAAATATAATCCTAAAGAATGAGTGGGTTAAACAACAAATTATAGAAACAGTCAAGAACTTCATTCAAGAGAATGATGATACTTAGACAACCTACCAAATCTCATGGGATACTGCAAAAGCAGTCCTTAGGGGAAATGTTGTATCTTTGAATGCCTACATGAATAAAATAGAGAAAGAGGAGATCAATGAATTGGGCATGTAGATGAAAAAGCTTGAAAAAGTGCAAATTGAAAATCACGAGCTAAATATCAAATTAGAAATACTGAAAACCCAAAGAGAGATTAATAAAATTTAAATTAAGAAAACTTTTGAATTAATAACTAAAACTATGACTTGGTTTTATGAAAAAAAACAGTAACATTGATAAATCTTTGGTCAATTTGATTAAAAAAAGGAAAGAAGGAAATCAAATTACCAATATCAAAAATGAAAAAGGTGAACTAACCTCCAATGAGGAGGAAATTAAACTATAATCAGAAATGACTTTGCCCAACTGTACGCCCATAAATTCAACAATCCAAATGAAATGGATGATTATTTTAAAAAATATTAAATGCACAGATTAACAGAAGAAGTCAAGTACTTAAATAACTCCATCTCAGAAATTGAAAAAGCCACAAATGAACTCCCCAGGAAAAACTCTCCAGGGCCAGATGGATTTACAAGTGAATTCTATCACATATTTGAAGAACAGTTAATTCCAATACTATATAGACTGTTTGGGAAATTCCATTTAAAACTATGGTACACAGTATAAAATATCTGGGAGTCTACTTGTCAAAACAAACGAAGGGACTATATGAATACAATTGCAAAACACTAAGTGGAAAAATGTCAGGCACTTATAGGTAGCCTGAGCTAATATTATACAAATGAGAATTCTACCTAAATTAATTTACTTTTTCTTTGCCATACCAATAAAATTACCAAATAATTATTTTCTAGAGCTAGAAAAAATAATATCAAAATTCATCTGAAAGAGGAAAAAGTCCAGAACATCAAGAGAATTAATGAAAAGAAATGCTAGAGAGGGTGGCCTAACCCTACCAGATCTCAAATTGTATTGTTATGCAGCAATTATCAAAAACACTTGGTACTGGTTAAGAAACAAAGGGGTAGACCGGTGGAATAGGTTAGGTACTCAAGATACAGTACTTAATGAATATGGCAATCTACTATTTCATAAATCCATGGACCCCAGCTTCTGGGAATAAGAACTCACTAATTGATAAAGTGGCTGGAAAAACTAGGTAACAATATGGTGGAAACTGGGCATAGAGCAATGCCTCACACTGTACACAAGAATAAAGTCCAAATGTATATATCATCTAGGTATAAAGATTGATACTGTAAACAAATTAGGGGATCAAGGAATAGTGTATTGGTCAGATTTATGGAGAGTGGAGAAATGTATGACCCAACAAGAGATAGAGAACATTATGAAGTACAAAATGGATAATTTTCATTACATTAAATTGAAAAGTTTTTGCAGAAACAAACCAAATGCAGTCAAGATTAGGAGGGAAGCATAAAACTGGGAAAGAGTTTTTGCAACTGGTGTCTGTGATAAAGGCCTCATTTCTAAAATATATACAGAACTGAGTCAAATGTATAAGAATACAAGTCGTTGCTCAATTGATAAATGGTCAAAGGATATAGGCAGTTTTCAGAGGAAGAAATTAAAGCTCAATTGATAAATGGTCAAAGGAATAGGCAGTTTTCAGAGGAAGAAATTAAAGCTACCTATAATAATATGAAAAAAATGCTCAAAATCAATATTGAGTAGAGAGATGCAAATCAAAACAATGCTGAGGTACCACATCACACCTTTCAGATTGACCAACATGACAAATGAGGAAGATGATAAATGTTGGAAAAGATGTGGAAGAGGGGGCGTAGCCAAGATGGCGGAGTAGAAGGACGCACATTTACAAGCTCCGAGCCCACAACCCATGGAATTGAGGTAAAAAGAGATCCCCACAAATTCTGAATCACTGCAGGGGGTGCATAAACATAGGGGAAGAGATTTCCGTTCCACATAGCCCTGGAGAGCCGTCCCTGGGGTCCATCACACCCCGGAAAGCGGCCCCATCCCCAGCGCTGCCCTGGCCGCAGCCCCAGAGAAGTTGACCCGAGCAGGCTTCAGAGAGGGAAGCTCCTGGGGAAGCTCCGGCAGCCGGGAAAGTCCCTCCACCCACAGAAGCTACAGGTCAGTGAGAAAGAAGGCTGGGCTAGGGGAGGGGAGGAGCGTCTCCATGACTCGGGCCCCCTCGGGAGGACCGGCAGCGGCAGAGATGGGGGCAGGAAGCGGCGGAGGCAGAGGTGTGGGCGGCGGCTGAGGCGGCAGCGGCCAAGGACTCAGGAATCCCCCAGCAGCAGGTAGGATCTTCAATACTGAAGATCTTTCCAACCTGAGGGAGCTGAGCCTGGGAGACAGCCCTGCCCCCACCCCGCTCTATTACTGAAGGCCTCTGAATAAAATCCCTGAGGGAGCTGAGCATAAGAGGCGGGCCCCCCACCTCGCCCACACCCACTCCGTTCCTGAAAGTCTCTGCAGAAAGCCCCTGAGGAAACCGAGTTTGGGAGGCGGCCCTGCCCCCACCCCTGCGCCAGAACTAAAGCTTGCTGCGGAAAGCGCATTTAAATCTCAGAGGCCAAGCACTAGCTGGGTGGATCCAGGCAAAGGTGGAAAGGAATCTCAGGAGTCAAGTAACTGGCTGGGAAAATGCCTAGAAAAGGGAAGAAAAATAAGACTATAGAGAGTTTTTTCCAACAAGTGCAAATGATCCCGACCTTTGGATCTGATGACGAGGACGAGAATGTATTCTTGCCATCAGGGAAAGACGTGGAGGGTGGGGCCTCAGTACCCCAGACACCCCAGGGGGGTGGCGGGTGGGCTCAGGCTTTGGAAGAGCTTAAAAAGGATTTTGAAAAGCAAGTTAGACAGGTGGAGGAAAGACTGGGAAAAGAAATGACAAAGATGCAAGAAAAGTATGAAAAACAGATCAATACCTTGGTAAAGGAGACCCAAAAAAATGCTGAGGAAATTAACACGTTGAAAAATAGGCTCACTCAATTGCCAAAAGAGGTTCAAAAAGCCAATGAGGAGAAAAATGCTTTCAAAAGCAGAATGAGCCAAATGGAAAAAGAGGCTCAAAAGCTCACTGAATTTAATAGTTCTCTCAAAATTAGAATGGAACAGATGGAGTCTAATGACTTTACGAGAAACCAAGAAATCACCAAACAAAACCAAAAGAACGAAAAAATGGAAGAGAATGTGAAATATTTCATGGGAAAAACAACTGACCTGGAAAATAGATCCAGGAGAGACAATTTAAAAATTATGGGACTACCTGAAACTCATGATCAAAAAAAGAGCCTAGACATCATCTTCCATGAAATTATCAAGGAAAACTGCCCTGACATTCTAGAACCAGAGGGCAAAATAAGTATTGAAAGAATCCATCGATCACCACCTGAAAGAGATCCAAAAAGAGAAACTCCTAGGAACATTGTGGCCAAATTCCAGAACTCCCAGCTCAAGGAAAAAATCTTGCAAGCAGCTAGAAAGAAACAATTCCAGTACTGTGGAAATACAATCAGGATAACCCAAGATCTAGCAGCTTCTACATTAAGGGATAGAAGGGCGTGGAATAGGATATTCCAGAAGGCAAAGGAACTAGGACTCAAACCAAGAATCACCTACCCAGCTAAACTGAGTATAATACTTCAAGGGAAAATATGGTCTTTCAGTGAAACAGAGGACTTTCAATCATTCTTAATGAAAAGACCAGAGCTGAAAAGAAAATTTGACTTTCAAACACAAGAATGAGAAGAAGCATGAAAAAGTAAACAGCAAAGAGAAGTATTAAGGGACTTACCAGAAATGAACTGTTCACATTCCTACAGGGAAAGACAATATTTCTAACTCTTAAAACTTTTCAGTATCTGGGTAGTTGGTGGGACCACACATACACATGTACATGCATGCACACACATACACACATGCATACACATACAGAGACAGAGAGCACAGATTGAACTGAATAGGATGGGACCATACCTTAAAAGAAATTAAGGTAAATGGTGAGAGAGAAATGTAGTGAGAGGAAAGAGGGGGAAATGGAAGGGGGTAACTATATGTCATTTAAGAGGCAAGTAGGAGATTTTTTTAGTGGAGGGAAAAAGAGGAGAGCTGAGGAAAAAAAAAAAACCAAGAAGTTTACCCTCATCACATTTGACTAAACGAAGGAGTGAAATGCACACTCATTTTGGTATGAAAACCTATCTTACAGTATAAGAAAGTGGGGGAGAAGGATATATTGCGGAGGGTGGGGATGATGGAAGGGAGGGCAAAGGGAGGAGGGAGTAATTGAAAGTCAATACTTGGGGAGGGACAGGATCAAAAGACAGAAGAGAAACAATGAGGGGCAGGTTAGGAGGGATGGTAATTCAGTTAGTCTTACACAACACGACTATCAGGAAGGTCATTTGCAAAGCTACACAGATATGGCCTATAATGAATTGCCTGCCGTACCAAAGGGAATGAGTGGGGAGGGAGGGATGGGGAGAATTTGGAACTCAAAGTTTTAGGAACAATTGTTTAGTATTGTTTTTGCAACTAGGAAAGAAGACATACAGTTAATGAGGAATAGAAAGTCATCTGGCCCTACAGGAGAAAAGAGAAGAGGGAGACAAGAGAAGGGAGGGATGACAGAAGAGAGGACAGATTGGAGATAGGGAAAATTAGATTGCTTGGGGTATTGGGGTGGGGGGAGGGGAGAAAAAGGGAGAAAATTTGGAACCCAAAAATTTGTGAAAATGAATGTAAAAAGTTAAATAAATAAAAAAAAAAGGTAGGTGGTAGAAGGAATGCTTGGAAACTGCAGTGGGTAGCAAGAAGGATTCCAACTTATCTACCAGCACCAGTGAGTTGAAAGGTATGAGTATTTCCAGTGCTGGAAGCAAGAGAAGTTGTGTCATCAGAAAGGAGTCAGGTCTCAGGGAGGATAAGAAGAAGGAAGGAGAAAGAAAGGAAAAAGTTTAAGATGAAAGCTAGTTGATGGCCTATGGAGCAGGCATTCTAGAGAGCACAATAAACGGGGTGAATAACCAGAATAGGGACATTATTCAGAGGAAGGGCACAGCTTACAGGGGATAGGAATAAGTGAAGGATGGAGAACAGATTTTGAACAGTGGTAGGTAGGGGTTCAGAAACTCTGAGAAGGGAAGGTCTGACAAGACAAAAGTAAATTCATCACTGAAGAATGACTTTAAGCATTTAAACACTGTCCCTAAAGGTTCAGCCTCTTAGCAGAGTTGTCCCAGGTGATAGGAAGCTCTGTACAATGAGAAAGAGGGTAAGGGGGAGGTGTCTCAGAGATACAGGTAAGCCTGGAGAGGGCGTACAAACACATACACACACAATGTATATATGTATATGTCTAGAACTTGTCTACAATTACACACACACACACACACACACATACTGTTCAGTTGTATGACTCTTAGTGACTCCCCTTTTGGGGTTTTCTTGGCAAAGATACTAGAGTGGGTTGCCAAAAAAAAAAAAAAAAAAGAAAAGATGTGGAAGAGTTGGAATACTAATTCATTGTTGGTGGAGCTGTAAGCTTATCCAATCATTCTGGAGAGTAATTTGGAACTATGTCCAAAGGGCTATAGCAATCTCAATACCCTTTGACCTAGCAATATTGCTTCTGGGACTCTATCACAAAGAGATCATAGAAATTGGAAAGAGTCCCATGTGCACAAAAATATTTTTAGCAGTACTCTTTGAGGTGGCCAAAAACTGGAAATCAAAGGAATGCCCATCAATTGAGGAATGGCTGAAAAATTTGTGGTATATAGAATGGAATGGAATACTATTGTGCTATAAGAAATGATGAACAGGAAGACTTCAGAGAAGCCTGGAAAGACTTGTATGAACTGATGTTGAGTGAAAGGAGCACAACCAGGAGAACATTGTACACAGCAACAATGACAGCGTGCAAGGATTTTCTCTGGTGCACTTGGTATTTCATTGAAATACATGGACTTAAAAACTTTTCAATAGACTCTTGAGGCAAAACAACTTGCACATTCAAAGAACTATGGAACTGAATCACAGACAGACAATTTTCTTTTGTATTATGTTATGTTTCATTTTGTTTTATGGTTTCCCTCACTCATTTTAATTCTTCTATGCAACATGCATTTAATTGGAATGTATGTGTCAAATCTATATAAGATTTTATGCCGTTTTGGGGAGGGAGTGGGGAGTGAGGGAGGAATAAGGGGAAGGGACTGGAAAAAAATCTAATATATGTGGAAGTTATTGTTGAAAACTGAAAACAAATAAAATAATTCAGTTAAAAAATACTTCACACCCTGATACATATTCTTCAAAACAAATAAATAATTTCACATGAAGAAGCACAAAAGATCCATTAGAGCAGAGGGGAAATTGGTAAGGTGGGTGATGGGCACTACTTGAACTTTACTTTCATTAGAATTGACTTAAAGAGGGAATAATGTACACAACCAATTAAATATAGAAATCTGTATTGCTGGACATGGAAGTAGGAGGGAAGGGGATTAATGATGAGTAGGGGGACTAGAAGAAAGGAGGGCAGATTTCAGGAGGTGGTTGACAGAAGGGATACACTGATGATGAGGGAAAAGTTTAAAGGAGACAGGGAAAATGGAAGGAAAAATAGCATGGAGGAAAACACACAGTAATCATAACTATGATTGTGCATGGGATGAACTCTCCCATAAAATGCAAGTGCATAGCAGACTGAAACAAATAAGCAAACAAAAAAAAACAGAGTTTTACAATGTGCTGTTTATAAGAAACATAAGTGAAGTAGAAACATACAGAGTAAAAGTAGGAGGCAGGAACAGAATCCATTATGCTTCAACAGAAGTTTAAAAAAAGGATAAAAATCATGATCTTAGACAAAGTAAAAGCAAAAATGGATCTAACTAAAAGAGATAAAGAAGGAAAAGATATTTTGCAAAAATATCTCAGATATTGAAGTAATATCAATACTAAACCTGGGGGGGAGGAGCCAAGATGGCGGAGTAGAAAGACTCACATATGCTAGCTCCGAACCCACAGTCCGTAAATTTCCTGTAAAAAGAACTACCCACAAATTCTGGAGTAGTGGAAGCTGTGCAGCAACGCAGTGGAGGAGATTTCCGTACCAGAGAGCCCTGAAAAACCACCACCAAAGGTCCATCACACACCAAACAGCGGAGCCCAATGCTACATGCGTGGACCCGAGGAGAGCAGATGCTAGCAGGCTTCAGAGATGGAATCTCCAGCGGCCTCAAAGGTCCCTCCACCCACAGGCACTACAGATCAGTGAGAGAGACTTCTGGGCTGGCTGAGAAGGGAGCGGGGTGTCTCCATAACTCAGACCCCTGCGGGAGGCAGCAGCAGAGGCAGTGGTGACCCGGGACTCCCAGAACAGGCAGGAGCTCCACTCCATTATTGAAGGTCTCTGCATAAACCCCCTGAGGGAACTGAGCCTAGGAGGTGGCCCTGCCACCACCTGAGCACCAGAACTTAAGCTCACATTGAATACCATCCAGGCCCGCCACTGAAAGCCCTGAGGCTGGGGGGCAGCATTTGAATCTCAGACCCCAAGCACTAGCTGGGCGGATCTAGGCAGGAGTGGAGAGGAATCTCAGAAGTCAAGTAACTGGCTGGGAAAATGCCCAGGAAAGGGAAGAAAAATAAGACCATAGAAGGTTATTTTCTTGGGGAACAGACGTTTCCCCCTTTCATTTTTGATGAGGAAGAACAATGATTACCATCAGGGAAAGACCTAGAAGTCAAGGCCTCTGTACCCCAAACGCCCAAAATAGATATCCAATGGGTTCAAGCCATGGAAAATCTCAAAAAGGATTTTGAAAATCAAGTTAGAGAGGTGGAGGAAAAACTGGGAAGAGAAATGAGAGAGATGCAAGAAAAGCATGAAAAACGGGTCAATACCTTGGTAAAGGAGACCCAAAAAAATGTTGAAGAAAATATCACCTTGAAAAATAGGCTCACTCAATTGGCAAAAGAGGTTCAAAAAGCCAATGAGGAGAAGAATGCTTTCAAAAGCAGAATGAGCCAAATGGAAAAAGAGGTTCAAAAGCTCACCGAACAAAATAGTTCTCTCAAAATTAGAATGGAACAGATGGAGGCTAATGACTTTACGAGAAACCAAGAAATCACAAAACAAAACCAAAAGAATGAAAAAATGGATGATAATGTGAAATATCTCATTGGAAAAAACAACTGACCTGGAAAACAGATCCAGGAGAGACAATTTAAAAATTATGGGACTACCTGAAAGCCATGATCAAAAAAAGAGCCTAGACATCATCTTTCATGAAATGAGCAAGGAAAACTGCCCTGATATTCTAGAAACAGAGGGCAAAATAAGTATTGAAAGAATCCATCAATCACTGCCTGAAAGAGATCCAAAAAGAGAAACTCCTAGGAACACTGTGGCCTAATTCCAGAGTTCCCAGGTCAAGGAGAAAATACTGCAAGCAGCTAGAAAGAAACAATTCCAGTATTGTGGAAATACAGTCAGGATAACACAAGATCTAGCAGCTTCTACATTAAGGGATCGAAGGGTGTGGAATAGGATATTCCAGAAGTCAAAGGAACTAGGACTCAAACCAAGAATCACCTACCCAGCAAAACTGAGTGCAGTGCTTCAGGGGAAAATAAGGTCTTTCAATGAAATAGAGGACTTTCAAGCATTCTTAATGAAAAGACCAGAGCTGAAAAGAAAATTTGAATTTCAAACACAAGAAAGAGAAGAAGCATGAAAAAGTAAACAGCAAAGAGAAGTCATAAGGGACTTACCAAAGGTGAACTGTTTACATTCCTACATGGAAAGACAATATTTGTAACTCTTAAAACTTTTCAGTATCTCTGTAGTTGGTGGGACCACACATACACATACACACACGCACACGCACACTCACATGTACCCACGTGCACGCACACACATGTACACACATGCATGCACACACAGAGACAAAGAGCACAGAGTGAATTGAATAGGATGGGACCATATCTTAAAAGAAATTAAGGTAAACAGTGAGAGAGAAATGTAGTGGGAGGAGAGAGGGTTGAAATGGAATGGGTTCAATTATCTCTCATTCAAGAGGCAAGCAGGACACTTTTTAGTGGAGGGAAAAGGAGGAGAGCTGAGAAAAAAACATGAATTTTACACTCATCACATTCGACTAAAGGAAGGAATAAAATGCACACTCATTTTGGTATGAAAACCTATCTTACAATACAGGAAAGTGTGGGAGAAGGAGATAAGCAGGGTGGGGGGGGGATGATGAAAGCGAGGGCAATGGGAGGAGGGAGCAATTTGAAGTCAACACTCGGGGAGGGACATGATGAAAAGACAATAGAAACAATGGGGGGCAGGATAGGATGGAGGGAAATATAGTTAGTCTTACACAACATGACTATTATCGATGTCGTTTGCAAAACTACACAGACATGGCCTATATTGAATTGCCTGCCTTCCCAAAGAGAATGGGTGGTGAGGGAGGGATGGGGAGAATTTGGAACTCAAAGTTTTAGGAACAACTCTTTAGCATTGTTCTTGCTACTAGGAAATAAGTAATACAGCTAATGGGGAATAGAAAGTCATCTGGCCCTACAGGACAAAAGAGAAGATTGGGACAAGAGAAGGGAGGGATGATAGAAGAGAGGGCAGATTGGTGATAGGGGAAATTAGAATGCTCGGCATATTGGGGTGGGGGGGAGAAATGGGGAGAAAATTTGTAACCCGAAATTTTGTGAAAATGAGTGTAAAAAGTTAAATAAATAAATTTATATTAAAAACAAAAGAATGAGAAGAAACATGAAAAAGCAAACAGCAAAGAGAAGTCATAAGGGACTTACCAAAGGTGAACTGTTTACATTCCTACATGGAAAGACAATATTTGTAACTCTTAAAACTTTTCAGTATCTGCGTAGTTGGTGGGACCACACACACATACACACACGCACACGCACACACACATGTACCCGCGTGCACGCACACACATCTACACACATGCATGCACATACAGAGACAGAGAGCACAGAGTGAATTGAATAGGATGGGACCATATCTTAAAAGAAATTAAGGTAAACAGTGAGAGAGAAATGTAGTGGGAGGAGAGAGGGTGAAGTGGAATGGGGTCAATTATCTCTCATTCAAGAGGCAAGCAGGACACTTTATAGTGGAGGGAAAAAGAGGAGAGCTGAGAAAAAAACATGAAGTTTACTCTCATTACAATTGATTAAAGGAAGGAATAAAATGCACACGTATTTTGGTATGAAAACCTATCTTACAATACAGGAAAGTGTGGGAGAAGGAGATAAGCAGGGTGGGGGGGGTGATAGAAGGGAGGGTAATGGAAGGAGGGAGCAATTTGAAGTCAACACTTGGGGAGAGACAGAATCAAAAGACAGAATAGAAACAATGGGGGGCAGGATAGGATGGAGGGAAATACAGTTAGTCTTACACAACATGACTATTATGGAAGTCATTTGCAAAACTACACAGATATAGCCTATATTGAATTTCCTGCCCTCCCAAACGGAATGGGTGGGGAGGGAGGGATGGGAAGAATTTAGAACTCAAAGTTTTAGGAACAACTGTTTAGTATTGTTCTTGCTACTAGGAAATAAGAAATAGAGCTAATGGGGAATAGAAAGTCATCTGGCCCTACAGGACAAAAGAGAAGATGGGGACAAGAGAAGGGAGGGATGATAGAAGAGAGGGCAGATTGGTGATAGGGGAAATTAGAATGCTCGGTGTATTGGGGTGGGGGAAGGGGATAAATGGCAAGAAAATTTGGAACCCAAAATTTTGTGAAAATGAATGTAAAAAGTTAAATAAATAAATTTATATTAAAGAATAAAAAGAAAAAGAAAAAAAAATACTTAACCTGTATGTACCAAGTAATAGAGCACCTCAATTCTTAAAGAAGAAGTTCAGTAGGTTACAGGCTTTATGAAATATAAAATACATAATTTTTATTATGTTAAAATAAAAAAAACCTTTTTGTATAATCAAAACTACTGCAACCAAGATTAGAAAAAAAAGGACTAAATTTGGAAATAGTTATTACAGGAAATGTCTCTGATAAAGGCAACATTTCTCAAATATATAGAGAACTGATTCAAATTCATGAGAATATAAGCCATTCAACAATTGATAATTGTCAAAGAATATGAACATAGTTCTGAAAGGAAGAAATTAAAATTATGAATTAGGCCTTATGAAGAAGTTCTCTAAATAACTTTCGATTAGAGAAATGCAAATTACATCTCTGAGATACCATCTCACACCTGATAGATTGCTTAATATGACAACAAAAGAAAAAGTGATAAATATTGGAAAGGATGTGGGAAAATTGACACACTGTTGTTGGTAGAGGTGTGAACTGATCCAACCATTCTGGAAAGCCATTTGGAACTGTGCCCAAAAGGCAAGCAGAGAGACTTTGATACTAGGTCTGTATTCCAAAGAGATCATTTATTTAAAAAGGGGAAAGGACACAGAACAGCCATTTTTACAGGGGTAAAATATTTTTAATTGAAGGGATAACCAAGAGTTGAGGAATTTTTGAACAAGCAATGGTATATGAATGCAATGGAATGTTATTGTACAATACGAAATTATGAACTAGCAGATTTCAGAAAAACCTGCGAAGATGTATACAAATTATCGCATAGTGAAAAGATCAGAACCAGGAATACCTTGTACACAGTATCATCAACATTGTGTAACGATCAGCTATGAATGATTCAGCTTTTCTTAGCAACACAATGATTCAACACAAGCACAAATAACTTATTAAGAGAAATGCTATCCATACCAAGACAGAAAATGGACAGACTCTGAATACAAATTGAAGCATATTTTCCCTTTATTGTTTTCCATGCTTTTTTTCTTTTTGTTTTGTTTTTTTCTATAACAACTGTGACTAATATTGAAATATGTTTTACATAATAACACATGTGTAGCATATGTCAAACTGCTTATCACTTTCAGACGTGGGAAGAAGAAGGAAACAGGGAGAAAAATTTGGAACTGAAAATCTTTTAAAAATGAATGCTAAAAGTTGTCTTGATGTACAACTAACGGAAAAAAATGAAACACTATTAAAAATGTCATTCTCCCTGTCTTCATTGTGCTTCCCTTTTTTTCTTAGTATCTGAATATCTGGATCCTACTCATGCTTCAAGGACAGTTTAAGACTCGCTTGTTGCTTGATGCTTTTCCTAACATCAGTTGAACTTTGAAGGGTGAGTAAAATTTCCAAAGGAAGTTTTTATGAATTTATAGATGGAGGCTAGGTGGATGGTATTCTGTGTATAAGAGTACATTCTGAATCACAAAGTCGAGAAAGTATAAGAATTGTACCTCAAATAATCAGTACCTTAATTTGGCAGTAGTGTAGAAATTGTGAATGGGTATTATGGGATATAATGCTGAAAAGATAGGTTTGTGAGACATTCCTTATACAAATAAGTTATCCATAAATATAGGGTTTTTTACATATATACATGTGTATGTACAAGAACACATATATAATGCATGTGTGCATTTACAATACATATATGAATGTGACTTTGGAAGAAATAAATGAACAAAATCCATATATTACAACAACTTATAACAACTATTCTTTATTCAACAAAATGTGCATTTGTGGGATATAATATGAATTATGTGATATAATAGAAAGAGTGCTGGACCCTATCGTCAATTGTTCATAGGGTGACAGTTGATAAACCATGTTATCCCTCTGAGCCCTAGCTTTCTAATCTCTGAAATAAAAATATTAATATATTAACTGTCTCAGTATTTTTATGGAGAATGTGTTTTATAAACCTTGAAGTGCTATAGAATTGCAAACTATCAAAATGTTTTCAAAAATCCTTAAGTCTTACTATCTTTGTAACTCCTGGGCACTTAGCAGTCACTCAACTTCAGGAGCTTTCCTGTGGATGAAGTTGCATAATATAGAATTATGAAACAAATGAATATCTGATATTTTATATTTGACTGATGACTTCACTCTCATTTCTCATAGCAAACACACTCGTGTTTTTTTACTTTATTTTTATTCTGTATTTAAGGAACACTCCCAAAATAATATTTTCACATAAAGTTAGACAAAAAGATTTTATTTAAAAATATGAATCTCAAAAACAACTATTTTAAAGATTAAGAAGCTGATGCTTAAATGTCATTATATTCCTTTACAAATCAATATGATGTTCTATAGCCTATAAGAAAAGCTTTAAACCTGGAATACTTTTGCCCTAAATCTGCCTCTTTTAATTTATTTACCAGTATTGTTTATAGGAGCCTTCACTTTATCCAGACTATTTTCTTTAGGGTACCACATATGAATTATATTCTTTTTCCACCAACGTTCCTTTTTCTATTCTGTTGTCTACTCATGCCTTTTATGAATGCACCCTCCCATAGGTTTGCAAAGTAATTTAACCCAGACAATAATACTTCACATCTATCTGAAGATGGGGTGTCTTGTGAATGCTTCAAAACTTCCCAAGATTCATGTTTTCATGAGTGTGAGAATTCTTCCCTTCAATATTTAGTATTACCCTATTGATATGTTAGTGGATGGTTTAATGAGCTATTGTAAGTAAATAAAAGAAAAGGAAAGAAAGCAAAATAAAACCTTCATCTCCTAGTGGCTGACATCTCCAGGTAGCCACACTCAGCGGATTTCAAGACCCTCAAGACATAGTAAGTTTGGTTCTCAGTCTTTGAGCCCATGCTTGTAGTTTTTCCAGCTTGTTAGGGACATCCACTGATGGTGGATGGTGGATCAAGTGCCTTTGATTGCTTACAGACTGGAGTGCAGGCCAGGAAAAGAATAAACTCCTCTACCTTGATGGTGCCACCTTGAAGGAACTGAGAATTTACAGGTCCTTAGAGATATCTCAGAGAACAGCTACACAAAACCTCTAAAGTATAGGGAAGAACACTATCCACTTGACAAAGGACTCAGAAGTCAAGTAACTAATTGGGAGCCCAAAAAGAGGGAAAAACTAAGACCTTAGAAGGTGATTTTCATGGTGAAAAGGTATTTTCTTCCATTCTTTTGGATGAGGAAGAGAAAAGCATACCAGAGGAGGAAAACAATAAGGTCAATGCTTCGGTATAGAAAGTTTCCCCAAAACAAATATGGAATGGTCTCAGGCCATGGAAGAGCTCAAAAATGATTTTGAAAATCAAATAAGAGAGGTGGAGGAAAATCATGAAAAGTGATGTAACAGGTTGCTGAAGAAAATAACATCTTTAAAAACAGACTAACCCAAATGGCAAAAGAGGTCTAAAAAGCCAATGAGGAGAAGAATGCTTTAAGAAGTGGAATTGACAAATGAAAAAAGAGGTTCAAAACCTCACTGAAGAAAATAATTCTTTAAAAATTAGAATGGAGTTGATGGAAGCCAATGACTTTATGAGAAACCAAGAAATTATAAAATAACAGCAAAAGAATGAAAAAATAGAAGACAATGCAAAAGATCTCATTGGAAAAACAACTGACCTGGAAATTAGATCCAGGAGAGACAATTTAAAAATTATTGGTCTACCTGAAAACCATGATTAAAAAAGAGCCTCACCATCATCTTCCAAGAAATTATCAAGGAAAACTGCCCTGATATTCTAAAACCAGAGGGTAAAATAGAAGTGGAAAGAATTCAATGATCACCTCCTGGAAGTGAACCCACAAGGAAAACTCCTAGGCATATTGTAATCAAAATCTAGAGTTCCCCGGTCAAGGAGAAAATATTGTAAGCAGTCAGAGTGAAGCAATGCAAGTATTATGGAAATGCAATCAGGATAACACAGGACTCAGCTGCTTCTACACTAAGGGATCAAAGGGCTTGGAATATGACAGTCCAGAAATCAAAGGAAATAGGATTAAAACCAAGAATCACCTACCCATCAAAACTGAGTGTAATACTTCAGGGGGAAAATGGAATTTAAATGAGATAGGGGACTTCAAAGTACTCTTCTTGAAAAGACCAGAGCTGAATAGACAATTTGACTTTCAAATACAAGAATCAAAAGAAACATGAAAAGGTAAACGGGAAAGAGAATACTAAGGAACTCATTAAAGTTGAACTGTTTACATTCCAACATGGAAAGGTATTATTTATAACTCATGAGAACTCTTTCAGTATTGGGGTAAGGGATATACGTGTGTGTGTGTATGTGTGTGTGAGTGTGTATGAGAGGTGTGTGTATGTCTATGTGTGTGGCCATATGTATACCCACACCCATATATATGTAGGTGTGTAAGGGTATGTATGTATGTGTATATTATATATATGTATATGTATATATGGGTACATATACATGTGTGTATATGTGTATGTATATATGTGTGTATCTATACATACATGCATATGCATACATGCATATACATACACACATGCATAGAGGGCACAGGGAGGGCTGAATATGAAGGGAGAATACCTAAAAAATAAAATTTACTATTCAGTGGAATGTACTAGGAGTTAGAGAAAGGGAAAGGCATAATGTAGCAAATCATCTCACATAAATGAGATGACAAAGAGTTTTTACAATAGAGGGGAAGAGGGGAAAGATGAAATTAAATAAAGGATTTACTCTCATGGAATCTGGCTTGAGGAGGGAATAATGCACTCTCAACTGGATATGCAAATCTATTTTACCCTACAGGAAGTCAAGGAGAAAGGAGATAGGAGAGGGAAGATAATAGAAGGGACAGCAAATTGGGGAAAGGGATAATCAGAAGCAAACATTATTGTGGGAGGACAGATCAAGGGAGAGAATGGCTTAATTTGAGGGCAGGATAGGACAGAGGGGAATCTTATTCGTATTTCACATCGTAACTATTATGGAAGTGTTTTGCATTGTTACAGATGTATGACCTCTATTGTATTGCTTGTTTTCTCAATGAGGGTAGGGAGGGAGGGAGGAAGGGAGAGAATATGAAACTCAAAGATTTAACAATGAATGTTAAAAATTGTTTATCTTGCATTTGAAAAATAAGATATACAGACAAGGGGGTATGGAAATCTATTTTACGCTACAGGAAAAGAGAGGGGAGGAGGATGAAAGTAGGGGGTGGTAATAGAAGGGAAGACAGACTGAAGGAAGAGGTGAATGGGGTGGGGGTGGGGAGAGATGGGGAGAAAATTTTTAATTCAAATTCTTGTGGAAGTGAATGTTGAGAAAGGAAAAATAAATTATATATTAAAAAAGAAAAAGCACTTGACACATGTACAAAAATATTTATAGCAGCTCTTTTAGTGGTGGCCAAAAACTGAAAATCAAAGGAATACCCATCAATTTCAGGAATGGCTGAGCAAGTTTTGTTATATGAATGTAATGGAATACTATTGTGCTATAAGAAATGACAAAGAGGGAGATTTCAGAAGTACTGGATAGAATTATATGAACTGATGCTGAGTCAAGTGAGCAGAATCAGGAGAACATTACACAGTAACAGTCACAGTATAGGAGAAATGCTTTGGTAGACTTAGTCCCCCACTGCAAGACAAGGAATATAAAACATTCTCAGAGGACTCATTGCAAAATACCATCTGCATCCAGGGAAAGAACTAGAGAGTCAGAACTCAGAATGAAACAGACTATTTATCTTATGCTATGCTTAGTTTTGTTTGGTTTTATTTATGCTTTCCCCTATTAGTTTTAATTCTTCTATGCAATATGCCTAATGTGAAAATATATTTAATATGAATGTATGTGTAGACTCCATATAAGATTGCATGCGATGTTGGAGAGGAAGAGAGGAGGCAAGGTGATAAAATTGAAAACTTATGGAAGTGATTGATGAAAATTGAAAACAAACAAATTTGAAAAAGAATAGGTTAGGAATGTAGATAATAAAGATTATTTACTTCATAATTTTATTGAGGATCTAAGCTATTCCTAAGTACATTCCTTCATATCTGACCCAATGTACCTAAACTTTTAATACATAGAAGAGTTTTACTAGTTTGAGTTTTTTCTTATTTCTTAAAATCTATTGTCATAAACTGACAGGATCAGGGCATCATATGCCCTCACTAGGTCCATATTAGGGTAGAAAAAAGGATACCCTCTCCTTGAAATGAAAATAATGCAAATGAGTAGCAGAATAAATCTGACTCAAAAGGTGGGGATACTCCAGTGTTTAGTTTCTTCAAAAACTTGAAATTTATGGAAGTAGGAAAGAAGAAACAAGTAGGAGACAAGCAGAAAAATCAATTTAGTGTACTAAAAACAGAGAGCAAGAGGTTAAGCCAAAAAAAAAATCATTTTGCTATTTTACTTTTCTGGCGGTGTTTCCTCCTCTGTAAAATGAGGTTTTTGGGCAAGATCAGGAATGTTAACCTGGGACTTAGGAAGATGTTGATTTTAATAATTTGAAAACTGTGTTTCAATATTAATTGATTTTCTTTATAGTTCTATATATTTTATTTTATGAATTCAGAAACATAATTGTATGAAGCAATCCATTGGTTGTACCAAATTGTTAAATAAGTTCCTTACATACACACACACACAAATCCTAAACTAGCCAATCTCTATAATCCCACCCTAAATCTTGCATAGGGATTTTAAAGAAATTAATTCTTTGTATTTGTCAGTTCACTTCCCCAATGGTGGTTGTGTTTGGCCTTTCACTGGTAGTTTGTCTTAGATCTGTACCAAGGTTACCATCCATCTTCTTAATATAGCCACACTAGTCAATGATTAAAAACTTTTATAACATGACTTTTCCACTTTCCCTTTCTGTTACTCATCCAGCTCCCAGCTTCCTCCTTATCCCTTATTTCCCAAGCTCACCCACTGAGACTGAAGAAGGTAAAGAATTTGATGTTAGAAATTTCTGTGCTTTAGCAGTCCAGCAGGACAATGTAGGTTGGGAAACTGTGCTCTTCTCTTTCTCATGCCTAAGTCTGGATCTAATAGCAAATTATCTTCTTAGGGAAACACATAAAGATATTCAGCCCACCAGAGTACTATTTAGACCTACAGTGAGCTGAATTAATATCTACAACTTATCTCTGTGGAGCAGAGAGGATTCTTTGGCAGAACACAGCTGAAGCACACAAGTCAGTCTTCCAGAAATTTGCCCACTTAGTTTGGTTTATGATTTCAATTCTATTTCCATTCTTTAAGCACTTAAGGTTATTCAAAAATTCATTACCATTTCAATAACAAACTGTAAAGTTACCCAAACACTTTACTCAATGTCTTTGGGGAATGTTCAATTCCTTTAGGTGGTTTGTGGGGGACATGGTTCATCTAGTTGATTTACAAAACGCAGATGTTAGTAATCCTTGAATTTTTATCGATTCCTGGTAATATCTTTCTCAGGACCCTTAAAGAAAGTGACATAATTCTTTAAGACATAATATTACACTTAGGAATTGCACTAAAAGATCATCAATCTTTTGTGAAAGTCTCCAACTGCTCAGCTAGTGTTAAATAAACCATGACAAGAGATGAAATTCAAAATACCTTTGAGTGATTTCTGCAAAATGCTCTCCAATTGCCAATTATGCATGGCCATCTTTCATTTTATCAGTTATTCATTATTTTTTGCTAAAAATATTGCAATGACAAATACTATGTCTCCTAGAAAGCTTATGACTTTCAGAAGAAGGATAGTCTGTGTATATTTCCCCAAAAACATCTTTTATATTATCCACACGATGAAAATAATAATGTGAATGATGAGGATGGCAAGTATACTTTCAGGGGCTGAGACACTTGGTGTTTGGTATATAACAAGAAAAGCATTGTACCCTAAAGGCAAGATCATCACTGTGAGAGCAGGCATCAAAAATAATTGAAGTCCAAATCAATGGCCTTTCACTAGGAAGAAAGATGGTCAAAATACCAGAATTCAAAATAGAAAATGATCACACTATTAGAAGGCTGTCAATGAATTGAAAATTGAGCTTTACCTTTCACCTGAGAATAATAATCTAATCATAATTCATGGAATTTATCATTTGCATACCACTTACCAAGCCAGCCATAAAATACCGGTACATTAGCTATGTCCATGGAGGGCAGATCAGTTCACTGTATTCCTGGCACACAGTGCCTGAGACATAGCGGTTACTTAAAAAAAGCTCATTGATTGCTTCGATTTATTTCACCCTTTTTGGACTTCCTAGGGACCATGGTGATTCTCCAAATCTGCTATTAAATGAAATGCATATGGCAGTAGGGTGTGGTAAGAAGTATAAGGGAGACATAATTTCAGGTTCTAAGTCTTTATCTTACTAGCAGTGTGACTTTGAAAAAATCACTTATGCTTTCTAATTCTCAATTTGCTTACACATAAGGCAGGCATAATGTAATTGTATATTCTACCTTGCTAACTAGAATTTAAAAATGAGATAGTTAAATATGTAAAATATTCCATATCCATAAAAATCAAGATAGTATTATTGTTGGTGCTTTTATAATTACGGATTTCAAAGTATTCTTTATAAAAAAAATGTTTTCTGTGGTGGAATAGAAAGAACATTAGATGAACAGTCCAAGAGTCTTTGTTCTATATCTAGCTCCACTAATGCTGGCTCAGGAAATGTTTTTTTGCACTTAATAGTACTTTTTTCAATTATATGTCAAGATAATTTTCAACATCTATTTTTGTAAAATTTTTAGTTCCAAATTTTCCCCCTCCCTCCCTTAACTTGCCTCCTCCCAAAGAGAGAAAGCAACCTGAATAGATTATACATGTAAAATCATCTTAAACAAATACCTATAAAAGTAATGCTAAACAAATTCTAGAGTAGTAGAACACACGAATGACAGAGTAAAACAAATTTCTAGTCCAAGACAACTTGGAAGGTCAACAGGAAAGGTGTGTTGCACCATTCTGGAAGAGGGGCAGAGTGCAGTGTGGGCTGTACTGGCAGAGTCCAGTACCAACAATACCCTGAGTAGGCCTCAGGAGACTAAATCACTGTCAGGTGTAGTAGTTTCCAGACTTCTCAACCCACAGACACAAAAGACAACATAGAAGATCAGTGAGAAAGGTCTGTCTGGGCCTGAGTAAGAGAGGATGATTGCTTTAATATCCTCTTCATTAGTGTTGAGTTCATCCTTTTAATTTTTGATACTGGTTATTTGGTGTTCTTTTTTCAATGAAATTAACCAAATGGTTTTCTGTTTCCTTGTTTTTTTATTCATAAGAACAATTCCCTAATTTATTTTTTCAACAGTTTTCTTACTTTCAATTTTATTAATCTTGTCTTTGATTTTCCAAATTTCTAGCTTGGTATTAAATTGGGGATTTTTAATATGTTCTTTTTCTAGCTTTTTTCAGTTGCATGCCCAATTCATTGATCTTTCTTTTGTTATTTTATTCATGTAGGCATTTGGGGACAGCTAGGTGTTGCAGTGGATAGCATACCAGTGCAGGAGTTAGGAGGACCTGAGTTCAAATCTCACTTTATATAAAATTCTTCTGAAAACTGCATTGGCTACATCCCATAAATTTTGGTATGTTTTGTCATTGTTGTCATTCTCTCTGAAGAAATTATTGATCATTTCTATGATTTGTTGTTTTACCCACTTATTCTTTAAGATTAGATTAGTTTCCAATTAATTTTAACCTCTCATTCCATAGTCCTTTATTACATGTATTTTTATTGCATCATGACATAAAAATAATGGATATAATATTTTTACCTTCCTGAATTTTGCTTTGAGGTTTGTATGCCCTAATATATGGTCAAGTTTTGTGCATGTGCCATGTACCACTGATAAAAAGGTATATTCCTTTCTATGTCCATTCAGGTTCCCCCCCCGCCACCACAGGTCTGTCATATCCAACTTTTTTTTTTTAATTCCATTCATCTCCTTAATTTCTTTCTTGTTTATTTTGTGGTTAGATTTTTCTAGTTCTGATAAAGAAGGTTTGAGGTTCCCACTAGTAAAGTTTTGCTGTCAATTTCTTTTTATAACTTCCTTTATTTCTCCTCTAAGAATTTGGATACTATTCCATTTGGTGCATATATATTTAGTATAGCTATTACTTCATTGTCAAAATATCCCCTTGGTTATCCTTTTAATTAAATCTAATTTTGTTTTTGCTTTGGCTGATAGGCTTGCTATCACTACTTTTTGTTAACTTCACTTGAAGCATAATATATTCTAATCTAGTCTTTTACGTTTGATCAGTGTGTATCTCTCTGCTTCAAATGTCTTCCTTGCAAACAATATATTCTAATATTCTGGGTTTTAATCTACTCTGCTATCTGCTTCCATTTTATGGGAGAATTTATGCAATTCACAGTCACAGTTATGATTACTGTGCATTTCCTTCCATCCTATCTTAGTACTGCTTATATAGTTCTCTCTCCCTCTACCCATTTCCTCCTCACCAGTGTTTTCTTTCTCACTACCACCTCCCTCAATCTGCTCTCCCTTTGATCACTCCCCTTTATTTCCCCTTCCCCTTTCTACTTTAAAGGGTAAGATAACTTTTTATACCAACTCAATGTTCATGTTATTGCCTCATTGAACCAAATCTGATGAAAGTAAGGTTCAAACAATGCTCACGCCTTCTCTTCTTTCTCCCTACTGAAATTCGTCTTTTGTACCTCTTCATATGATGTAATTTACCCTTTACTGCCTTCTTATTTCCTTTTCTCTGAGTACAATCTTTTTTTTCACCTTTTAGCTTTTATATCATTACACCAAAGTCAACTTATACCCATAACTTGTGTTTATATGTACTCCTTCTAATGACCCTAAATGTGATATAGTTCTCAAGATTTACAGGTATCATATTCCTGTGTAGGGATGTAAACACTTTAATCTTAGTGAATTATTGAATAATGTTTTTTTTTCCTTTCTCATCTACCTTTTTATGAATTTTCTGAGTATTATATTTGAAGATCATTTTATTTCTATTCAACTCTGTTTTTTTTTTATCTGGAAAGTTCAAAAGTCCTCTATTTCCTTGAATGTCTATCTTTTCCCAGGAAGATTATGTCAGTTTTGCTGGATAGGTTCTAATTCAATCTCCTTTGCTTTCCTGAATATCATTTGCCAAGACCTCTAATCCTTTGAAGTAGAATCTGCTAAATTCTGTGTAATCCTAACTGTAATTCCTTCATAGTTTAATTTTTTTTTTCTGACTGCTTGCCATATTTTCTCCCTGACCTGATAATTCTGAAATTTTGCTGAACATTGCCAGGAGCTTTGATTTTGAAATCTCTTTGAAGGAGGCAATTGGTGCATTCTTTCAATGTCTATTTTATCCTCTGGTTCTAGGATGTGAGGGTAGTTTTCCTTGAAATTTTTTTTGAAAGATGCTCTCTAGGCCTTATTATTATCATCATCATCATCATCATCATCATTATTATTATTATTATTATTACATTCAGGTCATCCAATAATTCTTAAATTATCCCTCCTGGATCTATTTTCCAAGTCAGTTGTTTTTCCAATGAGGTATTTTTTTTAAGTTTCTTCCATTTTTTTATTCTTCTGATTTTTTTTTTTTTTTTTACTGATTCATGATGGCTCAGAGAGGCATTGACTTCTACTTGTCCAATTCTAATTTTTAAGAAATTATTTTCTTCAGTTAGGTTTTATAACTCCTTTTCCATTTGGCCAATTTGGTTTTAAAAGAATTGTTTTATTCACTGGATTCCCCCCTCCCAATTTGGCCCATTCTAATTTTTAAGGAATTGTTTTCTTCAGGCAAATTTTGTCCTTTTCTAATCTGTTGACATTTTTCATAATTTTCCTGTATAACTCTCATTTCTTTTTCTAATTTTTCTTCTATCTTTCTTAAGTGAATGTTAAAACCCTTTTTGAGCTCTTCCAAGAGGACTTTTTGAGCTTGGGACCAATTCATATTGCCTTCATATGAAGGTGATTTGACATCACTGTCCACTTCTGGGTTTGTGTTTTGATCTTTCTTCTCAACATAGTAGCTTTCTATAGTCAAGGATCTTTTTATTTTTCTTTTGTTCATTTTTTTTAGAATTGAGCTCTGCTCCTGGGCCCAAGAGGTACTGTCCCAAGGTTCCTGCCCTGTGTGTGTGTGGGGAGGGCCTGGTCATTGGCCTTCTGCACTAGGGCCTCTGTTACTGGCAGTTTTCCAGCTGCCCTAATGTGGCCCAGCCCAGTTGTGACATTAAAAGTTCTGGGGCTGGTACTTTGCCTTCTGCAATGGGGCTGAACGCCTCACATTTGGCCTGCTATGGCACTAGCCTGCTAAGCCAGGACCAAAGGGCCTTGGTTTCTGATCTGTGCTGCATCTAAGAGCCTCCTATTGGCTTGATCAGACATTGTCTGGGCTAGGCTGCACTCCCCTTTTACCCAAGTGAGATAGACCTCTCTTGAATCATTTGAAATTATTTTAAGCTGGAAATTTGTTTCACTCTTTCTTTACTATATTTTGATTCATTTTAGGAAATGAGCATGTTGATTTTGTAGAAGATTTAAGACAATATAATAGTTGTCCTACATTATTCAAAAGGCTGTTTAAGCAAAGGGGCAAAATTTCTTCTTGTTCAGAGAGGGCCATTTTATGGTAAGTATAATATAAAAACAAAACATATAATTAGTAGTAAGTGTCTTGTCTCCAGAGGAGAGACTGAATGAATAATTGTAGAAGAGAGCTACTGCAACAGATCTGGGTTAGATTAAATGATTTTTGAGATCCTGCCTAAATTCAAGGAAATCAAGAACTTTATAATTTGGAAAATTGAAATTAGAGACAGGGGAAGGGACATGGATTCAAATGAGCTTAAGCCTCAAGTGTAACTTCCAAATACAATAGGTAATTGGAGGAAGAAGTCTGAATTTCTGGCAAGACCATATGATTTGAGATCATTTGTAAGAAGTGGGTGTCATGATATAAATATAAGTACTTGAAAAATTATTCTGAACTTAACAAATCCCTCCAAAACGATCAACTCAATACACAAAGTAGAATGCAAAAATATTGTGAATATTTTTACTACTTGTTTTTTCTAAGGAATGTAACAAATTCATCACATTACTTTCAACATAGTTTCAAATCTCCCTTATTTAAAAAAATCATTTCTCTTATTTTATTTTTCTCAATAACATGTAACTTTTATTTACATTTTTAAAGTCTCACTCCTTGAGAAGGCAAGTAATTTAATACAGATTATACATGTGCAGTCATGTAAAACATTTTTCCACAGTAGCCAAGTTGCAAAAGAAAAAAGCAGACAAAATCAAAAGAACAATAAAGGATTTTTTTAAAGTATGTTTCAATCTATGTTCAGATTCCATCAGTTCTTTATCTGTCATTGGATAGCTATTAAGCTTAGATTTATCAAGTTCTGAGAGCAGAAAGCTGAGTTCCCCCATGAGAATAGTTTCACTACCTATTTTATCCAGTGATTTATTCTTTGTGGCTGCTTATAATTTTCATCTTAACCTAGGAACTCAAGAATCTGACTATAATATTCCTGGGAGTTTTCATTTTGGGATCTTTTTCAGTATCTGATAAGCAGAATTCTTTGAATTTCTATTTTACCCTCTGTTAATAGACTACCAAAACAGTTTTTGTGGATGGTTTCTTGGAAGATGATGTCCAAAATCTTTTTTTCTAATCATGACATTCAGGTACTTCAATAATTCTTTAATTATTTCTTCTGGTTTTATTTTTCAGGAGTTATTTTTTCAATGAAATTCAAATTTCCTTATATTTTTTTTCTTTTTATTTTGTTTTTTAGTTTCTTGATGTCTCATAATCTCATTAGCTTTAATTCTGAATTTTAAATTTAAAGGAATTATTTTCTTTGGTGTACTTTTGTAAACATTGTTCCATTTGGCCATTTCTGCTTTTTAAAGCATTCTTCTCTTCCTTGGGTTTTTGTGCCTCTTTTACTATTTGTCATCTTCTTGTTTTTAACGTGTTTTTTTTTTCAGCACTTTTGTACCTCTTTTAGCAAGCTATTTACTCTTTTTTCATGGCTTTCTTGCATTACTCTCATTTCTCTTCCTGATTTTTCCTTTGTCTCTCTTACCTGATTTTAAAAATCCTTTTTAAGCTTTCCTATGGCCTGAGATCAATTCATACTTTTCTTTGAAGTTTTGTATATAGCAGTTTTGATTTTGTTGTCTTCTTCTGAGTTTGTGTTTTATCTTCCCTGTCACCACAATATCTTTTTATAGTCAGGATCTTTATCTGCTGTTTGCTCATTTTTCTTAGCCTATTTCTTGACTTTTAACTCTATGCTTAATTGGGTCTCAGCTTCTGGAGTGGAGGAGGTACTGTCCCAAGCTTCAGCTAGCTGTTTTCAGAGATAATTCTGGGGACCTGTAAGCTTTCAGTTTTTCTGAGTTGGTATGATCTAGGGACAGTTGAGTCTATTACTCTTTTGGCCTGAATTCCTACAATCTTTTTCTTACCCCTTTATTGGGGCCTGAGAGGTTTGGAAACTACCACTGCCATTATCAATTCAGATGTCCCAAAGTCCTACTGCTAGTTTTCTGGGGTACAGCCTGTACTGGACTGTAATTCTTTCTTACCCTTGTTCAAGGGTGTTCTGCTGACCTTCTAAATTGTCTTGGGCTGGGAAATTGTTTCACCTTGTACTTATGTGGGCTCTGCCACTCTGGAATTTATTCTGAGGGATTACTTAAAGTTTTTAGAGGGGTTTGGGGAAGAACTTCATTTTTTTCTATATGTTGACTTTAGTCTTCTGGGAAGAAATGTAATCATTTCACTTCTGCAGTCACAAACATTAGTACTCCTCTCTGCCTTAAACTTAGACCAGGGTCCCTACTCCCTTATGAGTAACTATAAGCACTCTTCTCTGTCCTGGAATTGCAATCAGGGCTCCTGCCCCACCTTTCTGCAACCACAAGTGCTATTACTCATTTTGACCCTGAACTTTAACTGAGACTCCTGTTCTCCTGTAAGTGCAAGAGCTAATGTTCCTTTTCACCCTATGATTGTAACCTGGAGCTCTATGTGACAAATGCAACAGAGCCCTGAACCCAGAGCCAACAAAGGGTCTCCTGTGATCTCTGACCATTTGTGTGACCCCTTTGCTATCTGTGAGCTAAGAACTCCCAAATCTGCTCCTGCTATTAATGCAGCTACTTCTATATCTTCCTGCTGGAATTGCCGGGCCTTGGCCTCCACTGTGCTCTAGACTGATCACTACCTGTGTATGATATACCTGTCCTGGCACCCTGCCCTCTCCATCCATCCAGTGTGTTAGATCTTTCTGGATGATCTCCTACTTTGTGTTGGGTTGAAAATTTGTTTCACCCCAACAATTTTTTAGTCTCCAAAATTTGACTTGATGTGTTTCACGTGAATTCCTGCCTCTATTCTGCCATCTTGGCTCAATTTCTGATTACTTATTAAATTCTATTTTAGAAAACTTGTGTAACCTTGCTATTCCTGTAATATGTTAGTTTGCCACTGACATACAGTATGTGACTCAAAAATAATAAGTTAAAAAAATTTGAGACTGTGAATATAGGATGTCAGAGGTGGGAGAAACATATGTTTCAAAGCTCTCATTTATAGATTGAGAACAAAGAGGAAAGGTGACTTGTCCAAGGTAACAGTTTTAATTGGTGATAAAATGGGGGCTAAAACTCACATTTTCCACTCTTCCTTTCAAATCTATAGTCACTCAATCTCACAGAACAGGTACACTGAGGCAAAATAACTTTTTTTGCCATTTTGACTAAAAGTTTTGTAGAAGTAAGGGGAATCCATTCCAAAAGGATCAAAGTACCTTCCACATGAAGTGTAAATAATGATGATGCTTTCTGCCTGTGGAGCAGTCGAGGCTTGTGAATCTGTCTTGCAGAGATGAAGAAAGATAAGACAGGCACATAAAGAGGAGGGCTATAAAACAGTCTTCATGGCTGCTGCTTGGACAGGTGACATAACATTCCTAAATTTAAGGCTGCCAATGTGAAAGACGATATTTACACTGAGAGTACAAGCGGCATATTAAAGCTCTGGCCAAACCAAATTACAACCCTTCACATTTGGCTCTGCTAGGCAGAACAGACAAGCAAGACTTCAGGACAAATAGTACATTTGTGTTTTCAACCCTATAGCTCAGGGGATCAATCAATCATGTAGTTTTTATGTGCCAAGTGCTATGCCAGTTACTACAGGAAAGACCAAAAAGACTGAGATACAGTAGCTGTATTGAAAGACCTAACAATTTAGTTGGGGATAAAATAATACAATTTTGCACGCCTTAGAAAAACATTCGTGTATAGGCATTAGGATCATCCTTGAAGTCACAAAGATTCAAGTTCAGTCTTGCTTCTAATACAAAATGACTGTGGGACAATAGGCAAACCACTGAAACTCTTACTGGCTCAAGAAAACACTGCAATACTATATATTGTAATTCAGTTCATCATATACATTTTTGGAAGTTTTCACACTGGGAGTTCCTCAGATCTGGACCAAAAGAAGGAAGGAGAGAGAAAGAAAGGAGAAAGGAGGAGGGGGAAATGAAAGAAGGCTGGATCATTTAGAAAAATTCATACTTCCTCTAACAGATCAAGAATCTGAAGACCAACTTCACAATCCCTAGGAACCTAGAAAAATCTTGAAGAATAGTTTGTTCATGTCTTTTAATCTCTTAATCACTTGAGAAATATTATATATAAAAGCATATGATTGTGATACAATATTTTTAAGAGATGTTTGATTCAAAAATGGTTTTCCAAATTGATGTTTTCACTTATCCTTGGTGAATTGAGTCCATATTATTAAAATAGAGTAGTTTCTTCCAATTAAATTGATCTATTTTATCTTGTGTAATCATACCTATCTCTTGTTTGATTAAGAATCCTCTTCTAGCTATAGGGGGCAAAAAGTTCTGGAGTCTTGTTACCTTCTTTTTCTAATGTTTTGACATTTTATATTCAGGTCATATTCATTTCTGAGTTATTGTGAATTTTAGTTTAAGATATTAAATCTTAGTTGCCCGATCTGTATGGCAAATTGTTTCCTGGTAATATATCTAAAGTAGGAGTTCTTCCCCAAGCAATTTACATTTTACCATTTATGGAACACTGGGTTATTAAATTACCTTGTTTTTTTTTTTTAATTTCCCATTATATAGTCTATACCATTGATCTAGCATTTTATTTTTAATCAGTGTCAAATAGTTTTGATAATTTCTACCTTGTAATTTGAGATATTTAAACACTATTTTTTCTTCATTCCCATTTTTCTTCTATCTCTTAAGATTCTAGGCCTTTTTTTCATTTATTTCATAGTTTGGTACAGCAATAAATGTGAAATTTAATTTGTCACTCAGCGAGCAAGTATTCATTAAGAATCCAATATCTACTAAAGCTTGGAAATATGAGTGTGCTAAGTGCTTGGATATATAAGAAAAAGCAAAAAAATCAGTTATTTATTTCAAGGAACTCAAAGTCTAATCAGAGAGACAGCATATAAAGTACTATTTTATAAATAAGATAAATATACCATAATTTCGAGATAATGTCAAAGAGAAGGAACTAAAATTAAGGAAGACCAAGAATGTCTTCCTATAAAAAGTCAGAATTTAGCTGAGATTTAAAACAGACCAGCAAAGCTAGGAAGTACCATTCCAATATCTTTGCCAAGTAAATCCCATAGACAGTTGATTGGTTGGTTGTCATCCTTCCTTCTTGAAGAGGACCAAAATATCATCACTATGTTGTGGTCAAGGTACAGTATGTCTAACTATGGGTGATCAGGCCAATATAAGCTAGTAAGACTTTACTACAGGTTGAGAACAAAGAGTTCATATGAACATCTGGAGTGGAAATATCTAAATTTGTGCATCTCACATTTCTTTGGATCTGCTGAAATTCTACTTTGCTCATAGAGCAAATTTATCATATATATGTTGTTGGGTTAAAGATAGCACAAGCAGCAAAGAACCCATTCATATTTTTTTTGTCTCAGCTTTATAGGTCTCACTGATTGAACAATGATCTATGAACAAAATGTCACACCAACTCTCCCTTCACTTTCGTTTTGGCTTGTAGCCTTCTCAATTTAAATAATGATCAAGGTAGCTGACTTTGATTCTGTTTCCATCCATGTTGAAGGTATCTGCTATTATCACTGAAAACATCATTCTAAAAAGCATGGGAATAAACACATACCCTGTCTTTGATGATGACTGGGAAAGCAAAAGAGTATTATCTATTATCCAGAACTCATGCAAACAAACCATAAAACTGATGTAAAATACTGATGAGCTTCAGTCAACCAAATTGTGCCATGTTCTGCAAATCCTCATGATGGATAATATCAAAGACCTTGGTCAAACTGATCAACTTTGCGTTCAGACCTCTATTCTGCTCCTGGAATTTCTCCTAGTCTTATCAGGAAGCAAACACTATATTAACCATTCCTCAGCCTTTTTTGAAGCTACACTGCCTCTCAAGAAATTGATCATTTAACACATGTAGGATCAGCATATTCAGGACTCTGGCAAAAATCTTGCCAGCAATGACTAAGGGAGAGACTACATTGTGATTGTCACAGGACAACTATTTCCCTTTTTTATAGTTATTGACAATTGAGGCATCCTTGAACTCATGAGGGATGAGGGATAGCTCCTTCTGCCATATAACCAAGAACATTTCACTTGGCTTTTGTATGAGCAGAAGACCTCCTGCCTTGTAAATCTCAGTTGGAATGGAATTAGCCCTGAATGCTTTGCCACATGAGAGAAGCCTAATGGCATTTAAAACCTCTTGTTCAGTTGGAAGTTCAGCTAGAGAGGACTTTAACCTGAAGTATATGGTCATTGGCTTAAACATTGATTGATAGTAGTCTGTTGAGTACACCATGGAAGTGTTCAGCCCATCTCTCCAAGATGATGTTCTCATCACTAATCAGTGTGACTCAATCAGCACTGAATAGTTTAGATAGGTCATAGTTCTTTGGCCCAAAACTAACCTTCATGTCATCATAAAGTCATTTTGAATTGCTATTATCAACATAGAACTGAATTTCATCTGCCTTCTTACTGAGCCAAGAATCCTGTATCTCTCTAAGCTTCACTTGCACTTTACTTCTGATGGAGTTAAGTGCTGCTTTCTAAGAGACAGACAAATTATCCTGCTGGTAAACCCTGTGGAGTTCTCATTTTTCATTTAGCTAGTTCTGAATCTCTCCATCATTTTCATCAAACCAATCTTGATTTTTGTGAGTGTTCTGGCTGAGAGAAAATGAGATGATCCACACAAAATTTCTAAAAGCTGCGTACTCCTTTTCTGCTTCACTGTTGTCAACCATGTGTTGGCTCAACTTTCCATCCAAGTTAGCAACAAACTGTTCATGCATGGATAAGTATCTTAATCTATTGACATTAAGTCATCTTGCCTTGCCCCCCACCACACAAACACACACACACACACACACACACACACACACACACTTTTTTTAATGTAAATATTTAGTTGGATCTTGGAAGAACAGAAAATTTACAGACCTCCAGAACCAGTGCTGAAATCTACTGATCACCTCCTAAAAGAGATCACAAAGTGAAAACTTCAAGGAATATTATACCAAAATTCCAGAGCTATTCGATCAAGGAGAAAATATTGCAAAAATTCCAAAAGAAAAAATTCAAACACAAGATTTAGGATCTCCTATATTAAAGGATTGGAGGGCCTAGAATAATATTCCAGAAGGCAAGAATCACATAGCCAGCAAAGCTGAGTATAATCCTCAAGGGAAAAAATTGATATTCAATGAAATAGAGGGTCTTCAAGCATTCCTGATGAAAATTCAAATACAAGAATCAAGGGAAGCATAAAAATGGTAAAGAAGAAAGATCAGTCATAAGGGATTCAATAAGGTTAAACTGTTTACATTCCAACAAATGGAATATGGTACTTATAACTCATAATAATTTTATTAGATTTAAGAAATGTAGAAGGGATATACAGATAATTAGGGCAGAGATAATAGTGGACTATAATGAGATATGAGCAAAAATAAAATAAAATTAAGGAAGTAAGAAAGGGATGCACTGGGAGAAGGGGGAAGGGAGTTGTAGAATCAAATAAATTATCTCACATAAAAAGAGCACAGAAGAGCTTTTAGAGTGGAATAAAAAATGGGAGGGTAGACAAGATACACAGTAAATTTTGCATAGAAATCTATTTTATCATACAGGGAAGTAGGAGGGAAGGGGGATAAGAGAAGGGCATTATGACAGAAGGGGTGGTGGATTGGGGAAGACAATGGCCAGAAGCAAAACACGGGTGAGGAAGGGAAGGGTTAACGGGAAGAGAGAGAGAGAGAGAGAGAGAGAAGGATAAACAGGATGGAGGGAAATACATAATTAGTAACTAAAACCAGAAAAGTGAAAGAGATGAACACCTATAAAATGGAAACAGCTAACAGAGTGGATAAAAACTAGAATTCTACAATATATAGTTTAGAGTAAACACATTTGAAGCAGAGAGACCGGCATAGAGTAAATGTAAGGAACTGAAGTAGAATCTATTGTACTTCAACTAATGTAAAAAAAAAAAAATAGGAGTGACAACCATGATTTCAAAAAAAAAAAAAACAAAAAAAGTGAGATAGATTTAATTAAAAGAGATAAGCAGCAGGGAAAATGCATTTGGTAAATGATACCATAGACAATAAAGTAATATCAATACCAAACATGTGTACCAATTATTACATATATGCACCAAAATTCTTAAAGGAAAAATTATATGAATTATAGGAGGGAATAGACCAAGGGTGGGGTGGGGAACCTGGGTAACAAACCCCCAAAGGATCTGATCTGAGATGTTTGGATTCAGTCAAAGGACCACACTTGAGAACCTAGAGGGCCACATATAGTCTCAACGCTGCAGGTTCCTCATCCCTGGAATAGACAGTTAAACTATACCAGTGGGAGATTTCAACTATCAGTTGGCAAAACTAGATAAATCTAAAAAAAATGAGCAAGAAAAAAGTCAAAGAATTTAATAAAATTTTAGAAAGTTATATATGCGAAATCACTGGAGAACACTGAATGGGAATAGAGAGGAATTTCTATTTTCTGAGTGGAACATGGCACCAAAAAAAGACTGGCAAATTATTAGGACATTACAAACCTCAGCATCAAATGCAAAAAAAAAGTATAAATATGAAAGATATGTTTTTCTGAGCATAAAAAATAAAAATTGCAACTTATAAAGGAATATGAAAACTTGTATTAAAAACTAATTAAGAATAAATAACCTAATCCTAAAGAATGAGTGGGCAAAATAATAAATCATAAAAGCAACTAAAAATCCATTAAATACAATGACAACAATGAAAAAGATAAAAAAATTATAGGGTGCAGTCAAATCAATACTTAAGGGAAATTTAATGTTTATAAATGTTTACATCAATAAAATAGAGAAAGAGGAAAGCAGGTATACACTATTAAAAACTAGAAAAAGAACAAATTAAATATCCACAATTAAACACCAAATTGAAGTGCTGAAAATCAAAGGAGAGGTTGATGAAATGAAAAGTGAGAAAATCATTAAACTAAAAAATAAAACTAGAAGCTCCTTTTATGAAGAAAAACAATAAAATAGATAAACTATTAGTTGATTTTATTTTATAAAAGAGAGAAGAAAACCAAATTACCAGTATCAGCCAATGAAGATAAAATTAAAGTAAATAGCATCGATTTTGCTCAGTTACATGGCAATAAATGTAAAAATATATGAACATTTACAAAAATGTGAATTCCACAGATTAAAAGAAGAACAAATAGAATACCTAAATAGTCTAATCTTAGAAAAGAAAACTGAAAAATTCATCAATAAGCTCCTTAATAAAAAATTCCCAGGACCAAATGGATTTGCAAGTAAATTCTATCAAACATTTTAGGAACAATTGATTCCAACACTACATAAACTATTTGGAAAAAAGGGCAAAGAAATCCTACCAATTTCCTTTTGCAACACAAATATTGATGCCTAATCAGAAAGAGCAGAGAGAAAAAAAATTACCAATTTCCCTAATGGATACTGATGAAAAGATTTTCAATAAAATACTAGCAAAGAGATTCCAACGATATTTCACAAAAATCAGATGAGATTTATATAAGAAATACAGAGTTGGTTCACTCTTAGGAAAACTATCAGCTTGATTGACTCTATCAAAAACTAAACAACAGAAACTATATGATTATTTCAAGAGATGCAAAAAAGGTTTTTTTTAGTAGTTTTATTTATTTATTTTTAGATTTCATCATTCATTTCCATAAAACTTTGAGTTCCAATTTTTCTCCCCATCTCTGTCCTCCCTCACCCCATAACGTCTTTCATTTTGATTATCCCTTCCCTCAATGTGCCCTCCGCTCTATCACACCCCACCCTTCTGTTATCCCCATCTTCTCTCTTTTCTTGTAGGGGAAGATAAATATTTATACCCCATTACCTGTATTTCTTATTTCCCAGTTATATGCAATAATAACTCTCAACATTAATTTCTAATACTTTGATTTCCACCTTTTCTCCCTCCTTCCCTCTTCATTCACTCCAACTGAGAAGGCAAGGAATTCAATATAGGCTATATATGTATTATTTTGCAAAAGATTTCCATAATAGTCATATTGTGTAAGATTAACTATATTGCCCTCCATCCTACTTTGTCCCCCCTTTTTGCTTCTATTCTCTTATTTGACCTTGTCCCTTCCCAAAAGGTTTACTTCTGGTTACTTCCTTCTCCCATTTGCCCTCCCTTCTATCATCCCCCTCACCCCACTTGTCCCCTTCTCTCCTACTTTCCTGAGGTGTAAGATAGATTTTCATACCAAATTGAGTGAGCATGTTATTCCCTCCTTAAGCCATATATGAAAAGATTAAGCTTCACTTTTCCCCTCTCAACTCCTCCCTTTTCTCCTCCATTGAGCAAGATTTTTCTTCTGGCTTTTATGAGTGATAGTCTGTCCCATTACATTTCTTCCTTTCTCCTCCCAATATTTTCCTCTCTCATCCCTTAATTTAGTTTCATTTTTTATGGATATCGTTTCTTCTGATTCAGCTCAACCTGTATTTTCAGTCTGTGTGTGTGTGTGTGTATGTTTGTATAACCCCTCCAGCTACCCTAATACTGACAAAAAATCTCGAGAATTACAAATATTATCTTTTCATGTAGGAATGTAAACAGTTCAGCTTTAGAAAGTTCTTTATGATTTCTCTTTCCTGTTTACCTTTTCATGCTTCTCTTGATTCTTGTGTTTGAAAGTCAGATTTTCTGTTCTCTTCTGGTCTTTTCATCATGAATGCTTGAAAGTCCTCTGTATCACTGAATGACCATTTTTTCCCTTGAAGTATTATACTCAGATTGGGTAGGTGATTATACTCAGATTTATTGGGTAGGTTTTATTCCCAGTTCCTTTGACTTCTGGAATATCCTATTTCAAGCCCTTCTATCCCTTAATGTAAATGATGCCAGATCCTGTGTTATCCTGATTGTATTTCCACAATACTTGAATTGTTTCTTTCTAGCAGCTTGCAATATTTTCTCCATGACTGGGAATTCTGAAATTTGGCCACAATATTCCTAGGAGTTTCTCTTTTCAGGTCTCTTTCAGAAGATGATCGGTGGATTTTTTTCTATGTTTATTTTGCCCTCAGTTTCTAGAATGTCAGGACAGTTTTCCTTGATAAAGTCATGAAAGAATTTACCTTTTTTTGATCTTGGCTTTCAGGCTCTTTTTTTGATCATGGATTTCAGGTAGTCCCATAATTTTTAAATTGTCTCTCCTGGATTTATTTTCCAGGTCAATTGTTTTTCCAATGAGATGTTTCACATTATCTTCTATTTTTTCAATCTTCTGGTTTTGTTTTGTAACTTCTTGGTTTATTGTATAGTCATTAGCTTCCTTGATCTCCATTCTCACTTTTAATGAACTATGTTCTTCAGTGAGCTTTTGAACCTTCTTTTCCATTTGGATAATTCTGCTTTGTAAAGCCTTCTTCTCCTCATTCACTTTTGGAATCTCTTTTTCCAGTTGAGTTAGCCTCTTTCTAAAGGTGCTTTTTTCCTCAGCATTTTTTTCTGGTTCTTCTTTAGCAAGCTACTGAGTTACTTTTCAAGCTCTTCTATGGCCTGAGCCTATTGCATATTCATTTAGTAGGTAGTGGATGCAGAAGACTTCACTTCCTCGATAGTATGCAGTGTTCTTCCTCATTTGAAAGGATAGAAGGAGATAGCTGGTTACCGAGAAAGTAACTTTTTATGATCTTATATTTTCCCTTTTGGGGGAGGGGGCATTTTCTCAGTCAGTTACTTGACTTGTGAATTCTTTATTAAGAGGAGGTTCCTAGTACTCCACCTCCCCCCACAACCCTGTTTAGGGCTGAGATTCAGATCAGCTGCTCAATTCCCCTAGGGGCTTTGGATAGGGGTGTGGCTGCCACTCAGGGTTGAGGTTCAGATTCCCTTCTGAGTTCCCTCAGAGGCTTTAAGCTGAGCTACCTGGATAACAGACCCAGGCTGCTTCTGTGGCCACCATAGCTGTCCACTTCCTGCTACTGCTGTCATTGCCTCTGCTGCCACCTGGGGTCAATGCTTGGGGGACCTCACTCCCTGCTTGGCCAGCTGGAAGGCCCTCCCACACTGATTTTTGAAACTTTCTTTGTTGCTTGTGGGTTGAGGGATCTGGGACCCTCCTCTGCTGGGGATTTTGCTGCAGAGGCCTGATTCAGTCCTGTTCCTCCCCATGTCACATGGCCAGGGTCAGGCTCCCCTCTGATCAACATCCTGTGGGATAGACCTTTCCTGTCAGCCTTCCAGGTTACCTTTGACTAGAAATCTCTTTCACTCTGTCTTTCTGTGGCTTCTGCTGCTCTAGATTTTTTGCGAGTCATTTTTTACTGGTATTTTGTGGGCTGTGGGGGAAGTGCTAGGGTATATGTGTCTTTCTACTCCACCATCTTGGCTTCACTACCAAGTTTTATTTTTTGTTTATTTCTTTTTTTTTTTTTTTTTTACAAAATATAATACTTGTTATTATTTAAAACACTAGAAAGCTTAGGAGTAAATGGAACTTTCCTTAAATTGAAAAGTGGTAACTATATAAAACTATTAGTCAACAGTATCTGTAATGGAGATCAGCCAAGAACCTTCCCAAAAAGAAGAGAGATGAAGCAAGCATGTCCATTATTAAAACTATTTTCTATATTGTACTAGCAATGTAAGATATATGAATAAGTGAAGTAAAATAATTGAAGTACTTAAAATAGGCATTGAGCAAACAATACTATCACTCTTTAAAGATGATATGATGGTGTACTTGAAGAATTTCAGAGATTCATCTAAAAAATTCGTTGAAATAATTAACAACTTTAGTGAAGTTCGAGGATATAAAATGAAGCCACATAAATCTTAAGTATTTCTTCATATTACCAGAAAAATCCAGCAGCAAACAAGCAATAGAGAAGTTCCATTTATAATTACTATAGACAATATAATACTCAAGAGTCTATCTGCCAAGACATACTCAAGAACTACATGAAAATGATAACAAAATACTTTTCACATGAATAAAATCAGACCTAAACTATTGGGAAAATATCAGTTGTTCAGTCTTAGACTAAGGCAATATAATAAAAATGACATTTAAAAATATAAGTTATTTTATTTGTTTTCAATCATCTCTCAATCACTTCCATATATTTTAAATTCCCCCCACCTCCCTTCTTCCCCACTTCTTCCATAAAATTTTATGTAGGTTCTACACATACACTCCTTTTAAACACATTTTCACCTTAGTCATGTTGCATAAAAGAATTAAAATGAATGGGAGAATTCATAAAACAAAATAAAACATAATACAAAAGAAAATGATCTGCTTCATTCTGTGATCAAATTCTATAGTTTTTTTCCTTGGGATGTGGAAGGCATTTTCCTCAAGAGTACATTTTAAGTCCTTGAATTACAATGAAGTACTAAATCTACCAGAAAAATTCCTCACACACTGTGGTTGTTGCTGTGTACAAAGTTCTCCTGGCTCTGCTCCTTCCATTCAGCATCAGTTCATATAAGCCTTTCCAGGACTCTCTGAAGTCTTCCTGTTCATCATTTCTTATAGCAAAATAGTATTCTGTTACATTCATATACCACAATTTATTCAGCCATTCCCAATTGATGGGCATCCCATTGATTTCCAGTTTTTGTCCACCACAAAGAAAGGTGCAATAAATATTTTTGCACATGTGGTACCCTTTCCCCCCAAAAAAATGACAGTTCTACCTAAGTTCATTTATTTATACAGTGTCTTACCAATAAAACTACCAAAACATTATTTTATGAGCTAGAAAATATAATAGCAAAATTCATCTGGAAGAAAAAAAGGTGACAAATATCAAGGAATGGAAAACTGGAGAAAATGGAAAAAAATTTGTGAAGAATGATGACAGTCACACCACATTTTAAACTGTATTACAAAACAATCTGATATTGGCAAAGAAATAGAGTTGTGGAGCAGTAGAAAGATTACATATACAATAAAGAGCAGTAAATTATCACAGGAAACTAGTGCTTAATAAACCCCCAAATCCAAGCTTTTGGAAAAAGATCTCACTATTTGCCAAAAACTGATGAGAAAACTGTAAAGCCCTTAGCAGACACTATATATAAACCAACAATCCCACATAGTATTCTAAGAGAAGGTCAAAATACACACATGATTTAGACTTAAAGGGTAGTATTAATACATTAGAAGGGCAAAGAATAGTTTACCTGCCACATGAAAGGAAGAACTTATGACCACACAATGGATAGAGGGCACAATGAGATATACAAAGGGTAATTTTACTTACATTTAATTTAAAAGGTTTTGCACAAACAAAACCAAATACATTCAAGATTGGAAGATAGGCAGAAAAGTTGGGGAAAATGTTACAGCAAGTTTCTGAAATATATAGAAGACTGAGTCAAATTTATAAGATTAAAAGCCATTTCCTATTTTGTAAATGTCCAAAGGACATGAAAAGCAGTTTTCAGATAAAGACTCAAAGCTACAAACAAGCATATTAAAAATGTTCTAAATTACTCTTTATTAGAGAAACGCGAACTAAAACAACTCTGAGGTACCACCTCACATTTATACGAATGGCTAATATAACAGAACAGAAAAATGACAAATGGAGGGAATGTCAGAAAATTGGGACACTAATTTTCTGTTGGTGGAATTGTGAACTGATTCAACCATTCTGAAGAGCAATTTGGAACTATGCTCAAAAAGCTATAAATCTAGGTCTATACCCTAAGGAGTTAAAAAAAAAAAAAAAGGAAAAGATACTCTATGTACAAAATTATTTGTAGCAGCTCTTTTTGAACATGGAATTGGAAATTGAGGGAATGTCAATCAACTGAGGAATGCTTAAACAATTTAGATGTGTTACAAAATTTTGATGGAATACTATTGTGCTATAAGAAATGGTGAACAAGTAGACTTCAGAAAAACTGGAAAGACTTATGTGAACTGACGCTCAGTGAAATGAGCAGAACCAGGAGAATATTATACCCAGTGACAGCCACAATATGCAAAAACTGTTTCTGATAAACTTAGCCCTTCCCAGCAATGCAAGGATCTAAAACATCCACAAAGTACTTGATGCAAAATGCCATCCACGTCCAGAGAAAGAACTAGGGAATCAGATCATAGAATGAAGCAGACTATTTTTTCTTGTGTTACATTTTGTTTTAATTTGATTTTTCTTGTGGCTTCTCCCATTTGTTTTAATTCTTCTATGAAACATGACTAAAGTGAAAATGTGTTTAATAAGAATGTATGTGTGCATATACGATTGCATGCCATCTCAGAGAGGCAAGGGGGAGGGAGTTGGAGAAAATTAAAAACTTATAGAAGTGATTGTTGAAAACTGAAAGCAAATTAATAAAGTTAAAAAGAAAGAAATTATGACCAAGATGCTTTCAGAAAGAAACTTGGAAAGATTTACATGAACGGAGGCAAAATGAAGTGAACAGAATCAGGAGAATATTGTGCACAGTAACCTTAGTTCTTCTCAGAAGTACAAGGATCCAAGAAAATTTCAAAGGATTCATGATGAAAAAAAGCTATTCACCCGCAAAATAAAGAACTGATGGACTCTGAATGAAAATTGAAGCATACTATTTTTCACTTTACTTTTGAAGATTTTGGAAGGGGAGTCTGTTTCTTTTTTTACATGACCAATATGGAATTGATTTGAATGTCTACACATGTGTAGCCTATATCAAAAGACTTTTCTTCTAAGTGAGTGGGGGAATGAAAGGGAAGGAGGAAGAGAAACTGAAATTGAACTATTAAATTAATGTTATAAATTTTAACATGCTATTGGATCAAAGATTTAAAAAAATTAAGACATAATTAAAAAATAAAATATCTCATTGCCTTCTTTGAATACTCATGATTTGGGTCTAATCTTCCATAACTCAAATTGTTTTTCTTCTCTATTTGAAGGACTGTTTCCTAGTATCTTGAAAAATATATTGCTTTTTATCAAAATTACTGTACTAAAACATAACAAAATTTGTAGTATGTTCTGCCTCCTGCTTCTCCCTCCCTCTTTTTTCCAGGTTATATATTTTATCAATTAGGGCTTTCTGTCTATATTCATAAGTTCTAGAGAGGTTTTTGGCATTATTTCCTAAGTAAGAATAAATTGGGTGTTGTGTTAGGCCATATTTTCCTGGAAAACATGATCCTTTACTCTCAAATTACAGCATATCTATACTGACTGTTTTTGAAGTTGTTCTCTGACTGTCATGGAATATTGCCCTTTACTTACACATCTTCCAAATTTTCTTCCACTTCAGCATTTGCATCTTTTAAAAATTTTATTTTCTTCCTTCATTTCTTTGTTTTTTTGGAGAGAGATTTTATAATAAATATTTAAAAGTATCTACTTCTTCATGTATTTTTTAAATTTCTGCTTGGAGATCTCTGATTTCAGACCTATTTTCATTTTTAATATTTAAGCATTTTCTCTTTTCAACAATTGTAGAGGGTATTTTTCTCTATATGTCTCATAAACTTTGAGGACTATACTGTTTTCCTATTTCACTCAGTAATTTTGGTTCATTTTCCTTCATGTATAACATTTATTCATTGTGTTTTCTGTTCTCTTTGAGATTTTATTTTGTTTTTTTTATTTCTCTTTATTGATCTCTCTTGTATTCCCAGTTGCTCACCACCAGTTTCACCATTAGTCTTGGTTCATGTGCCTTATGAAGATCCCTACAGGCTAGTCATTACTATAAGCATCATCTTGCTGAGAAATAGTCTACAGCCTAACCCACATCTTTATCCTAAGTAAACTGGAGGTAGAAAAGTAGCCCAAGATAGATTTCCCTCACATATTTAATGCCTTCAAGCCTGAGCACAGCCAGTCCATGTTTTCCAACTTACCTACATCTTTTGCCCTGTTTTTTTTTTTTTTTTCTCCAGCCATCCTTTTCCTATGAATGACTGTGCATTCTTCTTGTGGGTTTAGGGATATTTAGCTTGAATTATTCTTATGGAAGGAGAGTTTGCAGTAAGTCACTGAGTCATAAACCAGTGAGTTTGCTTATGCTCTCTGCTCCTACCATGTGGAAATGGGAGGTGTTAAGTGGGAGTTCTAAGTATGCTAAATGGGAGCTATAAGTATTTAAACTCTGACATGTTGATTCATATTTTCCTTTATTAAGTTGTAAATATTTTATGCCATCTTATGGTCCCAGCTTAAGTTACTCATATATCTGGTATATATGGTTCTTTTTCTGAAAATTTTGAATTGCTAAAGGTTTTGAAAAAAAGAACAAACAACTACTCCACCATCTTCCCTGTTACTCAAGGCTTATCCATTACTTCTTGCTATGCAAGCCTTATCTTAAAGCATTGGGAAAAATTGTTATAGCTTCCTTTTGCTGAGTGAAAATATTCTACCTTTGCAATAATCTTCAAAAGGAGAATTTACTTAAACTAAAGAACAGAAAAGATTCGCTTCTTAGTACGCCAACCATGTTGACTTAGAACTTTTAATTCCATGTAAGATAGAGCATTGACTGTCCCCACTCTGGCCCCAAACCGAAAATTCCTCAAAAGTACATTCACCATCAGACAGTGAAACTCTTCATAGAACCATTTCTGTGTGTTAGACCAATTACCACAGGGATTGTTATAATTACTTTTAAAACCTTGATGTCAATCAATCAACATAAATTGACTAAACACTTAACTCTTTGCCAAGCTAGGTGGCACAGTGGATAGACGCATGTCTTCTGACTTCAAATATAGAATTCTTTTCAGTATAAACCATTTCTATTTTCTTGACATTTGAAAGCATTTGAAAAGCTATCATGTGAAACAGTGATTAGACACATCCTATTTGACCCCAGACAAGAGAAATTGGAGTAATGGTTAGATGTTGCAAAATAGAAAAGTTAGACTTTGATATTAGAAGGAAACTAATAAAAATAAGTACTCTCCAAATTTGGGAAGGACTACCTAAGGTAGAAGCAGATTGTCCTTCCCTGGAATTCTTCAAACAGCTAGAAATTGTTGTAGAAGGGATTCTTTTTCAAGGAGAGGAGGGAGTATAAGGGGATATGAGTTGTACCAGACAATCATTGAGATGCTTTATAATTCCATAATTCTGTGAATCTGCTCTCAAAAATATATAGACTATCAAATTACCAATGTTCCTCTCTTTTATTATCAGAAAATATAATAAAATATTCACTGTCCCCTAATATATCCATCCTTGTTCCTTCAGGGACCAAATCCTTGTTGGATGGAATTATAATCATCAATAGCAGCTCCCTCCTGTCACTGTGTGCACCTTTTGGAGAATATGATTATCATTAAAGGAAGTTATGAATTTCTCATTTCTCCTAATTTTGGAAGAGAATGACAGCAGATGTCCAGATAATTGAAGTTCTCCATCAATAGAACATCATGGATCCCTGCCAGGATTGTGATCTCTTTAAACCAGGATCACCTAACTCCAAGCCCAGGTCTCTTTCTATAATATACATCTATGCCAGTTTATGTATGTATGTATGTACGTATGAGTCATCTAGCATGAGTTTTTTCAGTGGATATGTGATATTAGTGATGTAGAAAACTAATAAAATACTCCTGTCTGTATTCCTTCCACATAGTTCATAGGCATTGGAAAGATTTATGATGTTGCAAGGGCACATGGATCTTGTGAAGCTGGAGGCTGACAGAAGATAACTCTCTTCTCTGCTCTCTGTCTCTATGTCTGGGTCTCTCTGTCTTCCTGATTTGGAAGTTTGAGATAAGTTCTTGGTGGGACCTGACCAAGAAAATAGAGAAAAGGCTTCCACAGAGCTCTCCCATGTTATCCTTCATAAAACTTTAAATAACACCTCAAAACAAATGGTTTATCAGCTGAAGTCATAAAAAGATAGGGTAAAAGAATTTTCAAGCTCAAGACAGCTTAGAAAGTTGTTAGTATAGGTCTGTCTCATGGGGGTTACAGTGGAGCACAGTTCCATGCAGAGTAAAACAATGCAAACAACATCCCAGCAAAGTAATAGCAGATCTTGGAGACAACTGAATCAGTGGTATCTGCAGGGGACTTCCAGAAGTTTCAGCCCACATATGGTGTGATGTCAAGGAAAACAGATTCTTTTGCTGTTTTCGTTTCAGTATAATCAAGTGACTCTAATTGAAACTTGCCTTCATCAACCAAGAGTTTGTAGTAGGAGTAAAGGACAGAAGCAAGAATTTCTTTAACTAGAAACAATATTTGCATTTATATTGTTAATGTGATTAAAGATCTTCCCTGCCCCTTAAGGAGTCTGGGAAGATTTGGAGAAAGGCCTATATGTTGTGTTAATGAGGCACTGGTTCCCAAAGATTGGGATGCTCTCTGGTTCTAAAAAAGATATAAATACATTGAGTTGAGGTTTTACTTTGGGGTTTACTGACTGGAAGTGTTTGGCCAGACAAGACTCTGGGAAGCCTCTAAGGAGTACTCCGGCTTTGAAAACCCAGATGTTGTTGCTACCTTCTCTGATAACTATGGTCAGACAGATGGCTATGTCTGTTGATTTGTGACATATGTCTTGATTATGGTCAGGAAGTTGGAAGCCACTTCTGTTGACCTTTGATTTTTCGTTATTTTTCTCTGAAATTCAGGGTGCTGACTTTTTTCCCCCCTGAACTAGGTGAATGACATATGTGCTTGATTAACAAACAGTGTTATTCCCTCAAAAGTTGCCTTTCCTTTTATACATGCAGATCCAAAAACCTGTAATAGCATGCCCACCCCTGTGTATATCAGGGTATTGTTACATATGGTAAGGTAGTTAGACAATTGGACAGAAAGATATTTCAGGGTTTATTTGCTGTCACTGGGTGCATGAATCTGTTGCATTTCCCATACTTAGTTCCAGATTGCAGTCCTGGTTCATGTCACTGAGCGAGGAAGAGCACTAACACTTCAGAGCTTGCTGAAGTATATGAGCAGGACCCTGATCACAGTCCAGGGTGGAAAAGAGTGCTTGAGATCATTCACAGATTAGAGCACAGGCAAAGAGAGGAGTAAAAACACCTCTTCTTAAATTATACCATCTTAGAAGAAATGAAACTTACTTTCAGAACTACCCATGAAAACAGAAGCACAAAATATCTGATGTTTGGGACAGTCCTGCCTCCACTCCAAGAGCAGAGCAGAACTTAGATATAAAGTAAAAAATCAAAAAAAGTTGTGACCATAGATAGTTACTATAGTGACAGAGGAGATCAAAACAGAAAGTCAGAAGACAACAAAGTCAAAATTGCTACATGCAATGCCTAAAAACAAAAATGTGACATTGTCTTGGGACAAAAAAGAATTCCTGGAAAGGTTCAAATATATATACATATATTTAAATCAGATAAAGAGGTAGAGAAGAAAATGTTAAAAGAAATGAGAATAACACAAAAAAATCATGAAAAAAGAGTCAATAATTTAGTAAAGGAGGCACAAAAAGTACTGAAGAAAATTACACTTTAAAAGTCAAATTAAGGCAAATAGTAAAAGAAGCACAAAAATCCACCAAAGAGAAGAATTCCTTAAAAGACAGAAGTGACCAAATGAAAAATAATGTACAAAAATTCTCTCAAGAGGAAACCACTTACAAAGCAGAATTAGTCAAATGGAAAAAACATATAAAAATGTCACTGAAGAGAACACTTTTAAAAGCAGAACTGGCCAAATGAAAAGAGGTTTAAAAAAGCACATTAAAGAAAATTATTCCTTAAAAATTAAAATTGGGCAAGTGGAACCTAATGACACCATAAGGTATTAAGAAACAATAAAGTAAAATATAAAGAATAAAAAGATAGAAATAAATGTGAAATATCTCTTTGATAGAAACAACTGATCTGGACAATAGGTACCAGAGAGACAATTTAACAATTACTGGAATTCCAAAGCTATGTTTTAAAAAAGGATGGTAGATATTATATTTCAAGTAATTATCAGTTAAACTGATCTGACATTCTGGAAGCAGCAAGCAAAAGAGAAATTGAAAGAATCCACTATTCATCTCTGAAAGAATTCCCAAAATGAAGACCCCCAGCAATATTGTAGTCAAATTTCAGAGCTTCCAGGTGAAGGAAAAAATATTTCAAGCAGTCATAAAGAAATTGCTCAAATATTGTGGAGCCACAGTCAGGATCACTCAAACTTTAGAAGCTTCCATGATAAAGGATTAAAGAGCTTGGAATATGATTTCCAGATGGAAAAGAAGCTAACATTACAAATAAGAATTACCCACCCAGCAAAACTGAGTATAATCATTGTGGGGGACGGGGGAAGAGGGAAGGGAAGGTGAACATTCAATGAAATAGAAGACCTTCAATCATTTCTGATGAAAAAGACAGAGCTGAGTAGAAAATTTGACTTTCAAATACAAGCCTCAAGAGAAGCATAAAAAATATTTTAAAAAAAGGCAGGCACAAAGCAGAGCACAGCCAAGCGGAGGCATGGAGTGGAGTGCAGTCATGGGTATGGGCCGTGCTGTGGCAAGAACAGGACTGGAGCAGGCTTCAAGATACCATGCCACTGGCAGCAGCTGTGGGTCTAAGATTCCTCAAATCACAAACACCAAAGACATCTTCAAAGGTCAATGAGAAAGCTCTTTCACTTGAGTAAGAAGGGAACTCAACTCAGTGGTCTAGGCCTGGTCCCAGGTCACCACAGCTGCCATTGCTGGAACCTTGGCCTAAAGTCTCTGTGGGACTTGAGGAGCTGATCTGATCTCAGCCCTGAGTGGGGGTCTTGGGATGTGGAAGAGTGCTGGCTGATGTGGTGGAGCTTGTGGAGGCTCTGGAGAGGGAATACTGCTCACAGATCAGAGCAGAGGCCAGGAAAGGAGTAAACTCCTCTCCTTTGTTTGTGCCATCTTGGAGGAACTAAGAACTTACAGGTCCCCAGAGTATACCCTCCCCTTGACAAAGAACTCAAAAGTCAAGTAACTGGTTGGGAAAATGCCCCGAAAAGGGAAAAAGAATAAGAAAATAGGCTACCTTCTTGGTGAGCAGATATTTTCTTCCATCCTTGCAGATGAGGAGGAACATTTTGGTTTTAAAAGCCAAGGCTTCTGCATGCAAAATCCCCAAAATAAATATGCAGATCTCTCAGACCATAGAAGAACTCAAGAAGGATTTTGAAAATCAAGTAAGAGAGGTGGAGGAAAAATTGGAAAGAGAAATGAGAGCCATGCAAAAAAATAACGAAAAAAATCAACAGCTTGCTAAAGGAGACCCAAAAAACAGTGAAGAAATTGACACCTTTAAAAATAGACTAACTCAAATGGCAGAAGAGGCCCAAAAAACCAGTGAGGAGAAGAATGCTTTAAAGAACAGAATTAGCCAAATGGAAAAGGAGGTTCAAAAGTTCATGGAAGAAAGCAATTCTTTAAAAATTAGAATGGAACAGATGGAAGCTAATGATGTTATGAAAAACAAGAAATTACAAAACAAAGACAAAAGAATGAAAAAACAGGAGATAATTTTAAATATGTCATTGGAAAAACAACTGACCTGGAAAACAGATCCAGGAGAGACAATTTAAAAATTATGGGACTACCTGAAAACCATGATCAAAAAAAGAGCCTAGATATCATCTTTCACGAAATTATCAAGGAAAACTGCCCTGATATTCCAGAACAAGAGGGTAAAATAAATATTGAAAGAATTCACAGATCATCTCCTGAAAGATATCTAAAAAAAAAAAAAAAAAAAACTCCCAGAAACATTGTAGCCAAAGTTCAGAGTTCCTAGGTCAAGGAGAAAATATTCCAAGCAGTCAGAAAGAAACAATTTGAATAATGAGGAAATACAATAAGGGCAATACAACATCTGACAGCTTCTACATTAAGGGATGGAAAGGCTTGGAATACGATATTCCAGAAGTCAAAGGAAGTAGGACTAAATCCAAGAATCACCTACCCAGCAAAACTGAGTATAATACTTCAAGGGAAAAAAATGGTCATTCAATGAAACCAAGCACTTTCAAGCATTCTTGATGAAAAGACCAGAGTTGAATACAAACTATGACTTTCAAACACAAGAATCAAGAGAAGCATAAAAAGGTAAACAGGAAAGAAAAATCATAAGGGACTTACTAAAACTGAACTGTTTATATTCCTACATGGAAACATAATATTTCTAACTCTTGAAATTTTTCTCAGTATTTGGGTAGTTGGAGGGATTACACACACATGCACATGCACACACACACACACACACACACACACACACACACACACATATATATATATATATATATATATATATATATATATATACACATAAAGAGGGAACAGGGTGAGTTGAATAGGAAGGGATAATAACTAAATAAATAAAATTAAGGGAGGAGAGAGGAATATATCGGGAGGAGAAAGGGAGAAATGGAAAGGATCAAGTTATCTCATAAAAAAGGCAAGAAAAAACTTTATCAATGGAGGGGAAAAGGGGAATGTGAGAGGGAAAAAGTGAAACTTATTCTCCTCACATTTGGCTTAAGGAGGAAATAACATGCACACTCAATTTGGTATAAAAATCTATCTTACACTACAGGAAAGTAGGGAGAGAAAGGGATAAGTGGTGTGTGTGTGGATGATAGAAGAGAGTGCCAGTGAGGAGAGGGGGATAATTGGAAGCAAAAACTCTTGGGGAGGTATAAGGTCAAAAGAGAGAATAGAATAAATGGGGCAGGAATAGGACAGAGTTAAATATAGGTAATCTTTCACAACATGTCTATTATGAAAGTCTTTAGCAAAAGCACACATACATAGCCTATACTGAATTGCTTATCTTCTCAGTGGGGATGGATGGGGAGGGAAGAAGGGAGAGAAATTAGAACGCAAAATTTTAGGAATGAAATCTGAGAATTGGTTTTGCATGCAACTGAGAGATGAGTAATGTAGGTAATGGTGTATAGGAAGCTATTGTGCCCAACAGGAAGGGAGAGAAGATAGATATAAGATAAGGGAAGGATGTCATAGAAGGGAGGGTAGATTGGGGGAAGGGGTTATCAGAATTCTTGGTGTATTGGGCTAGGGGAGGGGAGAGATGGGTAGAAAATTTGGAACCCAATATTTTGTGGAAATGAATGTTGAAAACTAAAAATAAATGAATAATTTGGGGAAAAAAGGAAGACAAATGAATGAGTATAAATAAAATATTAAAAGGCAATTTCAAAAAAGGAAAAAAATAAAATGATGCATCTTAAATTTTAAAAAAAAATTTTAAACAAGATATCATAAGGGATTCAATAATACTGAGCTGACTATATTCCTTCATGGGAAGATGCTACTTTTAACTCCTAAGAACTTTCTTATTATTAGAACAGTTAGAAGGAGTATACATAGACATTGGGCACAGGTGTAAGTTAAATACCATGGTATGATATTTAAAAAAAAAAAACTACAATTCAGGGGCGAGAAAGCAGAATGCATTGGGAGAAGAGAAAAGGAAGAAGTAGAATGGTGTAAATTAGCTCATACAATAAACAAGGATTGGAAAACTTTTAGGCTTTCCCACCACAGAAGGGCCAAGCAGAAAGCCCTGGGTGGTATGAGACAGTGGTTGCACTGCAGGATCTTGGGCATACCAGTCCAGGACAGGATTCCATTAGAAATGAGCAAGTGAGAGCCACAGAGCCCCAGGTATCTGCAGTGGCTGCTCCTGAGACCATCAACCCACAGATTAAATGTTTGTAAGTCACCTTGAACATCTGGGAGTCATCAACAAATGCTCTCTACCCTTCCCCTTGATGATTGTAAAAAAACCATAAAATATTTACCCAGCAAAATTCTGGATCAGTGGAATCAGCACAAGGGGTAAAATGTCTCATGGCCCATGAGGCTAGGAAAATCGCTAAGGAGGAGCTCACTTGCTGTGGCAGAGGACTGGACTTGTCCCAGACAGCCCCTACTCGGTGAACTAGGAAGGAACCAGAGCCCCAGTGCGGTGGAACTTCACAATCACCAACACCAGGACCCCATGCATGCCTAAGTACCCCAGAGGAAATGGAAAGACACCATGGCAAGTGAGATCACCAACTACCGAGCTTTTCTTTGCTCTAGTTTAGCTGAGCAGACCACCCGTGGCTAGGACAGCCCTCTCCCACATTTAACAAGCTAGTTTCAGAGCAAATCCAGAGAAACAAACAAAAAAAGGCTTCACCCATGCTCTGCTTTCTCACACCAGCCTGCTCAACACCAGGTTCTTTAGCTCCTAGCCAAAAGAAATAGATGCCACAACACACAAAGCCTCATCATCATAAATAAGAAGCAAAGTAGAAAAGAAAAAAACAATCTTTCTATGGGGACTAGGACCAAAATGCAAATACCAAAGAGGGCAGCATTGAGACTGTACTCCCATCTGAAAATTCAGAAGGGACTATGAACTGGGTGCAAGTGCAAAGAGCACTCTTGGAAGAGCTGAAGAAGTATGTTAAAAGTCAAATTAGAGAAATAGAAATAAACTGGTCAACGATTTTAAAAGCATGAAAAAAGAATTCCCTGCAGAGAACAGATTCTTAAAAAGGAAAATTGGACGTGGAAAAGGAAGCCCAAAACCAAACTGGGAAAAGTGGAAGTACAAAAACTAACTGGAGAAAATAATTCCTTAAAAGGAATAATTGAATAGATGGAAAAAGAGATGCAAAGTTTAACTGAAGAAAAAAATTGATAAAAATTAGAATTCAGCAAGTAGAAGCTAATGACTCTATGAGACATCAAGAATCAGTCAAAATCTAAAGAATGAAAAGGTAGAAGAAAATGCAAAATATCTGATCGGAAAAACAAACAGTCATCTAGTCTTTCTGTGACTACACATCCTGAAATCCTCCCTTTCTTCTATTGGCACCCTTTTATCTTAAGCTTTTCCCTTTCCACATCCCTTTAAGGTAAGATAGTTTTCTATACCCAACTGAATGCAGGCATTATTTCCTATTTGAGCCAATTTCAATGAAATAAATGTTTAAGTGCTCCTTTTCTATTTTCTCCATCTTCTCCATTGCTAAAGTTCTTTTTTTAAAATTTTATTTGTTTTCAGTGTTCCACAATCACTTCCATAAAACTTAGATTTTCCCCTCCAACCCTGCCTTCTTCTCTACCTCTCCACTCCCTCCTTGAGAGGGCATATAGTTTTACATAGATTCTAGACATGCATTTCTATTAAACACACTTTCACCTTGATCATGTTGCACAGAAGAATTAAAAAGAATGGGAGAAATCATAAAAGAAACCAAAATATAATAAAAAAAAGAAAATGGTCTGCTTCATTCCGAGATTGAATTTCATAGTTATTTTCCTCGATGTGAAAGGTATTTTGTCTTAAGAGTCCATTGGGAATTATTTAAATCCTTGCATTGCAATGAAATCCTAAGTCTACCAGAAAAATTCCTTGCACACTGATTGTTGCTGTGTACAAAGTTCTCCTGGTTTTGCTCCTTTCACTCAGCATCAGTTCATACAAGTCTTTTCAGGCCTCTCTGAATTCTTCCTGTTCATCATTTCTTATAGCACTATAGTATTCCATTACATTCATATACTACAATTTATTCAGCCATTCCCCAATTGATGTGTATCCCCTTGACTTCTAGTTTTTTGGCCACCAAAAGGAGATCTGTATAAATAATTTGTACATGTGGGATCCTTTACCATTTTTATGATCTCTTGGGTATACAGTCCTAGAAGCAGTATTGCTGGGTCAAAAGGCATGCACGTTTTTGTATCTCTTCCAACATAGTTTCCAATAGTTCTCCAGAATGATTGGACAAGCTCACAGCTCCAGTAAGAATGAATTAGTGTTCCAAGTCTCCCACATCTTCTCCAACATTTACAATCTTTCTGTTTTGTCATGTATGCCAAACTGATAGGTGTGATGTGGTATCTCAGAGTTATTTTGATTTGCATCTGTCTAATAAATAGTGATTTAGAGCATTTTTTCATATGACTATAGATAGCTTTAATTTCCTCCTCTGAAAATTGCCTGTTCATATCTTTTGACCATTTATCAATTGGGGAGTGAATTATTTTCTGGTACACTTGACTCAGTTCTCTATATTTTTTAGAGATGAAGCCTTTATCACAGACACTAGTTGCAAAAATTCTTTCCCAGTTTTCTGCTTCCCTCTTAATCTTGGTTGTATTGGGTTTGTTTGTGCAAAAACTTTTCAGGTTAATGTAATGAAAAATTACCCATTTTGCACATCATAACACTTTCTCTTGCTTAGTTAAAAATGATTCTCTTCTCCATAAATCTGATAAATGCACTATTTCTTGACCACTAATTTATTAACAGTATCAATCTTTATACCTAGATCATGTGCTCATTTGGACTTTATTCTTGTGCATAGTGTCAAGCATTGGTCTATGCCTAGTTTCCACCATGCTGTTAACCAGTTTTCCCAGAAATTTTTGTTGATGAGTGAGTTCTTATCTCAGAAGCTGGGGTTCTTGAGTTTTACAAACAGTAGATTGCTGTATTCATTGAGTACTGTATCTTCATTAGGTAACCTATTCCACCGGCCTACCCTTCTGTTTCTTAGCCAGTACCAAGTGGTTTTTATTATTTCTACTTTATAACACAATTTGAGATCTGGTAGAACTATGCCACCTTCCCCAGCATTTTTATTCATTATTTCCCTCAGTATTCTGGACCTTTTCTTCTGCCAGATGAATTTAGATATTATTTTTTCTAGCTCGAGAAAACAATTATCTCATAGTTTGATTGGTGTGACACTGAATAAGTAAGTAAATTTAGGTAGAAATGTCATTTTTATTATATTGTCTTGGCCAATAATAACTTACTTAGATCTGACTTTGTTTGTTCGAAAAGTGCTTTGTAATTGTGTTCATATAGTCCCTGAATTTGTTTTGGCAGATAGCTTTCCAAATATTTTATAGTGTCTACTGTAGCTTTAAAAGGGATTTCTCTTTCTGTCTCCTGCTGTTGGGCTCTGTTAGCAATATATAGATATGCAGACAATTTGTGTGGGTTTATTTTATAACCTGTAACATTGCCAAAGTTGTTTATTTTTTCAAGTAGTTTTTTTTTTATTTTATTTATTCACTGGGATTACCTAAGTATAGCATCTGAGAAGAGTGATACTTAGTTTCTTCTTTGTCAATTATAATTCCTTCAATTTCTTTTTTCTTTTCTTATTGCTACAACTAACACTTCTAATACCATATTGAATAGCAGACTTCATAATGGACATCATTGTTTCACCCCTGATCTTACTGGAAATGTATCTAACTTATTCCCATTGCATATAATGCTTGCTGAAAGCTTTAGAGAGATACTGCTTATTACTTGATGGAAAGTTCCATTTATTCCTATGTTCTGCAGGGTTTTCAATAGAAATGGGTATTGTATGTGTCAAAATCTTTTTCTGCATCTACTGAGATAATCATTTGATTTCTGTTAGCTTTATTGTTGATATGATCAATAATGTTAATAGTTTTTTCTAATATTGAACCATCCCTGCATTCCTGTTATACATCCTACCTGATCATAATGTATTACTCTTGTGTTAAGTTGCAGTATTCTTTTTGTTAAAATCTTATTATAATATTTGCATCTATATTCATTAGAGAATTTGGTGTATAATTTTCTTTCCCTGTTGTTGCACTTCCTGGTTTAGGTATCAAAACTATATTTTTATCATAAAAAGAATTTAAGAGGGTTCCTTCTTCCCAAATTTTCCCAAATTCACTATGCAGTAATGGAATTTAGTGTTCTTTATATGTTTGATAGACTTCACTTCTGAATCCATCTGGCCCTGGAGATATTTTCCTAGGGAGTGCATTGATGGCTTGTTTAATTTCTTTTTCTGAGAAGGGGTTATTTATGGATGAAATTTCATCTTCTATTAGTCTAAGCAACTTATATCTTTTAAAATAATGATCTATCTCATTTAGATTGTCATATGTATGGGCAGAGAGTTGGGCAAAGTAGTTTCTTGTTATTGTTTTAATTTCCCCACTTATTCGAGGTGAGTTCACTCTTTTCATTTTTGATATTGGTAATTTGGTTTTCTTCTTTGTCTTTTTTAATCAAGTTGACCAAAGGTTTATCATTTTTTGGTTTTTTTTTTTTTTTTCATAAAAGCAACACTTAGTTTTATTTATTAGTTCAATAGTTTTCTAAATTTTAATTTTATTAATCTCTCCTTTGTTTTTCAGTGTTTGTAATTTGATATTTACTTGGCAATTTTCAATTTGTTCTTTTTTAGCTTTTCCAACTGCAAGTTCAATTTATGAATTTCCTCTTTCTCTAGTTTATTCATGTAGGAATTCAAAGATATAAAACTTTCCAGGGTCCCATAAGATTTGGTAGGTTGTCTTATTCTTGTCATTCTCTTGAATGAAGTTATTGATTGTTTCTATGATTTGTTTTTTAACATACTCCTTCCTTAGGTTAGATTATTTAGTTTCCAATTAATTTTTGGTCTATCTTTCCATGGCCTTTGATTTCATATAATTTTTATGGCATTATGGTCTGAGAAGGATGCATTAACTATCTCTGCCTTTATGCACTGGATAGTGAGGTTTTTATGGCCTAGTACATTCATCAGTTTTTGTATATATGCCATGTGCTGCTGAGAGAAAGGTATATTCCTTTCTATCCCTTTTCAATTTTCTCTAGAAATCTTTCATATCTACCTTTTCCCGAGTTTTATTCATCTCCTTAACTTACTTTTTGTTTATTTTGAAGTTAAATTTATGAAGTTCAGAGAGGGGGAGTTTGAGGTCCCCCACTAGTATAGTTTTGCTGTCTATTTCTTCCTGCATCTCCCTTTATTTCTTCTCTAATAATTTGTATGCTACACCACTTGGAGCATATATGTTTAGTAATGAAATTGCTTTGTTGTCTATGGTGCCTTTTAGCAGGATATAGTTTCCTTCTGTTTCTCTTTTGATTAGATCTATTTCTGCTTTTGCTTTCTCTGGGATTAGGATTGTTATCCCTGCTTTTTTTACATCAGATGATGCACAATATATTCCGCTCCACGTTTCAAATGTTTTTCTTGTAAACAACATATTGTTGGATTATGCTTTTTCAATCCATTCTTCTGTCTGTCTCAGTTTTATGGGAGAGTTCATCCCATTCACATTCATAGTCATGACTACTGTCTGTGCCTTTCCTTCCATCCCCTTTCCCCTTGTTTATACTTTTAGTTCTCCCTTCTTCCCCTCCACAATAGAGATTTAATTTTTGTTCACTGTCTCCCTCAGTCTTCTCTACCTTCTTTCATCCCCTCTCCCTTTTAGTCCCCTTTTCCTTACTACTTCTTCCCTCCCTTTTTAGGCTTCCCTGTCTTTTCTTTCGCCCTTCCCCTTCTACTGCCTGTAGAGCTAATCGTGTTTCTATACTTAACTGAGTTTGTTGTGCCCTCTTTGAATCCAATCAGATGAGAGTGCCTCTCAAACAATGTTTATCCCTCTCCCCTCTTTCCCTCTACTGTAATATATTTTTGTGTCTCTTCCTGTGATGGAATTTATTTTTTTTTTCTGCCTCCTCCTTTTCACATCTCCCGTTACAACACCTTAGCACCCTTAAATCACATTTGTTATCATCACATCATTTAATGCATACCCACTTCCTCCATGTATATTCCTTTTACATTTCATAATAAATATACAGTTCTCAAGATTAACATGTATCATCTTCCCTTACAGGCATTTAAACACTTTGCCTATATAGCGTAGCAAGTTTTTTTTTTTTTCTCCTGTTTACCTTTTATGTCTATCTCAGGACCTGCCTTTGAAGATGAACTTTTCTATTGAGTTCTGGGCTTTTCATCAGTAAGGTCTGGAAATCCCTTATTTCATTAAATGCTCATCTACTTGCCTGAAATATGCTTAATTTTTCTGTGTAATTAATCTATGGTTGTAGTCCCAGCTCCTTTGCCTTACAGAATATTGTATTCCAATTCCTTCAATCTTTTAATATAGAAGCTGCAAGGTCCTGTGTGATCCTGTCTGTATCTCCTCGATATTTGAATTGTTTCTTTCTAGTTGCCTGCAGTATTTTCTCCTCCACTTGATAGTTCTGAAATTTGGCAACAATGTTCCTTGGTGTTTTTAGTTTGTGGTTCCTTTCAGGAGGTGAACAGTGGATTCTTTGATGACTATTTTTTCTCAGGGTCTAGGATTTCTGGACAATTTTCCTTGATGATATCTTGGATGATATTGTCCAGGCTCTTTTTTTCATCATAGCTTTGTAGTAGACCCATAATCCATAGATTTTCTCTCCTGGATCTATTTTCCAGGGTAGTTATTTTTCCAATTAGATATTTTACATTTCATTCTACCTTTTCATTCTTTAGATTCTGTTTGACTGATTCTTGATGTCTCATAGATTCATTAACTTCACCTTGCCTGATTCTATTTTTTATCAAATCATTTTCTTCAGTTAACTTTTACATCTCCTTTTCCTTCTGTCTCATTGTTCCTTATAAGGAGTTATTTTCACCAGTTAGATTTTGTACTTCCTTTTCCATTTGTCCAATTTTCCTTTTTAAGGAGCTATTCTCTTCAGTGAATTCTTTTCTTCATATTTTAAAAATCATTTGTCAGTTTTTCTTCTATTTCTCTAATTTGGGTTTTAATATATTTCCAGAGCTCTTCCAAGAAGGCTCTTTGTGCTTCAGACCAGTTCATATTCCATTCTGAAGCTTCAGATGGGACAACAGTCTCAGTGCTGACCTCTTTGGTATTTGTGTTTTGGTCCTTGTCCACATAGAAAGATTCTATGGTCTTTTCTTTTCTACTTTGCTTCTTACTCATGATAATCACCCTTTCTCTGGCTTTTAAAGTAGAACCCTTTGGGGCACAGCTCTGTCCCACACTTCTTATGCCTAAAACTTGAGGCTTTGTGTGTTGTGGCCTCCAGTTCTTTCAGCTAGAAACTAAAATGCTACAGCTTACCTGGTGCTGAGCTGACTGGTGTTTAAAATCAAAGGTCAGGTGACTTCTTCTTGGATTTTCCCCAAGGCTACCCTGGAGGTAGCTTGTTAAGTGTGAGTGAGGTGTGGTCTGGATTCCAGGGGCTCCTCTGCTGAGCTAGAGCATAGCAAGCTCAGCTATCTATGATAGCATCTTCCCGATTCTCCTTTGGTACTGAGGCATGCCTGGGGTCTTGATGTTGGCAGTTGCTGACTTCACTCCCCTGAGGTTCAGGATCTTCTCCCTGTTTGTTGAGTTGGGTCTGTCTGGAATAGCTCTGACCCTGCTCTAGTTGCCTTTGGCCACATCCCAGAGGAACCCTCCTAATCAATCTTTCTAGCCTCACTGGCTGAGAATCTGTTTGCCTCTTCTGCTGCTCCCACTGTTCTAGGGTTTTTCCCAGGGAGATATTCTCTGGGCTCATCAAGGTCAACAAGGGGAAGGAGACAGCAATTACTGATCACTCCACCATCTTGACTCCCCAAACCAGAAATCCCAATCACTATTAATTAGACAAATGTTTATTAAAACAACTCTGTGCTACCATTCCATCTCCATCAGATTTTTCATATGACAGAAAAGAAAAACATACAAATATTGGAAGGGATGCAGGAAAATTGAGACACTAATGCACTTTTGTAGATTTGTGAAATGATTCACCCATTCTGGAGAGCAATTTGGAACTGTGCCCAAAGAACTATGAATACTCTCACCTAACAAAACCACTAGTAGGGCTGCAACCAAACAGATATTTTTGAAAAGGAACATAACCTATATGTACAGAAATATTCATGGTAGGAATTTTAGAGATGACAATTTTTTTTTTTTTATTGAGGATGCTCATCAATTGTGGAATGGTTAAACCAGGTACATATACACAATACTTCTTATCATTGACATGGAATATTACTATAACATAAAAAATGACAAGTAGATTGCTCTTAAAAAACCTAGAAAGACTTACATGAATTGATGCAAAGTAAAATAAAACAGAACCAGGAGAAATCTGTAGAGAGTAACATAAATATTATATGATGACCATATATGAAGGCTTTAACTATTCTCAAAAATAAGATTATCTAAAACACTTCCAAAGGGCTTATGATAAAATAGATTATCAGTCTCCAGAGAAGAAGTGATGGAGTCAGAATGTAGATTGAAACATACTTTAAAAACCATTTTTGTCTGTGTTTTCTTTCACAACATGACCATGTGGAAATGTTTTGCATGACTAAACAGTATAACCATGTAAAATTGCTTGTCTTCTCAATAAGATGGGGGGGGAGACAAATTGGGAAGAAGAGGGAGAAAATTCAGAACTCATTTTTTTTAAAGTGATAAAAAATGATTTTAGATATAACCATTGAAAAATGAAGGTCCTTTTTCCATTTTTTATGATCTCTTTAGAATGTGGATCTAATATCAGTATAATTGGATCAAAGGACATACACAACTTTATAACCCTTTGGGAATATTTCCCAATTGTTCTCCAGAGTGGTTGGATCAGTTCACAACTCCAGCAATGGCTCATTAGTGTCCTGATTTTCCCACATCTTCTTCAACATTTATCATTTTGCTTTTTTGTCACAGTAGCTAATCTAATAGGTGTGAGATGGTACCTCAGAGTTGTTTTAATTTTAGTTTCTCTAATCAACATTGATGTAGAGCATTTTATATTACAAAGAAATTTTTAATTTGTTCATCTGAAAACTATCTGTTCATATCTAATCAGTAGGGATATAAAGCTTTTGATAATTGTGATTGTGTAATATAATTTTAGATCTGGTACAACTAGACTACCTCCCTTTGCATTTTTTAAATTATTTACCTTCATTGTTCTTAACCTTTTGTTCTTCAGGAGGAATTTTGTTATTTTTTTTCTAATTCTGTATTTTTTTTGATAGGTTAGTTGGCATGACAACTGAATGAGCAAATTAATTTAGGTAGAATAATCATTTATATTATATTAATTCTGCCTACCCATGATCAAATGATATTTCTCCAATTGTTCAGTACTGACTTTATTTGTGTGTAAAGTGTTTTGTTATCATGTTCTATAACTCTTTGGTTTATTTTGGCAGGAAGATTTCCAAGTGTTTTATAGTGTGCACAGGCATTTTAAATGGAAATTCTCTTTCTACCTCTTGCTGTTGGGTTTTGTCATAAAAGAAATGTTGATAATTTATATGTGTTTATTTTATATCCTGCAACTTCCCTAAAACTATTATTTCAAGTATTTTTTTTCATTGATTCTCTAGGACTCATCTACAAAGAGCAATAATTTGGTTTACTTGTTGCCTATTCTAATTCCTTCAATTTTTTTCTTCTCATTGCTATATCTATTCTAGTACCATATTGAATAATAATAATGATACTGGACACTGTTTCTTCACTGCTGATCTTATTAGGAAGGCTTCTAACTTATCTCCATTACATATGTTTCCTGATAGTTGTAGATAGATGCTACTTATAATTTTAAGGAAAACTTCATTTATTCCTATGCTCTCCAGTGTTTTTAATAGGAATGGATCATAAACACAAGATTTAGTAGCTTCCACACTAAGGGATCAAAGGGCTTGGAATATGATTATGTCAGCGGTGAAAGGAACTAAAATTAAAACCAAGAATCACCTACCTACCCAGCAAAAATGAATATAATACTTCAGGGGAAAAAATTGAACTTCAGTGAAATAAAGGACTTCCAAGAATTCTTGTTCAAAAGCCAGAACCGAATAGAAATGTGACTTTCAAATACAAAAATCAAGAGAAGCATGAAAAGATAAACAAGAAAGAGAAACGTTAAGGGACTTATGAAAGTTGAACTGTTTACATTCTTACAAAGAAAAATATTTCTAGCTCATGAGACCTTTTCTAGTATTAAGATAGTTGGCAGGAATATGTGTGTATGTGTATAAGTGTATGTATGTATGTATGTGCATGTGTGTATATATAATGTGTGTATACATACACACATACATATATATGTATGTGTGTATGTACACACATATTTACATAGAGACAGAGGGAACAGGGTGAGCTGAATATGAAGGGCTGATGTCTAAAAAAGAAAATTAAGTATTGAAGGGAATGTACTAGGAGAAAAAGAAAATGAGAGATAGAATTTAATAAGCCATCTCACATAAAACAGACAAGAAAGAGCTTTTACAATGGGAGGAAGAGGTAAGAGAGAATAAAAGAGCCTTCCTTTCCTCGGATTTGACTTCAGGAGGGAATAATATACACACTTAATTGAGTATGGAAGTTTGTCTTACAGAAAAGCAGGAGGGAAGGGGACAAAGGGGGGCAATAAAAGGGATGGGAGAATGAGGGAAGGGCTAGTCAGGAATAAACACTTTGAAAGTGGGACAGGTCAAAGGAGAGAATAGAATAAATGGAGGGTGGGACAGGACAGAGGGAAATGTAGTAAGTCTCTCACAACATGACTGCTATGGAAGTGTTTTACATGACTACACATATATAACCTATATTGAGTTGTTTGCCTCCTCAGTGAGGTTGTGTAGGGAGGAGGGAAGGGGGAGAATGTGGAACTCAAAGATTTAAAAATGAATATTAAAATTTGTTTTTATATGCAACTAGGAAACAAGTTATAAAGGCAATGGGCTATAGAAATCTATCTTGCCCTACAGGAAAATAGAAGAGAAGGAGGCAGGGGTGGGGGTGTGATAGATAAAAGGGCAGATTGGAGAAAAGGCTAACCAGAATACACACTATCCTGGAGTGGGGAGAGGGAGACAAGGCTAATAGGGAAACAATTTAAAATTCAAAATTTTTTGGAAGTGAATGTTGAAAACTGAAAATAAATCAATCTAAATAAAAAATAGGAATGGATGTTCCATTTTGTCAAAACCTTTTTCTGCATTTTTTGTCACAATCATATAATTTCAGTTAGTTTTGTTATTGATACGGTCAATTATGCTGTTATTTTTAAGAATACTGAATCAGTCTTGCATACCTGGTATAAATCCCACATAGTTATAGTGCATTACCCTCATGGTAAACTGGTATAATCTCTCTCCTAGTGTATCATTTAAAATATTTTCATTAATAATCATTAGGAAAATGGTCTATACTTTTCTTTCTCTTTTTTGACTCTTCCTGATTTAGATATCATGACCTTATTTGTGTCATAAAAGGAATTAGTGAGGACCCCTTCACCTATTTTTCCAAATAGTTTTTATAGCATTAGATTTAACTGTTCTTTAAATATTTTATAGAATTCACTTGTACATCCATCTGACCCTGAAGATTTTTTTTTCCTTATGGAGTTCATTGATGTCTTGTTCAATTTCTTTTTTTCTAAAATGTGTCTAAAACATGAGTAATATGAAAATGTGCTTCATAGGAATGTATGAGTAGAATCCACATAAGATTGCATGCCATCTCAGGAAGGGAGGGGAAAGGAAGGGTGAGAAAATCTAAGACTTATGGAAGTGACCACAGAAAACTGAAAACAAATTAATAATAATAAAATAAAATAAAATGGAGTTAAGTATTTTATTTCTTCTGTTAATCCAGACAATATATATATATATATATATATTTTTGCAAATATTTATCCTTTTAACTTTGATTATCTGATTTATTGTCATACAGTTGGGCTAAATAGCACCTAATCATTGGTTCAATTTATTCTTAATTGGTAGTGAATTCATCCTTTTCAATTTTATACTGGCAATTTGTATTTTTAATCAAATTAATCCAAGTTTTACTCACTTTTTACAATAAAACCATCTCTTAGTTTTACTTATTAGTTCAATAGATTTCTCACTTTCAATTGTATTAGTCTCTCCTTTGATCTTCTGGATTTCTAATTTTCTATTTAATTGGGAAGTTTTAATTTATTCTTTTTTCTCACTTTTTTAGAGATCTGTCCAACTCATTGATCTCTTCTTTATTTTATTTATGTAAGCATTTAGAGATATTAAATTTACCCTAAGCACTGCTTTAACTGCATCCCATAAGTTTTGATATGTTGTCTCTTTATTGTCCTATTGTCATTCTCTTTGATGAGATTATTTATTATTTCTTTGATTTGTCATTTGACCCCTTCAATCTTTAGAATTATTTGGTTTCCAATTTGTTTTTAGCCATCTTTCCATTGCCCTTTATTGCACACAAATTTATTGCATCATAACCTGTAAAGGATGCACTTAATATTTTTTAGTTTCCACTTTTGGTTGTGAGGTTTTATGCCCTAATCCATGGTCAATTTTAGCGTGGATGCCATTTGCCTTACAGAAAAAGGTATATTCCTCTCTCCTCCACCTCGAGTATAGTTTTTTCCTGTAACTCAATTAACTTCTCCTCTAAGAATTCAGATAATATGCCACTTAATGCATATATGTTTAGCATAGATATTATTTCCTCGCCTATGGTAACTTTTAACAAGATGTAGTTTTCTTTCATATCTCTTTTAATTAATCTATTTTTGCCTTTGCTTTGTCTGAGATCAGGATTGCTACCCCTCCTTTTTTTTTCCTTTTCTTTTTTTACTTCAACTGAACCATAATACATTTTGCTCCAGTCATCTACCTTTGCTCTGCTTCAAAATATATATTTCTTGTAAACAACATAGTCTAGGATTCTGGCTTGTAATCCACTCTGCTATCCAGTCCTACTTTTGGGGAAAATTCATTCCATTCACATTCACAGTTATGATTAATAAGTTGTATTTCCCTCAATCCCATTTTCTTCTGTTTATATTTTCCTCTAACTTTTCACCCTCTCCTTCCTCACCACTTTCTAACCACCTCCTTCCTCTATCTGCCTTCCTTTCTATTTGCCCCCCCCATTTTGCCTTTCCCCCTCCTACTGTGCCTTCCCCTTTGTTTTCCTGCCTCTCATCCGTCCTTTTTCCCTTTCTTTCCTCTTTCCATCCTACTTCTCCATAGGATGAGGTAAATTTCTGTACTCAATAAAGTATGTATGTTTTCCCTCCGAAACAAATACAATGAAAGTAAAGTTCCAAAAATGCTCCACTCCCTCTCTTCTTTTCCTCTGCTGTAATATGTATTTCACGCCTCTTCATGTAATGTAATTTATTCCTTACGCCTCTCATTTTCCTTTTCTCTCAGTATAAAACTTTTCTTACCCCTTAATTTTTTACATCAACAAATCAAAATCAAGTTATACTCATACCCTCTGTCTATGTGTACGCCTAACTGTCCTAATAGTGATACAGTTCTAAAGAATTGCAAATAGTTACTCTTCCCATTTAGGGATGCAAACAGTTTAATCTTATTGTATATTTTGTCTTTCTTCTTTACTATTTTATGTTTGCCATGAGTTTTTAAGTTTACCTTTTTATGTTTCTCATGAGTCTTGCATTTACTTCATTGAATATTGCATATATTTATCCTACCCATCCCCCAAAAAAGATTATGTTGAATTTTGCTGAGTAGTTGATTCTTGTTTGTAATCCAAGACCCTTCACCTTCTGGAATATCACATTACCAGCCCTCAGATTCTTTAATGTAGAAGCTTCTAGGTCCTATATAATACTGTTTCTCTTTGATATTTGAATTATTTCTTTTTGGCTGCTGGCATTTTCTCCGACCTGAAAGTTCTGGAATTTGGCTCCAGTATTCCATGGAATTTTCATTTTTGGGATCTCTTATGGGAAGTGGCTGGTGGATTCTTTCAATTATTATTTTACCATTTGGTTCTAGTATAGCAGATCAGTTTTCCTTGATAATTCTTGAAAGATGCTATCTAAGCTCTTTTTTTAATGATGGCCTCTGGGTAGTTTGATAATTCTTAAATTATCTCTCCTGTATCTATTTTCCAGGTCAATTGTTTTTCAAATGAAGTATGTTTTATTTTCTTCTACTTTTTTTCATTCTTTTGATTTTTTTTGACAATTCCACTTTCAAAGGAATTGTTTTCTTCAGTGGATGTTTTTCACATTTGGCCAATTCTATTTTTTAAAGAATTGTGTTCTTCAGTAAATTTGTGTGCTTACTTTCAAGGTGTTGACTCTTTCTGCCATAATTCTCCGGCATGACTCTTACATTTTTTAATTTGAGCTCTGTTCTTGTGACAAAGGGACACTTTCCCAGCTTCTAATGCTGGTGGCCCAGTGGCCTGGTCCCTGGCTTTCTATATCAGTCCCCAGACTTGAGTCCCTCCAGCACTGAGTGTGGTCTGGCCTAATCACACTTGCCATCCTGGGGTTCTGGGACCAAAAAGTCTCCTTCTGATATAGGGATGGAAGCTTCACAGCTGATCTGTTTTGCCACTGCTTTCCTAGCCAGGACTGAGGGACCTTCACTGCTGATCTGTGCTACAGCTAAGAGCCTTCCTCTGAGTTGCCAGGACACAGTTTGTGTTGGGCTGCACTCCCATTTTTTCCAAGTTAGACACACCTTTCCTAAAGTCTTCTAAATTATTTTAAGTTGGAAAACTTTTTTACTACCTCTTTTTGTTGGTTCTATCACTCCACATAAAAGGGTCTTTGAACATTTAATAAAAATAAAATTCCTTTATGCTAAAAACAAACAACCCAAAAAATCACTGGCTTTTATGAAGAGTGTTAGTTGCCTTTTGGAATCATTGACTTCAAACAGAAAATCTTCACTGTGCTTCAGTTTTGACAGGCCTGTCCTTAAATTATTTCTAACAACTTTTTTCTAATACTTACATTTGTCAAGTTCTAAAAATGTATACATCATCAACTGAAACTTAAGAAAAGCTCCCCCATGTATCTGTGCCTGTTTGATGTTTGTAAAGCCAAACAGCTTTATTAATTAACATATAATTTTGGCCAGGATAGCAGAAGCAAGAAAGGAAAGAGCATACTGTTGCCTGATCATGGGCAAGGACAGCTGGGTTTTGAGCACAGAAAGAGAATATTATATTGGCTTTATTTATTCAGCCTATGCCAGTTATGGAGAGTTGTACAATTGTCCAGCAGTTTCACTGGGGGTACTGAGATATATGTGTGTGTGTGTGTGTGTGTGTGTGTGTGTGTGTGTATAACATGACACCTTTGCCCAAAGAATAATCATTACTTCTATGAGACAAATTCTCTGCAGTTTACTAAGCAAATTCTATGTACTGGTTAGAGATATGTACTAGTCCTGATATTTCATTTGGGAACTCCCAGGTGAGTAATTCAATTTAAGTTGGTGCATTATATATTTCCTAAAACATCATATAAATTAATTGACTTCATTCTCAGTCTTCTTTCTTCCTTTTATTTTCTAGGTCCAAACATGTAATCTCTAATTTCCCATGATGGTTGGAGGAGAGATAGCCTCTTCCCTCCAGAAACATGGCAATTACTCCCATATTACATTCCAACAGGGAGAGACTATATATGTAGGAAGCTAAGAAGGGGACAGAGTGGGACACCCTTTTTCAGAAAGTTACAGAGAAGGTAATTTATCAACAAAATACCTACTAACTGTTAGAAGTAGGAACTGGAAGCAAGTCCTTCTGGTTTTGACACTGGCTGTCTATCCAAAATGAAATTCTGCCTCTTTCCATTGAAACTTGACCCCAAAAAGCACTGTACTTCTAGGATGTGTATTAGCTCTGTCTTTGTGGTTTGATATTTTTGAAGGCTTCTGGGTTCCATCTCTAGTCTATCATATTTCAGGTTTTCCTTTGGGAGATCCAGTGTTTTAATTGGCAGGAAACAAGATACTATCTTTAATCTCTGCTTCAGAATTTGTGCTGCAGAGTTTTCAAAAATTGTAATTGTTTGATATTCTGGCTTGCAGTTAGCCCTGCACAATTTTCATGCCTAGTGTACAGATTTAAAGGTGATGATTGTCTATGGCCTTAAAAATGGCTTGTTATCTCCAGAGTTAATTCTCTGGGTTGGTCAAAGTAGAGTCTGGTGAGATGATTTAGCAATGTCAGAAATGCAGGTAACAATGTGTGAAGAAGGAAAATACAATTCATGAGGACTGGAGGGGCTAGATTTTGTACTCTATTCTTGAAAAAGTTCCAGTATCTGGAAATCTGAAATCTTAAATATTCAAGTTTTTGAATAATTTGTTGAACACACAAATTATTTATTCTGTTTAGAGAAAACATTGTTCTCTTGGGAAGAACACTGAATTTAATGTCAGAGGATATGAACTAAGCAACTACTTGTAAGAATATGAACTTCTGCAAGTGAGTCAACCTCTCTGCACCTCAGTTTCTTCATCTGGAAAACAAGAGGTTTGAATTTGATACCCTCTAAGACGCCCCCCCATCCTAAATCTATGGTCCTCAAAAATTGATTCTCTCTCTCTCTCTCTCTCTCTCTCTCTCTCTTTCTCTCCCCTCCCTGTGTGTATGTGTCTGTCTTTCTCTGTCTCTGTCTCTCCCTCTCTCTCCATATAGGTATAAATGTGTGTGTATGATGCTATCTCACTCTTCTCTCTTTCTCTCTCCACATTTTGTATACTCTATGTATATACATATATATATGTATATATAAACTATGTGTATATATAATTAGCATGTTTATTTGATATGCAATTATTCAGCACAATAACAATTATATATCATCAATTTTCAGATGTCTAAAATTGTTCAACATGCCATAATACAAAGGGCGATGGACCAGTATTGAAAAATTCCTACCTAACCCTTCTTAACTTTGTGATCCTAGGTAAATCATTGAACTTCTCTGGAACGCAGACAATGTCTTAAGGCTGCAAGTTACGGAAGAAGGAGTTTCTTATCTTGGTTGGATGGGGGAGATTTCTATCTCAACAAAAACAGTTCCTTCACATTTTAACATGGATATCCTTCAGCCTATTGAAATCTCAAAGAACAAATGGCACAATAGTATTGAATCATCTGTTCTACCAATTGTCAGGAGATCTAGTAAGGGGAACTAGAGAAAAGGGGGGGAAAGAAACATATTTAGGAAGTTACAGTCACTTCAAGACAGTAGCTCTCATTTTCATTGTACCTTACAATTTACAAATCACTGAATAGTACACATAGAATTTTCTTCACCATTACCACAAGTATGCCTTATTAATATTATAGTCCCTTTACACACAGGTCAAAGTGAACTTGAACATGATTCACTGTGCACACCGCTCCACTTCTACTCTCAGGTACCTTTGCATCCTGTTGAAAAATCTGTCCTGAAGTCTGCTCTCCTAATTAGTGTCTCTCCATCCCAGATTATCTTATCCTGCTTTGTCATACTAACTTCATTCCCAGATGAAGTCCCACTATGGTTTTCTCTACCCTCTCAGCCAGCTATTTCGTCTCTGCTGAAATGTAATCTTCCCAAATACTTGTTATGTGCTAGCATTTAGATCAGTGCCTATTACATATCAAACATTCAGTATAGGTGTTTATCCATCCATCCACCTATCTTTATTTACCTAACTAAATATATTATGTGCTGAATTATTTTTTGCTAAAAGTTTTAGTGTTTGTAAAAATGATTAAATCCAAAGTAGCAAATGGCAAAAGTTATCAAAGGTGGTGTATAATAGTTCCTTAAATGAATGTTAGGGAGATGATTTTGATTTATATGTGCTTTAATATGACTGAAGGCATTAGTTTCTCACTTAATTGGTAGCTCAATTTATTTCAACAAATCAAGGAATATGGTCCCTTCCAACACTAATTCTCTTAACCCATCATGCTCCACACACTCGTCAATCTTAGAGAGGAGTCAGGGCTGATAGGTTTGTTTAGGGAATGAAAAAAAATGAAAAAAATAGGAATACACACATACAGATACATGTATTTAAGTAGAATGCCAATATTAGAAGAGTTAATATTAAGAAAACAAGTACTTTTAAGGACTTACTGTTTGCCAGGCATTGTACAGGGTGCTAGGGATTCAATGAAAGTACAAAATACTCCTTGCCTTCAAAGAACTTATGTTCTAACAAACAATGTGTAAATAATATCTAGGTACATAAAGGATATATACAAAGTTCATGGAAGATAATTGTAGGGAGAAGACAAGAGTAGGGAAGAAGATTAGGGAATATCTTGTGCAGAAGATGGGATTAACAGAGAAGGAAGCCCAAGAACAAGAAGGGAAAAGTCCTTGCCAATGTTCATAGAGTAGCACAGCCAGGAGGAGGTGTAAGTAGCTCTAACTCCTTGCCCAGTACTCATTTTCAGTCAGTTAATAATAATTTACTGAGTTTCTACTATGTAACTGTCAGTGTGCTAATTACTGAGAATGCAAAGAAAGATAAAAGACCCTCCTTGCCTTGACATCTCACAATCTAATGGGGAAGAGAACATACAAGTAACGATGACAAACAGGCAGGCCATGTATAGAGGCAGCTAAGTGCTGCTGTGTCTATCCACATAGTGCTGGACCTATGGTCAAAAAGATGTGAGTGTAATTATGCACTTATACACTTATTAGCTGTGTGACCTTGAGTAAATCATTTAACCTCTGTTTGCCTCTGTTTCCTACTCTGTAAAATTAAGATAATAATAGCACCTACTTCCCAGGTCGTTGAAAGTATCAAATGAGATAATAATTGTAAAGAATTTGGCACAGTCCAGGGGGCACAAAAGATAGAGTGCTTGGCCTGGAATCAGGAAGATTCAACTTCCTGAGTTCAGATATGATGTCAGATACTCACTAGCTATGTGGTCCTGGGGAGGGCACTTCATTCTGTTTGCCTCAGTTTACTCCTCTGTAAAATAAGCTGGAGAAGGAAAAGGCAAACTATTCCAATATCTTTACCAAGAATATCCCAAATGGGGTTATGAAATAATCAGATAATTAAAATGACAACAACCATAACTTATCAAAGTTCCTGCTACATAGTAAATGTTATAAAAATGTTAGTTATTATCAAGATTACAAGATAAAAAGGAAAAAATAATCAATAGAGGGAAGATACTAGAATTAAGTGCAATCAAGCAAGGATTCCTAGAAAAGATGTGATTTTAGCTGGAACTTGAAGGAAGTCATTTTAAAGCAACATTTCTTTATTAGATTAGGTATCAGATCCAAATGTTGTCAAGGAAGTAGAAATTTCAAAGTCAGAGACTGCAAAAAAAAAACAACATATATATATTTAAAGACCATAAAAATGAAATCAAGGTCTAAAATGGAAAGTGAGAGACAATCCAAATGAGTGAGGATGAGTAGAAGGAAAGATAGATAGCTAGACAGACAGACAGTAAGAGAGAGAGAGAGAGGTGATATAGTCATGTACATAGTAACATACATGCATACATACATATAGATGTGAAAAAATATAAGAAAAAATGAATCATCAGAATATCTCTTATTCAGAAAGTTAATGAAGGTGAATATAAACATTGATAAAAGAAATAACTAAAGAGGGCTGAGCAAAGATGGTAGAGTGGAAGTAGGGACCTGCTAAGCTCTTCCCCCAAATCCTTTCAAAACCCTTTCAAAACTTATAAATATCATTATAAAAAAATTCTAGAGGAGCAGAAGGTACAACATGACAGGCTAAAGCAAATTTCCAGCCCAAGACAATCTGGAAGGTCGACAGGAAGGGTGTATTGCACCTGACTCAGAGTAGAACTCAGTTTGAAATGGGCTGCACCAGGATGTACTAAGCTGGGTAGGTCTTAGAGGACTGAATCATTGACAGCTGGTGAGGTTTTCTGACTTCTCAACCCACAAATACCAAAGACAGTCTGAAGGTCAGTGGGAAGGGTTTCTCACCTGGATGAGAGGGGAACTTGGTCTGGTCCCAGTTCCAGCCCTGGCCCTATCCCTGGCTCCAGCATGGCAGCAGTGACTGCTGAAGCAGAGGCTACTTTCTGGGGCCCTTCACTTAACAAAAAGCTCAAAAGTTAAGTAACTGTCTGGTTAAGTAACCAGCTGCCTCTGGAGCCCTCAACTTAACAAAGGGCTAAAATCTCAAATAATTGACTGAGAAAATGAGCAAACAGGGGAAGAGAAACAGACTACAGACTCTTATTTTCTAGGAGAAGAGGTATTTTCATTCATTATTGGTGATGAGGAAGATGAAAACACACAACCAAACAAGACAACAAAGCCAAAGACCCTGAATTCAAAACCTTCAAGAAAAAGTATGAATTGGTCTCAGGCCTTGGAAGAGTTCAAAAAGGGCTTTGAAAATCAAGTAAGAGAAGCAGAGGACAAGTTGGAGAGAGAAATTACAGTGATGCAAGAAAATCATGAAAAATGAGTTGACAGCTTGCTTAATGAGACCACCAAAATGCTGAATAAAATAACAACTTCAAAATTAGAGTAAACTAAATGGCAAAAGAGGTCCAAGAAGTCAATGGGAAGAGTGCCTTAAAAAATAAAATGTGTCAAAAGGAAAAACAAGTCCAAAAGCTCACAGAAGAAAGTAATACCTCAAAAATGAGAATGGAACAAATGGTAGCAAATGACTTCAGGAGAAATCAAGAAATTATAAAACAAAACCACAAGGATGAAAAAAAAATAGAAGCCAAAGTGAAGTATCTCATTGGAAAAACAAGTGACCTGGAAAATGAATCCAGGTCTTTCTTTTAAATTTTATTTAAAATTTATTTAATTTAAAAATTATTGGGCTACCTGATAACCATGGTCAAAAAAAGAACCTAGACATCATGTTCCAAGAAATTATAAAGGAAAACTGGCCTGATATTCTACAACCAGAGGGTATAATAGAAATGGAGAGGAGATTTGAAAAGGAAAACCCCTTGGAATATGGTAGCCAAATTCCAAAGTTCCTAGGTCAAGGAGAAAATATTACAGGCAGCCAGAAAGAAACAATTGTGGAAACACAATCAGGATAACACAAGAGTTAGTAGCTACTACACTAAGGGATCAGAGGGTTTGTAATATGGTATTCCAGAGGTCAAAGGAGATAAGATTAAAAACAAGAGTTGCCTACCTAGCAAAACTGAATATAATACTTCAGGGGGAAATGGTTATTCAATAAAATAGAGGACTGCCAAGCATTCTTGTTAAAAAGACCAGAGCTTAATAGAAAATTTGACTTTCTTTTTTTTTCCTTTGAATTCTAATATAAATTTATTTATTTAACTTTTTACATTCATTTTCACAAAATTTTGGGTTCCAAATTTTCTCCCCATTTCTCCCATCCCCCCACCCCAATACACTGAGCATTCTAAATTCCCCTATCACGAATCTGCCCTCTCTTCTATCATCCTTCCCTTCCCTTGTCCCCATCTTCCCTTTTGTCCTGTAGGGCCAGATAACTTTCTATTCCCCATTATCTGTATTTCTTATTTTCTACTGGCAAGAACAATACTCCACAGCTGTTCCTAACACTTTGAGTTCCAACTTCTCCCCATCCCTCCCTCTCCACCCATTCCCTTTGGGAAGGCAGGCAATTCAATATAGGCCATATCTGTGTAGTTTTGCAAATGACTTCGATAATAGTCATGTTGTGTAAGACTAACTGTATTTCCCTCCATCCTATCCTTCCCCCACATTGTTTCTATTCTGTCTTTGAATCCTGTCCCTCCCCGAGTGTTGACTTCAAATTGCTACCTCCTCCCATTGCCCTCCCTTCCATCATCCCTCCCACCCTGCTTATCTCCTTCTCCCTCACTTTCCTGTATTGTAAGATAGGTTGTCAGACCAAAAAGAGTGTGCATGTTATTCCTTCCTTTAGTCAAATGTGATGAGAATAAACTTCATGTTTTTTTCTCACCTCTCTCTTTTCCCTCCACTAAAAAGTCTCCTGCTTGCCTCGTCTATGAGAGATAATTTGCCCCATTCCATTTCACCCTCTCTCCTCTCAATACATTTCTCTTATACATTTACCTTAATTTTTTAAGATATGATCCCATCCTATTCAATTCATTCTGTGCTCTCCATCTCTGTATGTGCATGCATGTGTGTATGTGTGTGCACGCACACATGTACATGTGTGTGTGCGCATGTGTGTGTGTGTATATGTGTGTGTGTGTGGTCCCACCGACTACCCAGATACTGAAAAGTTTTAAGAGTTACAAATATTGTCTTTCCATGTAGGAATGTAAACAGTTCACCTTTGGTAAGTTCCTTATGACTTCTCTTTGCTGTTTACTTTTTAAAAAATTGTTTCTTCTCATTCTTGTGTTTGAAAGTCAAATTTTCTTTTCAGCTCTGGTCTTTTCATCAAGAATACTTGAAAGTAATCGATTTCATTGAAAGACCATTTTTTTCCCCTAAAGTATTATACTCAGTTTTGCTGGGTAGGTGATTCTTGGTTTTAGTCCTATCTAAATTCTTTTAACATAAATTGAAATTAGTACAGGAAAACATGACTTTGCCATGAAGATTATCTAAGCATAAGTTTCTTCACGAGTGAAATGGGTAAAAATATTCGAACTACATAATTTCCAGGGTTTTCATAAGGGAAACAGAGTTGGAGTAAGAAGAGAAATAGTGCCTTAGGACACGCATTCCTATGAATTTCTCTGTTTTTCCCTCTTCTCAAAGTCTTTCATTGAGCTCACTTTTCAAATTCCTCTCCATATCTGAGACAGATGATGAAGAGGCCCAAAAGTATGAATAGAGAGATACTTGGTGAGTAGAGATAGTTTCTTTAGGGAGATGCCATAGTTCCTATGGGATCATTAATATGACTTTTGAATCCCTTCATTCTGAGGGCAGCTATGAGGGACAAAGAAAAACCATGAGATGTGTTGGAGATGGAGATAAGATGGGAAACGTTTGTGTGTCTTGCTTTAGACTAAGCAGAAGTAAAAGCCTTGTCACAGTTTCCTCTTCTCCCTTCACCCTTTTCCACTTCAGATTTTGTCCTATGTGTCCAGATTCTAAGTAATGATCTTGGGAGGAAGTTAACAAATTTATGTTGCATTGCTTTGACTTGAAATTTATTAAGATCGTTCCCTTATGAAAACCCTGGAAATTATGTACTTCAAATATTTTTACTCATTTCACTCATGAAGAAACTTATGTTTAGATGATCTTCGTGGAAAAGTCATGTTTTCCTATACTGATTTCAATTTATTTTAAAAGAATTTGGAAGGACTTAGTCTCCCACATCTACCAGGATATCCATTCTATATTTCCCAGAATTCCCATGGCCCTGTTGTGTTTCTTTCCCATTCTCCTTCCCTTTCTGCCCCCAAGCTCCTTTGCTCCTTTGCAAATGTAATTCATCCCAATAATGCTTTATTATATGCCTGTTGCGGTAGGCAATGTGCAGTACTGGGAATATAAAACAAAAGTCAGGCCCTGCTCTTTGCATTCCACTTTTTTTTGTGGGGGGAGGGATATGTAAACTTTAAAATGTATGCAGGAATATTTGAAGGTGTAAATGCTGATAACTAGCAGAATCAGGAAAGACTTCCATTGAAAGGTGACAAATGAGCTGAGATGTGAAGAAATCTGGGACTTCTACAAGATGAGTGGAAGTAAAAAGGAATGAATATATTCCAAAGCATGGGAAATAGCATGCAGGAAGGTATAGGGGCAGGAAATGGAAGACTACATTTCAGGGAAATCAAATGAGCTATCTTGTTTGGCGGTAGAGTATGTGATGAGAAATAATACAAAATTATACCAGAAAGGTAGGTGGCAGGAAAGATGTAAAAACTTTAAATGCTTATCTAAGGAATTGTCTTTTACTCTTGAGGCAAGGGGGCACTATTAATGGTTACTGAACTGGAAAAAAGAAATAGTTGAGGGTTTTTTTTTCCTGTTTGACAAGATTATTTTGGGAGACATATGAAAAATGTCTAGGTAAAGGGAAAGACTTGAAGTCAGGAGTCTAATTAGTAGGAAAACAGTTTGGATAGAGTCCTCCAAAGGTATATGACAGTAGAGGGCCGGGGATATTAGGAATGCAGAAGAAATGATATGGTTTAGGTCAATGTTTGGATACAGTCCCATTATCCATCTCCTAGTATGTTCTAGGACATGCTAGTATACACACATAGGACACACTAGAACTGGTACATACTATCTTCTAGGTTCAATTTGAAGTATTATCAAAAGAAGGGCAAAAACACTAGACATTCCTGGACTAAATGAGCTTGCCTCTTGAAGATAAGACAAGAATAATCCAGTGTAGTACGTAAAGGGGTCAAAGAAGTTATCAAGTAAAACATTCTATAAATACTGGAACGGGGGGAGGGGGGGAGTAACAGATGTGATGGGTGGGGTGGATCAGAAATTCAAAGAGTTCTATAAATGAGCGCACCACTATTACTTGAGTTCCTAGGACAGAGCCTGTGCTCACTATAATGGAGAAGATATACACTGATCTCTCTGAGCCCTTAGGGGTCATAATGTGGTGATGGGTCGTATATGTGCAGCAGATATAACATATTGGTTATTCTCAGTGGGTATGCTTACTCATTAGAGGAAACTACTTAATAGATCCCCACGTTATTAAGTTATTTGTGATGGATCATTGAGAGTAGAAAGAGCAATGTGGTTACTGGACTGTTTCCTCTATAATCTATCACAGTTCAAATAATTCCCTCTGTTAGCCAAGCATGTGTTACAGTGAAAGAAATGTCCGGAAGAATGACAGCTCAGAAAATAAACAATGTGGGCTCCACATTGGCAAAGACATAATGTTCTAACCAATTGAAATACTAAACACATGCTTTTTTTCCCCCAAAGCTGTGAAGTGTCAATAAGAAATACAAATGTTTAAAAAAATATCCAACAACCAGTCATCAAAATGAGTTAAAATACTTTGCCAAGAGGGTACTGAGGCATCAGAATGAAATCCTGCCAAATTGCAGATTATTTACGGAAGAAAGTCATTTGTATTCCAGAATAGAAACTCATCCAGAGAATTGCTAAAAAAAACTGAGAGGAGAATGTTTCTTAAAAATGGAATCTTCTACAAAAAATATCTCCTCCTTAAGGTTCTGGATTTATAAATACCACATTGGAAAGCAGAGGAAGGCTGATCCCAGATCAACAAAAGGTCAAACTTCCTAGGAATTGAAAATATCTGAAAATGGAATTTGTTGCATCATAAGGTATTTAGTTTATTGCTGCAGGCCCTCAGGTGGAGGTTGGATTACCGCATTTTAGATTCTAATAAATTGTTATTCAGTCTCTATTTTTCATTCTAGTCTTGACTCTTCATGTCCTTATTTGGAGTTTTCTTGGCAAAGATACTTGAGTGTATTGTCATTTTCTTTTCCAGCTCATTTTATCAATGAGGAAAATGAAGCAAGCAGGGTTAAGTGACTTGCCCAGGGTAACACAGATTTAACTCAGGAGGAAGAATATTCCTGACTCCAGGCATGGTACTATACCCACTGTGCCACCTAGCTGCCCTAGCATTTTATGGTGAGAATTTTAATATGTACAAAGCACTTTACAAGTATGATCTCATTTTACTCTAAGGAAGATCCTGAAATAGAGGTGATATCATTATTCCCATTTTATAAATGAGGAAACTAAAGGAGATAGAAGTTAAGTGACTTAAATGACTTGCCAAGGATATCACAGTTAGTGAGACTGGATTTGAATTCAGGTGTTCCTGACACCACTTCCAGCACCCTTTCCACTGTACAACTTTGGGAGGGGATTTATGCTGAAAGGAGAGTTTTCATTCACAAGAGCAGCATAATGGCATAGTTATATTAAGTGTTAGAACTGACAAAAACAAGCCCTGAATTCAAATCTTGACTTAGACATTTGCTAGTTGTGCAAATAAGAGCAAGTCAGAACTTTCCTGTACCTGAGTTTCTTATGTAATATATGACTGGGATGACTGTAGTACCTATACCACAGATTGATCAAATCTGATAAAATAGGATAATGGCTCTACAGAATGTTAGAGGGGATGACACTTGTGATTTCATCAGTACAGGTAGAAGTCAGAAAAGAATTCCATCTACCAGTTCAAACTGGCAGCATTTCCCAGGGTACTGAGAAATCAAGTGACTTGTCCTGGGTCTCCCATAGTCTTTATGTGGTAAAGGCAGACAGGAGCTGAGCTTAAGTCTTCCTGACTTAAAGAGAACTCTCTATCCACTATTCCTTACCATTTCTCATAAAACTTAGAAAACTATAAAAAGTCAACTATTTTTCTATATTCTCTCAAGTCTAGAACTCTACTATATAGAATTCTTTAATTCTATATCTTTGGTCTTCATTCTAACTGCGGTTATTGTTCAGTTTTACCCAAGTCTTCGATGACCCCATTTAGGGTTTTCTTGGCAAAGATATTGGAATGGTTTGTTGTTTCTTTTTGCGGCTCATTTTAAAGATGAGAAAACTGAAGCAAAGAGGATTACTTGACTTGTCCAGTGTTACACAGCTACTGTCTGAGGCCAGATTTGAACTCAAGAAGATGTCTTCTTGACTCTTGGCATGGCACTCTATCTACTGTTCTACTTAGATGCCCCTTCTTAATCTTTACTACCCTTCAATTAAGCCCCCCCCCTAAAAAAACATGTTTTTCTGGGTATGAATTGATAAAGCAGTTATTTTTCTTCTACTGAATTCAGGGTTTGGGTATAGTGGGTGGATATTACACTCCTATTCTTGAAGCACTGTATCCCATATTCACAGAGGGAGTGGTGCCCTTAGGCTCAGATGGTAAGACAGGAGAACTTTGAAATGTCAGTTTCTAGACAGCAGCACTTCTCTCAGCCTATCTCTGTCACAATGATCAAGATGATACCAACTGAGATAGCCAACCTAGGTGCATAGGGTTCTTATATCTGAGAATGGAAGGGATTTGAAAGATTATCTAATACAGTGTTGTATCTACCAAGGAGGAAACTCAGGCCCAGGGGCAGTTTTTGCTTGTCTACTAATTGAGAGTGTCCTGTGTAATGTACCAAAAAATAAGAAGAAGAATATGATAAATAATTGAGAAACAAATGAATGCTCTCAAGAATTTCTCAGAACTATACCCTTAAGAAGAGAAAGCCTTACATGCTAATAACCACTGTCTTTGCTAAATTGGATGTGCTTTCATTCCATATTGGCTCTGATATGAGCAAAATAATACCACCAAGTCACAATTATGAGTATTTAAAAATAAATGTTCAACAGTGAAATGATCTTGACTTCCATCTTCATTGGTGAGGGAAGATAGTGATCTTCCTCAATGCAGATTATAATCCCTTGGAAATTCAATAGATGGTCCCAAATAGTCTAGTCCATCAATAAGCATTGATTAATTTCTTACTACATGAGGTGCTGAGTAAAGTGCTGAAGACTTAAGAAAAACAGAAACAACAACCAAACTCTAGTCCTGGCTCTCTATGAGCTCACTTTCTAATGGAGGAGATCCCATGCAAACAACTATACCCATACAAGTCATATACGCCATAGGTGGAAAGTTATCACAGGACAAGGGCACTAGCAGGAAGGAGGAGTGGGAGAGGTCAAAGAAAGGCATCCTTCTGAAAGTGGGATGTGTCTATTAAAAGTATGACCTAACTGGTGATCAGCCACTTCAAAGTTAACTAGGTTGAGCCTTGAGCAACAGTAACAAAGTCAGATCTCAAAGGTACTTGAAATCCTGGTAACACAGTGACTACGTGATGCAGAAAGAACCTCGACCTGGATTTTTAGATTAAATGCCCAGTGTACTTTCCGTACTACTCTGGTCACGTTGCTTCTGCTTAGATGATATTTTCCCTATGAATAAAGATGGTTTTGTATGAATCCATTCGGAATCTTGTTTGTCCCCATCTTATAATCAACTGCTGGGTTTAAAAATAGAAATGCTAAGGTGCTAAGCATCTCAGAAGGAGACAGGATCATTGATATAGGATTGGGAGTGATTTTAGAAACCATCTAAAGTTAATCCCTCATTTTACAAAGGAGGAAACTGAGCCCTGAAGGAAGTCAAGTGATTTTCCCAAGGTACTTGAGGAAGACACAGGTACTAAATGCCAGAACCCACATTCAAATTCTAGTCTTCTGGATCTGCATCTAGAAGACTTTCAGTATATATCATTCATTATATGTTCTATCTTACCCAGCTGACCCAGACTATTTCTTCCTGAATCCAGCATTATTCCTGATGGACTGTACAATCAAGTGACACTCTATTCTGAAGTTTTTCTTGTTAAGAACAGAGAAACCCAAGACGAAAGAAGCACCTCAAAATCCTATTTCAGTTTGAAGATCAGACTTTTGCTCTTGAAAAAAAACCAATTGTTTCATCACTTCACTGGCTTCCAACTCTTCCACATCTAATTTAAACTTCTCCTATATCTTAAATTTAAGTATTACTTTTTTTCTATCTTTCTCCCAAGCTTTTTATTTCTGCTTTAGTTTCCATTTTATTTTTTTTCCTTTATCTGCCACACCTTGTCTTCACCCTTTGTCATCCCAGCTTCCTTTTGGCTTTTCCAAATGCCACAAATGACAGGAACAATATCCTACTAAAATGATCACATTGGACATAACCTAGAAAAGGCATTTTTCTTCTTCATGAAAATGTCTAACCTGTTTTTTCTTTTCTTAAGTAACAAAGGGGATAAAACCTTAGACCTAGCAAAGATTTTAGAGATTAATAAAATTTCTTCATTTCTATCTTCAGAGAGGCAAAGAAAAAGCAGAATTAGAGATGAGAGGGATATAATGAGAGGGTCCTTTAAAATGCATGTGCCAGGGAAAGGACAATAATGAAGGACAGCTATTGGGCCAAGAGATATTTTTCCCCAACAGTTAATGGAAGTTGTGAGGTATTGTTGAGGACTCCAGAAAATTCATTTGAAAGTCAGTGAGGCATAGAGGCAGTCTGAGAAGTGGGAAGAAATTGCAGAAATGCAAACCAGAGGTGATTTGACTAAGAATAACAGGAAAGATTGGGGAGACTGCAGGGAGCAAAGGAACTGAAAGTGATTACAGAGAAAACAAGCTTAGAATTTTTCATGATTGGAATTACAATTTTGCAGACTTTCCCCTAAACCACAGCAGCTAAAATTGTTATATTTCCAGTTGTAAATGGGTAAAAGTTAGATTGTGTCAGGGGGTTATATTTTAGTTAAATTAAACTTTCTGGTAATCCCTCAAAATGTTAGCAAAAAACTGCTTTTCATAAAGAAAACTCAAAAGTTAAAAAAAAAAACAGAGTTTTAACTCTTTTATTGATTCAGTCAAATCTCAATTTATTGATTCAGTTGTTTCAGATGTTATTAGGGAGGTGGCTAATGACTGGTGTTAAAGTCAAAAATAGAGCACTGTGAGAAAAATTAAGAAACAACCTACTGTTGTTAATAGTGTCACATAACTGCAAATAAATAAAGGAAATAAGTAAAGCGTTCTTGAGTCCCAATAACAACAATACAATTTCCAAAACAGGAGAAGTGACAGTCTCATTGTCCTCACATCTGGAGTATTGTAATTAATTCTGGCATCCTGTTTTAGAAGGAACATTGACGTAATGAAGTGTATTCACACAAGATCTACGATGATGGGAATGGGTCTAGAAAAATTCTCAATGCTAACAGCAACCAAATCAATACATGCTGAATAACATGAATGTATGTATGGATGGATGGATGGATGGATGGATGGATGGATGGATGAACAAATGAATGATACAAAGAACTAGAGAAGTTTTAGCCTGGAGAAGAAATGATTAAAAGTGATGTCATCCCTATTTTCAAATAATTCAAGGTCTACCTCATGGAAGAGAATTTGGACTTGTTCACTGGCACCCAAATGCATGCTGGTTGGTTGGTTGGTTGCTCTAAAATTTAAGGATAATCAGTACTGGGACTAAGTGGTGGAAGTTACAAGGAAGAAGATTCAGACCTACTGCACCTGGGGATATTCTAACCAGAGTGATCCAACAAGACTTATTTCATCTAAAGAGGCAATGCTTTTTCTGTCATAGGAGGTATTTGAAAATAAGTCTGGATTGCTGATTTTCTTTTCAGGGATGTTGGAACTAAGATCTTAAAGGTCATTGACTTAAACTTTCTCATTGTATAGAGGAAGAAATTGAGGCCCCAAAAAGTGAAATGATTTATCCAATTTAACAATGGCAATGAAAAGTAGAGCCCAAATTAAAATCCAAATTCTGTGACTGCAGGGCCATTGCGCCTTCCACTATACCATACAGCTTCTCCCTATTTATGAGAAATCTGCCAGTACCACTAGTTCTTGCTCCTTAAAAAGAGAGTGAAAGAGACAGAGACAGAGAGAGAGACAGAGACAGAGAGGGAAGGAGGGAGAGAGAGAGAGAGAGACAGAGAGAGAGAGAGACAGAGAGAGAGAGAGAGAGACAGAGAGAGAGAGAGAGAGAGAGAGAGAGAGAGCTTGAGTTCTAATTTCAGGAAGTTTCCTGGCCTCTGAATGCTTCTGTAACCTCTTCCCAGGATCTTAACCTCCCTGTTTTGTTTGCTCCCTCATGCTTCCACATGTGAGAATAAACACAATTAAAATGTAAAAATTTCCAAGTTAAATAAATGATAAAATGCCAGCTGTTATAATCAAAATTATGTAACTCAAGCTGTATCCCTGATTGGATAATGGTTGTAGCAGTTATGGTTTCAAATTAATTCAGGCTCCATATTTTATATGGCTTCCTATGTATAAAGGCTAGGGAAAATGAGGAAGTTCATTTGTTTGTTGTTATTTTTTTATGATAGGATGCTTGCTTAAATGTCAAAAGGCCATGAAATACATATTTCATGCGCTTCTGGACCAGATATAGATGCTTATTTGCAATTCCTGGGATACAGAGAGTTTTGGGGATTGCTTTACTTTGCAGCCGAACCCTAGGGTTGTACATACGTGATCTGAATAATAATCACGACAGATTTTAAAGTACTTTCTAACAAGCTATGCAGTTTTTTCACAACCATTCCAGAAGTAGGAAGTAGATAGTTTGAAGGACATGATTCAACAAAGAAAAGGTAGAATAGCAAATAAGTTTAGGATTCTATTTTGAACCATGTAAAGTAGTTTGTGTGTTGCTTGTGGGGCTAAGGGGAGTGGGAAGGTGAAAATTGTCTACATGCCAGTTTCTTGATTTTGGGCAGATTCCCTCAGCTTAAAAAAAAAACAAAACAAAACAAATAAGACTGGCAATAAACTAATTCTAAATTTCCTTCTCTTCAGACTGAGTGATAATGAATTGACCTGATTTTCTCCATCTGTGCCTCTGAAAGGTAACAACATTCTTTCCTTCTGCCTAATTGGATATATTCCTAATTACTATCATTTGCTGCTTATGTCTCTATATAATAATGATGCACATGTTCTATGTGTTAGTATATCCATTTACAGAGGAAGAAACTGAGGTCAAGAGAACAGAAGTGACTTGCCCAAGGTAATATATATAAAGAGCCAGAATTAGAACCTAGATCTTATGACTTCCAAGATCAACACTGTTCACCATGCAGCTCCCTTTTATTACAACTCACTTTATTGCAAGGTTTCCCTTCAAATTATAGGCAGTCTGCTTTTTTTTTCTTTTGATGTGCATTTCATTATGTTCAAGTTTAAAAGAGACTAACATAGGCTATTGAAATTTCCAAAAACTTAGATGTAATTCCTAATAACTTTAGGATTATTAAGGCGGATAGGAGTCTACATAGACAGAGGGCATTCTTGTGAGTTGATTATATTGGTATGATCACTGCAAAAAAAATGAAAGTGCAAGAAAAAGAAATACATTGGGAAAAGAGGGAAGGAAGATGGAATGGTAAAATTTTCTCACTGAAAAGAGGTATGCAAAGAAAATCTTTAGTAGCAGAGAAAAAATAGGGAGTGAGAAATCTTTGAACCGCATTCATTTGAATTGGTTCAAAGGGAGAAGAATACATACACACACACACATACACACACTGTTGATTATAGAAATTAATTTTATCCAATAAATAAATAGGAGGGGTGATGGATAATCACTGTGATGGAAAAGAAGGGTGGATTAAGAGGGGCAGTGGTTAGAAGCATAACAAATTTCGAGGAAGATGATAAAAAAGAGAAAGAAAATGATAGAGAAAACATAGAATGGAAGAAAATAGAGTTAGTAAAGCAAATGTCAGTGGGATGACCTCAACCATTATAAGGAAGAAGATAAAAGAATGGACTAGAAAACAAAATCCCACAATAGATTGTTCATAAAAGACCCACTTGAAACAGAAAGACACATACTTTTGAAAAGCTGAATGTTTTTCTACTTCAGTTGAATATTTTTCAAGGCAGGGGTAACTATGACGATCTCAGAAAAATCAAAGCAAAAATAGACCTAATTAAAAGGGATAATCAAGGAAATTACATTTTACTAAAAAGTATCATAGTTAATAAAGTAATATCAAAAAAGATTTACATCTATTTTCTTTGATAAAAGCCTCATTTCACAAATATATAGAAAATGGAGTCAAATTTAGAAAAAATAAGAGACATTATTCAATTGATAAATGGTCAAAAGATAGAAACACTTTTTAGAAGAAGAAATCAAAGTTATCATCTATAACTGTGTGAAAAAAATGCTCTAATTCACATCTGATTAGATAAATGCAAATTAAAATACCTCTGAGGTGCCACCTCAAACCTATCAGAAATGACAAATGTTGGAAGGGAAGAGGAAAAATAAATACATCAATGAACTTCTGGTGGAGTAGTGGACTGGTGTAACCATTTTGGAGAACAATTTGGAGCTATGCTCAATGGGCCATAAAATTATGTATATCCATGGGCTCAGCAAAACCACCACCAGGCCTATACCTCAAAGAAATTAAAGAAAAAGGAAAAGGATCTATCGTGTACACAAATATTATAGCAGCTCGTTTTTGTATTGGCAAAAAAATGGAAATTGAAGGGATGCTCATCAGTTGGGGAATGACTGAACAACTTGTGCAATACAATTGTGATGGAGTACTATTATGCTACAAGAAATGATGAGGGGAATGGTTTCTGGGAGGGGGGGAATCATGGGAGGGTGGAGGCAAGATGCTGGAGTAGAAAAATGCACCTACTCTAGCTCTTTCCCAATAACCCATAAAATATCTGTAAAAAATGACTCTAAACAAATTCTAGAGCAGCAGAAGCCAAAAAGTGATGGAGAGAAGGTAATTTCCAGCTGAGGGCAACCTGGAGGGCCAACAGGAAAGTTCTATTGCACGGGGCACAGAGTGGAGCACAACCCATGGAGCCCCCCATTGCCACTGGGAACAGGACCTGAGCAGGCCTCAAGGGTGAAATCTCCAGCAGCAGCTGTGGTTCCCAAATCCCCCAGTCCACAAATACCAAAGACAGCTTCAAAGCTGTGACTGAGAAAGATTTTTTTACCTGGGTGAGAAGGGAGCAGCGTCTACCCCTAGCCCCAGTTCCAGGCAATGACAGCTGCAGCAGTGGCATCCTTTTTTGGAGCCCTCAGCCTAAAAACCCTGAGGGAATTGAGTGGCTGATCTGGGTCTCAGCCCTGAGTAGAAGCCCTGGGGTGAGGAAGAGTGCTGTTTCGGTGGAGCTGTTGAAGGCTCTGGAAAGGGAATTCTACTTGCAGATTCTGGGCAGAAAATCCTTGGTACCTCCCAGACCAGAGGGCAGGCGAGGAGAGGAGTAAACTCCTTTCCCTTGATTGTACCACCTTGGAGAAACTGAGAACTTACAGGTCCCCAAAGTATACCCCTCTCTAGACAAAGGATTCACAAGTCAAATAACTGACTGGGAATATGTGCAAAAAAGGGAAAAATAAGACTAGAAATTTACCTTCTTGGTGAACAGGTGTTTTCTTCCATCCTTTCCAATGAGGAAGAACAATACTTACCATCAGAGGATGGTAAAAATCAAAGCTTCTGCACCCAAAACCTCCAAAATAAATATGAAATGGTCTCAGGCCATAGAAGATCTCAAAAAGCATTTTGAAAATCAAGAAAGAGAGGTGGAAGAAAATTGGGAAGAGAAATGAGAGCAATGCAAGAAAATCATGAAAAGTGAGTCAACAACTTACTAAAGGAGATCCAAAAAAATGCTGAAGAAAATAACACCTTTAAAAATAGACTAACTCAAATGGAAAAAGAATCAACGAGAGGAAGAATGCTTTAAAAAGCAGAATTAGCCAAATAGAAAAGAAGTTTCAAAAGCTCACTGAAGAAGAGAGCTCTTTAAAAATGAGAATGGAGCAGATGGAAGCTAATGACTTTGTGAGAAACCAAGAAATTACAAAATAAAACCAAAAGAATGAAAAAATAGAAGACAACATGAAATATCTCATTAGAAAAACAACTGACCTGGAAAATAGCCCCAGGAGAAATGATTAAAAATTATGGGACTATCTGAAAGCCATGATCAAACTGCCCTATATCTAGAACCAAAGGGTAACATAAATATTGAAAGAATCCACCAGTCACCTCCTGAAAGAAATCTAAAAAGAAAAACTCCTAGGAATGTTGTAGCTGAAAAAAGAAAGCATGGCAAGATCTATATGAAGTGAGGTTTAGTCAGGTTAGAAAAACTAGACATCATTGTGCATTGTAATGATGATCAATTGTGAAAAATCTGGCTATTCTGATCAATACAATGAACCAAGACAATTCCAAAGGAATCATGATGAAAAAATGCTATCTACCTCCACATAAAAAATAAACAAACTCTGAGAACAAATTAAAATATCATTTTTAATTTAATTTATTTTTTTCACTTTTTTGTGATTTGGCTGACATAGAAATACATTTTAATGATTTCACATTAATAATTGATATTTCAATCATTGATATCAATATACACATTGATATGTGCCTTTGCAGTGGTGGGGGGAGAGAGAGCATTTGGAATATAAAATTTAAAAAAGAAAAGAACGTTTAAAGTAAATAAATTTATTTATAATAATATTCTGTTAAAAAATAAATTTCCAAGCCCTTGGATTTACTGTTGTCATCTACTGTATTTATCAGGACAGCTATTTCTACAAATGGTTACAGTTGGGGTAGGGTTATACATGTCCTAAGGAGTTGCAGTGTTAGTATTCATTGTCAAGTCAATGATTTTGCCAGCTGTTATAAACTCAGGCTGGGTTATTTCAATTTTCTGTGTACAGTGCCTATTCTAAGTCTATATGATTTTTTAAATATAAGATTATGATAGATGATGTTTATCTTTTGTGGGTGAGCATCCTAGAAATATGTTATCTCCTTTCCCTCAAACTATTCCATATTGAGACCAGATATTATAAATATTTTAAAGAGAAAGGAACTTATTTCACACATAATAAATTTCTTTGCTAAATAATAAGAATGAGAAAGAATAAGAACAGAGTCATCATAGACACTTGTCTAAGACCATTTTTATCCAAACTCCATCAAAAAACAGTAGCATTAGATAAAGTTATGATGTGACAATAATAATATACAATTGTTTTACAATTATAATAATGTACAATTAATAATGATAAGAGCTAACATTTGTTTAGGGCTACCTATGTGCCAGACACATTGTTAAGCACTTTATAGTTATTATCTCATTTGATCCTTACTAAAACCCTGGGATGTAAGTGCTATTATTATCCACCCCATTATACAAATGAGGAAACTGAAAACAGACAGAGGTCAAATGATTTGTGTATCCCTAGACAAGGGAAGTGTCTGGGGCAATTTTGAACTCAATTCTTAATAACTCCAAGTCAGGCACTCTATCCAGTTCACCACCTAGCTGCCTATTATATTACATTTACTTATTGTACATATATATTATTCTATTACATTTACTTATTATACATACACAATAAATACAAATGTGTATATATCTGCCATATATGCATATGCATCTATTACACATAAATATATTTGTTTTATGTATGCATATGTGCAGATATGTATACATGATATTACATACACAAATTATATAAGTATAAAACTACATTAAATTATACATAATTATCTGTAAATAGAACCATGCATATTGTATATTATACATAATATATAATCATAATGATATACCATTGTTTAATATGTAATTGCTTTATTGTTTGCGCAGTAATCAGAAGAAAATTTAATATAAAGAATAATAGGATAGCAATTTGTTCAAGGACTTTGTGTCACAGGTTTAGGGCTGGAAAGGACATCAGAGACTGGAGTTTAGCTGCCTCACATTACAGATGAGGAACCCCATGCTCTGACATAGATAGCAAGCATAAGAGTAAAATTTTGACTCAAATCTTCTGACTCTCAAAGCCCTTTCTACTTTATCAGACCATGTATCTTTGAAACCCACTGAAAAAGATGAGAATAATCAGTTGAAGATGAGGAAGAAGAGAAAAGGAGAGAAGAAAGAAGAACAATAGGACAAGAGAGCCAGGTGGAACGGTACCTAGTGCTTGGTCTGGAGTCAGTAAGATTTGAATTAAATCCAGACTCAGATACTTATGTAACCTTGGGCAAGTCACTTAACCTTTGCCAGTTTCAGTTTCCCCACCTAGAAAATGAAGATAATAATATCTACCTTCTAAGGTTGTTTTGAGGATTAAATGAGATATTTGTCAAGTGCTCTGTTAACTTGAAAGTGCTATATAAATCATGTCATTTTGATAAATGAAATGTAAAATGATTACACTTGATTTGAAAAATATCCAAACAATAAAAACAATCTGTAACAAAATAGACCCATTACTGTAATGCAATTATAGAAAGATTAAGTATTCTTCATCAGAAAGAAATGGAATTCATACACATTCTCAGAATGCATTAGAAGCTGGTCTCCTATAGAAATACTTTTGACTCACAAAGGTGCCACTTCACTAGGCAATAGTAAATGCAGGTGACAAGTCAATGCAATTGGATTTGTTAAAAATAACTACAAATTGTTCACCTGGAGATGGAGATTATAAATTGACTAAGATCCAACAGTGATATCAGAAGGCTCATGATTGACATCTGCATGAACTCAGCTATCAAGAAAAAGCATCACACAAACAGTTGAATCATACAGATGTGTTTATGGAAATGGAGTGGCTTAAAATGGCATTTCAATACAAGTTCAATGCCCCTAAAAATTATAGAGGGATTGACTTTAAAGAGCTCTGACATTCAAAGACATAAATGAAACAATGTAACACACTACTACAAGCTACACAAAGTTAGCATTTGTCAAGATGCAACCTGGTGGCTAGCTTTATACAATAGAAGTTCTTTCATGGCCTAACAGATGACAAATCCTCATATTACAAATGAAGATGTCAAATTATATCAGATAATTCAAGTAATAAACTCTGTTGCAACAAGTGCATTATCACAAACTTAACTGGAGTCCAAAATTTCCAGGATATGTGTAACATAAATTCATAAAATGCTTAGGAACAATGTCCTCTTTTGTTTCAATGTCAAATATTCTTAATCTCCTTTCTACATGGAATGAAGTATTTTAAAAATATAGAGAAGTGGGAAAAAGAATCAAAATCATATGGAAACATGATGTGCTCTACATATATTTCCCCAGTCTTCATAGCAGCACTAGGATTTTATGCAGGAGGCATTGAATGAAAGTGCAAATTTCTGTTTACATCCTAATAGTTTTATTTAGCAACAATATAAAAGTTATTTTGTTCATTTGTGTAATAATCCACAAAACATGCAAAACTCAAAGTCAGAAAGGCCTGGATTCAAGTTCCAGTTTTGACTCATAGGATTTTAGGAAGATAGATTTTAGGTTACCTGAGAAGTCACTGAGTTTAGCCTATTAATTTTAGAAGTTAAGTCAACAAGTGTTTATTAAGCACCTACATTCTAGGCACCGAACTAAGCATTAGATAAGGAAACTAAGACCCAGAGATGTTAAGTGACTTGCCTTGAGTGACAAACCTGGTAAGTAAATGAAGCAGAATTAGAATGGCAGTTTTACCCTTAGCAAGGCACCTAAAGTCTAAGTGTCTCCAGGATACTATCTAAGACCCTCAGAGGGTCTCAGAGGTGCTCAGAGGGCACCTATCTACATTGGAGAGAGTTCTCTCAGGAGAAGCTGCCTCCATCAATGGTATTCACATATATGTGTTTAAAGGTATACTTCATCAAAATTTTAAAACTGCTAAATGAAATAAAATAAAAGGTAATGATAGCCCTTAAAATTATATCCATCTCTGTTACTGTGTACAATATTCTCCTGGTTCTGCTTATTTCATTTTGTATCAGTTCATGTAAATCTTTCCATTTTTTTCTGAAATCATCCTGTTCTTAATTTCTTATAGCACAATGATATTCCATTGAAATCATATACTACAATTTGTTCAGTCATTCTCTGTATGTAATTGAGAAAACAAAATATTATTTAAAAATCAAGTCATTGGACTCCATATTTTAAAATGAACAATGAAAAGCAAGAAAGCATCCAAAAGAAGGAGAACAAGATGTGAATAGAACATTGAGAGTTCTAGAAAGCAGTAAAGAAATACCCAGCTTAGAGAATGAATAAAGTTGGAGGATGCAGATTTTCAACTCTAAACCAATTATTTTGATTTTAATTAGTGAGAAATTTCTAGAACAGATCATAAGAGTTGGTTAGTGAACATTTAGAAAAGAGAAAATTTCAGTCAACCAACATGGTTTCACTAAAACCAAATCCTATCAGATTAACCCTATATCATTTTTCACAGGGTTATTAAACTAGTATCAATTAGATATGCTATGGATGTAATTAAGCTAGAATTAAAGAAATCGTTTGTCTACACATGTTTTTTTCTTCACAGAACATAACAGAAAACAACGATTTAGAAAGCAAAGCCTAATGCCTACAGTGCCGTCAATCAAATTTTGAGCCCAAAGAATAAAAACCTAAGCTCATCATTTTTTATGGGTATTATGATTTCAGTGGTATAGGCAATCCCTTTCAATAAAATTTCATCCACCAATGTAAATTGCTCCATTGTCTGTAATTTATAATCTTGATGATTTTCTGGGAGAAATGATAGGTTAAGTGACTGGCCGAAGCTTACACATTATCCTATATCAGAAATAGGACCTGAACCCAGGTCTTTCTGACTCTAAGGCTGACTCTCTATTCTCTTAAAAACAAAATAAATTATTCAACCTTTGCACTTGATACTGTTCAGCTCTGCTTTTATCTCCTTTGCACTATGCAGTCTAGAAGTGTTATTCAATGCCAATCTATCTAAATATTTATAAAGGTTGTTATTACTTCTCAAGACATCATCACTCTGCAATAACTCTTTCTTCATAAATTACTATAATGCTTATGGATCAGTAACCATAGTCATAAAAGCAAGTCAATCATCTTAAGTGAGCGTTCACAACCAGACTGCCTACCACAGACACTTCCTGTTCCTGATGCAACTTCCTATTTTCACATATTGAGAGGCCAGCCAGAAGAAAATATTTTCTTCAAAAATGCCAACTTAGTATTAAATGGGTAACTGAAAGGTCCATTTGATTAAAGGGACTACATTTTCCAGAATTCTCTAGGACTTAAGAGTTTGACTAATTAGAGTTCAGAGGAGTGGAACTTCAAAGGATGTAGGGCGGGAGGAAGGAGAAAGATGGAGGTGCAATCTGAGATGGGAGGAAAAGAAGTATTGAGGAAGTTAATGCCCTAAAATAGCACCCATCAATATACACACAATGATAGCACCAAATCAATATGGAAGAAGTAACTGTGCATAAGGCCTACAAAATGACAATAGAGAATCAATAAATATGATAGCCTTCCTCCTTCTGTGACAAGGATAATGTTGATAATGAGATAAGAGAGAGTCAGAGAGGACACAGGCTGGAGTCAAAGTAAGCAGAAATAAGAAGGGGCATATAGATGAGTCCATGAAGTCATCTCAAACTCAGGCATCCTAGAAGACCCATGACAGTTCCAAGAGAAGAATGACTGCAACAGAAAAGGAACAGTAATCAGTTGCCTTAATAACAGAATCCCAAAGAAGCCCTCCAAAATGTAACAGCAGGATTCAGTCAATGATGTAATCTTTCTCTACTTTATAATTGGGAAGAATGCTTTCAGTAATAAATATTATATGAAGGTAATGAGAGTTGATGCATGAGCAGATACCCTTAATTTTGCTAAGATAGTGTCATCCATGTGAATAATACTAGGGAACTGCTTCTGAAAGTCCAGAGGATTGGAATATAGGTTGACATGCTGCATTGGACTCCAAAAGGATTGGAGATATTTTTTTTTCCATTGACCAAAACTGATAACTTTAAAAGTGACTGAATTAGAAGTGGTCAGAGCTTTTAAATTACCATCTGAGTGTGAAAATGACTTGCTCACATTGGGTGGCTCTAGGGTTTCCTTCTTTACCACCCCCAATCTATCTGAGACCATATGGTCCCAAGAAATGAGCCTTGGGATCCAACATTTTTCTTAGTTCTCCATTCTAAGTTCAGAAAATGGACTCTCTGATCTGTCATGGGAGCTCAGGTCACCAAGATCCAGGAGCACAAGAATCAAAATAGGGATTTAAATTACAGCAAGTTCCTTGGTCTGAGGAAAAAGAATCTGGGGACACCATCTCCCTAGAACTGTGGACTTGAACTTATTGGGACTAACGCTATGTAGAAACTAACTGAAACTATGAACTTAATCCCTACCGCTTACCCAAAAAGATTGGTGCGGAGTAGAGGGAATTTTGTCTACAAGTTGTTGAGGGAAATGTTACTGTTTGCTTTTGCTATATCTTCCAAGCAAATATCCTTTTATTTAAAAAGCTATATGATTTTAAGGTGTTAAATGGCCACTAGACCTCTAAAGTTGGGAGTAAATTGTCAATAGAAGCTTGAGGTGAGAACAGATAAGAGAAACTACACTTCATGAAAGGTAATGGACATGGATCTGAGAGAGCCATGCTACAAAAGTATAGCTTATACCTCTATGACAGTGCATTCTCTGTTACAGAACAAGCAAGAGTCATAAATTAAATAGCCAAACTGTTTAAGAAAAAATAGAAGCTAAAAAAGTAAGCAGGTAAATCATTGTAAGTCATGCATAAATAAACTGATCAGGGCAGAGGGGCAAAACTCATGTAGAATAAGAATACAATCTCTCTTCTGAAGTCATTCCCCATTTTTCTCTCTTTTATTTGAATAGTACTTTACAATTTGCAAACTGCTTCTCCATCATCCTCCATGCCCCGCAAAAAACCAAATTGTAGATTCTCTCTGTCTCTCTTCTCAGTCTCTGTCTTTCTGTCTATCTCTCTCTCTCTCCTTCTCCCTCTCTCCCCTCCCTTCCCTCTATCCATGTATAGAGGTAGCTAAATGTCACATTAAGAGTTTCATTGACCTTCAGTTGACATGACCTAGAGATTCTTACCACTTACAGAAGTCTAAAAAACATGTGTGTTTCCAGACATAGTGACACACATCTGGACTCCATTTGAACAAATTTACTTTCAGCATTTTGGTCAAGAGGCTTTTTCTCTGTTTAGACAGTGGACTTCTAATAGATTCTGGAGAATCTCTTTAAGTGACCATCCCTCTTCACTGTCCCCAACTCTTAAGGGCCAGAGAGCTGAGCTGGGCAAACAACTGAAGGACAACAGTTTTAGGAGATATTCTGCTACTTTTCAATAGTCATTAACAGTTTAAGATATAAGGTTTTTTAAAGGACAAGGTTATAGCCTATCTTCAAATATGTTCGATCAAATTATAGGGCAGGACTTCCTAAACTTTTTCTACTCGAGCCCCGTTTTCACATTTCAGCAGCTTTTGTTGGTGTTGCATGGTTAGAGGGCATGGACAGTGAAAAGTGTGCATGCTTTGTGTTCAGAACCAGGGATTCAGTGAAGTTGCAGGATACAATATGGCAAGTGCTGCCAGAAGTACCTCGAATTCATTACCCATTTGGTTTTTAATTATTTTTTGGTCATTGTGCATTTAGAAACCTTTTACTGTTGCCAAACTTTTCACATCCTATAAGAAGCACTGCTAGAGAACTGATTGTAACCATTCATAGCTGGACACCATTGCATACCTCCTTTTTACTGGGAGAATATAGAAGGATCTGCCAATTTGGAGAATGGTGGTGGAGTTTCTCAAATGACAAGTTTCCAGAGTAAAATAATTCATGTATATAGGGGGTGATAAGCCTTCAGAGAAAGTCCTTGTTCACTCTCAAAGGTTTAACACATCACATCACTCAAAGAATAAATCTTGATCAGGGTTCTTTTTAATTTTTGTATATTATCTTATTTGTGTTTCATAGCAAGTGGGAGAAGTCTATCTTCTTGCCCAAATCCAGACTGTAGTTTAGAAATTTTCACAATTATAAAATGAAAAATTAACATGTAGGAAAGTCTATAGCCAAATATGAAATATCACATAAATATAGCACTATTTTTATAATAAATAGTATTAATGCAACCACATGGGAATTGATTGTGTAGATGTTTACATAAATAAAGATCACAACTTCCACCTCTTACACCTCGTAGTTTGATTTCCCCATTATAATCATTCCAGATTCATAAAAGTACTCTAGGTTATACATGAAAAGGAAATTACTAAAAATCATAGAAATACTCTCTCCAAGCAACAGGTTGCTGGCATTAAGTATTTGCAAGGCTATTATATGGAAAAGATTTTTTCTATTTGACTTGAAGGTGCAGACCCTGGGACAAAAAGCTACAGAGACATAGTTTGAGTTTAATATAAGATAAAATATTTTAACAATTATAGCTCTCCTTACACAGGCTTCCCCAGAAGGCAGAGGGCCTCCTGCCATTAAAAATTTTCAAGCTGAGGCTACATGGCAACATATTGGGGATATTATGAATCACTGTTTGAGTATAGATTGTGCTAGGTAAATTCTGAAGTCTCTTTCAACTATGAGATCCTATGATTGTGCAGTACATTCTTCAATGGAACATTCATCCTTAGATACAGATTTGTTAATGTTACAAGAAAGAAATGAAGAAAGAGAGGAAGGAAGGAAGAAAGAAAAAAAGGAAGGGAAGAAGGAAGAAAGGAAGCAAGCAAGGAAGGAAGGAAGGAAGGAGAAAGGGAAGGAGGGAAGGAAAGGGAGGAAGGGAGGAAAGGAGGAATGGAAGAAGGAGGAAGAAATACTTAATGAGCAATCATTCAGATCCTAATATATATCACACAGACACCATACTAGACACCAGTAACTCAAAGGCAGACAAAACAATCTTTGTCTTCAAGACCTTTCATTCCATAAAGAGTTTGTTTTGTTCATTTATTTCTGTATATGCCTATATACCTTTGTATATTCACACACATAACTCACATATAATATATATATATAGAAAGTATGCATTATGTATGCATGTATGTATGTTTCTAAAATAAATATTGACAAAGTATAGGAAAAAATAATCCTGAGGTAATTTTTGAGTAGGCAGTAGCAGTATGTAGGGGTATAAGTGTTTAAGTTTAGTGTTGAAGTCTAAGAGTTTAACCTCAGTGTTCAAACTGAGTTTTGAAGAAAAATAAAGATTCTAAGAGATGGAGGTGATAAGGGAGTGGGTGCAAGGTATGAGTGACAGCCTGCGCAAAGACACAGAAATGACTGATTGAATGTTGGTTTTATGTGAGGAAGAGAAACAAAAAGAACAACCCCTTTTATCCTGCAGATTGGGAAAGGTGACAAAAATACATATTTTCACATGTGCTTGATAAAAAATGAGCATCATTTTAATAAGCCTGTCTGTGAAGAACCAAAAAAAATGTTTTGTCTTAAGCTCTCCAAATCCTTTACATCCAATGACCTTTAAAGTGTACTGTGACCCCGTTCCTACCAGGGTGAGAGGTGGATGCAGTTGGACATATAACATAATTTGACAGGGTTATGGACTTTATTAGACAGTTTGAAGACAAATAGACAAAAAAAGTGAAGACATGACCCTGCCAACTTTAGTGTTTCTTGACATTTCAAAACTGTGTTGAAATGCTTCAACAGAAATTTCTTTAAATGGAAATAGATTGCCTGCTTGTACTGCATGGATAGCTTCGGATACGGAGAAGTTTATCTCAGTGGTGGTGGCATTTGATTCTGAATTCTGACCAGTCATGATAAAATTTAATACATCCCTAAAAAGAAGTATGTTGTACAGAACCAAGAGAGGAAAAAATTAACTAAATGCATATTAATTACATAGATATTATATAAATGAACTAATTTTAAAGATAATATTGAGATGTTTCCATGCCAAGATTGAGAGATAACCAAGGGAATGCCCATGGGCTTCCCTGGTATTTATGCAATTTGAAAATAAATAAACATTCCTCTATTATGTTGAGTGACTCTCCTCTAGAGAAGTTATGGAAGGGGATGGAAAAGAATCACATAGGATAGACAACCATGTCTAGATTTCAATCTTCATCTTTGGAGGAAACATCCATATCCATGCTGATGAGGTCACGGATTCACTTGATTATTTTTTAAATTTTATACTTGCTGGAAAATTTTTGTTTTGAAAAGTTTTTTCACATTCCCTCATCTTATTTCATATGCACTTCTCTTATACCAATCTTCACACTTTCATGAACATGTCTTCATCAAATAAAAGGCACTTGAAACAGATATCCCAATATGCATATGCTGCTTTATGTGTAGATTTTATAGACATATTAGTCAATATTTTATATAATACACAAAAGTAGAAATTAAAAAAAAAATGAGGCAAAGTCTGATTAGAGACAATGGGGAAGCATTGGAGCTTATTCAATATGAGAGTAACATGATGGAGTTATAATGGATAGAGATTTGAAGCCAGGAGATCAATTAAGAGACAATTGCAAAGAAAATGGGAGCCTGAACTCACAAGGTGACTATGGGAGTAGAAAGAAGAGGATAGATGCAAGAAATTTTGTGGAGATAGAAACAAAATCTGACAAGTGGTTAGATATATGGAGTGAGGTAGAGAGAGAAATTGAAAATTACAATGAGATTATGAAATTAAGTGACTAGAAGGATTGCCCATGCCTTCACAGGGAGTAAGAGAATTCAGAAGAAGAATGGGATTGAGGTTGGGAGCAGGGAAGATAATGTAACAAGATACGCAATGCATATTATAATCTATTCATGTCTCATCATCTGTTGACTCACTCTGCCCTACCCTATATGAAAAGGTTGGTGGACTGGGATATAAGGGGGGGGTGTTGTTATCCAGTCACTGACTAGGAGCTATAGCATTTCAGGGGTGCCTGCTGCACCATGAGGAAATATGGTGGAAAATGGGCATGTATGAAGTTTTCCTGGGTTTGCCCAGGGAATTCTTAGAAATAACTGGCTTATAATTCCCCTAAGATTGCTCTTACTGCTAAATTACATTGGATGGGAACTTGAACAATGGAAGAAGGAGAGAGTTATGGAATGTTGGAAGATAAAGTTGGAAGACAAAATGTGGTTCCATTAGAGACAAATTCTAAGGTTGTTTTTTATCATGTTGAAAATAGTATGTGACCCACTTTCCCACATTTAGACTAGTTAATCACACTCCTTCAGGTCTCATCATGGTCTCTTGGTTATAAAATGTTGTTGTTCCATCATGTCCAACTCTTCAAGTGTCTGTTTGGCAAAGATATTGGAGTAGTTTGTCATTTCCTTATCCAGCTCATTTTATAGATAAGGAAACTGAGGCAAACAGGGATAAGTGTCTTGCCCACGGTCACACAGCTAGTAAATGTTTGATGCCAGATTTGAACTTGGGAAGATGAGTCTTTCTGACTCCAGGATGCACTGTATGACCTACCTACCCAGGAATTAAGGTGTAGGTGCTACAAATTCAAATCAAACATTATATTGGCAGTGGTTTAGAAAGAAAAGCAATTTAGCTCTATTTTAAATCAGAACCTGAAAGGTGTGAATATAAAGTAATGAGGTGAATTAGTTGAAAAATCTCCCAGAACTTGCATGTTAAAATTCAAATCTTTGAAAGTATTCAGCTCAGGACACTGGGCACTTATTCAAATATTCTATCATTGATCAAGGAAACTTCTTGGGAATTACTTTTGTGTTTCAAGAAAGTCCAGACATATTTTTTATGTATTGATTTATGTCCATGTTATTTCCCCCATTTCAATGGAAGTCTCTTGTGAAAAATGGGATATTTTATGATTATTCTTTATTTTTTCCCCTAAAACTTAGATGATATCTGGCACATTATAAACATTTTATAAATGTTTATCAACGTGATTCAAACTTTCATCCTTTCCTTTGCTGTGAATGATAGGATGTCTCAGCAACAGTACAGAAGGAGTATGTCCAGAGGAGAGTGATTGGTGACAAAGGTGAAAACCATATCATTTGAAAATTCAGTGAACAGGGGGTGGAGCCAAGATGGCAGAGTAATAGCAAGGACTTTCTAGAGCACAGCCCCAAAGCCCAGCCAAAGATCTGTAAAAAACAAAATGGCTCTAAACAAATTCTGGAGCAGCAGAATGATAGAGAGAAGCAAATCTCCAACATAACATATCCTAGAAAGTGGCTGAGAAGTATCTATAGGCCCTGGTTGGGGAGGAAACCTGAGTAGGCCTCAGGAGAAGAGAGTTTTGGGCACCTGTGGCTATTTCCAGATCTCAGGACCCCAAAACACTGAGGACAAATTGGAAGGTCAGTGGAAAAAGCATATGGGACCAGCGTAGGAGATTGGAGTGGTCAGGCCCAACTTCAGAGCAGTGGAGAGGGAAGGGAATAGAGAAACCCACAGAAGCCACAGTAGGAGTAGGGGCAGAGACAGTTACTGTTTCTGAAGCTCTATGCCCATGGAATGTGTTGGAAAACAGTGGCCGACAGTACACCCCCTCACCCCCACTGGAAGCACAGATCTATCTTGACAAAGATCTAAAAAGTCAAGTAAATGCCTGGGGAAATGAGCAAAAACAGGAAAAAGAGCCAGATTATAGAATCTTACTTTGGTGGCAAGAAAGAAAAAAGCATGCCAAAAGAAGGCAACAAAGTCAAAGCTCCTTCATCCAAAGCCTCCATGAAAAATGTGAATTGGTCTTACATCATGGGAGAGCTCAAAAAGAATTTTGAAAATCAAGTAAGAAAGGTAGAGCAAAAATTGGGAAGAGAAATGAGAGTGATGCAAGAAATTATGAAAAATGAGTAAACTGCTTGCTAAAGGAGACCCCAAAAAATGCTGAAGAAAATAATACTGTAAAACATAGACTAACCCAAATAAAAGAGATCCCAAAAGACAATGAAGGGAAGAATTCCCTAAAAGGCAGAATTGATCAGATGGAAAAGAAGGTCAGAATACTCACTGAGGAAAATAATTCCTTAAAGATTAGAAAGGAGCAGATGTAAGCTAATGACTTTATCAAAAATCAAGAAATTATAAAACAAAACCAAAAGAATGAAAAAATAGCAGACAATGTCAAATATCTCACTGGAAAAACAACTGACCTGGGAAATAGATCCGGGAGAGACAATTTAAAAATTATGGGACTACCTGAAAGTTATGATAAAAAAAAGAGCTTAGATATCATCTTTCAAAAAATTATCAAGGAAAATTGCTATGATATTCTAGAATCAGAGGATAAAATAAATATTGAAAGAATTCACTGATCACCTCATGAAAGAGATTCCAAAAAGTAAACTTCTAGGAATATGGTAGTCAAATTCCAGAGCTCCCAGGTCAAGGAGAAAATATTGCAAGCAGTCAGAAAGAAACAATTCGAGTACTGTGGAAATACAATCAGGATAACACAAGAACAAGTAGCTTCTACATTAAGGGATCAGAGGGTTTGGAATATGATATTCCAGAAGTCAAAGGAACTAGGATTAAAACCACAAATCACCTACTCAGAAAAACTGAGTATAATACTTCAGGGGAAAAAAATGATCATTCAATGAAATAGAGAACTTGCAAGTATTCTTGATAAAAAGACCAGAGCTGAATAGAAATTTTGGCTTTCAAACACAAGAATCAAGATAAGCATGAAAAGTAAAACAGGAAAGAGAAGTCATAAGTGACTTAGTAAAGTTGAATTATTTACATTTTTACATGGAAAAATAATATTTGTAACTCTTGATACTTTTCTCAGTATTTGGGTAGTTGGAGGGATTATATCCATATAGACAGAGGGTACAGGGTGAGTTTAATAGGAAGGGATGATATCTAAGAAAATAAAATTAAGTGGCGAGAGAGGAATGTATTGGAAGGAGATAGGGAGAAATGGAATGGGGCAAATTATCTCTTATAAAAGAGGCAAGAAAAATCTTTTCCAATTGAAGGGAAGAGGGAGAGGTAAGAGGGAAAAAGTGAGCCTTACTTTCATTTACAATTGACTTAAGGAGAGAATAACATGCACACTCAATTTGCTATGAAAATTTTACACTACAGGAAAGGAGGGGAGAAGGGGATAAGTGAGGTGAGGGGGGATGATATAAGGGAGGGAAAGGGAGAGAGGAGGTATTTAGAAGTTAATGCTTTTGAGGATAGAGTCAAAAGAGAGAATAGAAAAAACGGGGGGCATGATAGAATGGAGGGAAATATAGTTAGTCTTTCACAACATGACTTTTATGGAAGTCTTTTGCATAACTACACATGTAGTGCACATATATTGAATTGCTTGCCTTATCGGTGGGAATGATTGGGGAGGGAGGAAGATAGAGAAGTTGGAATTCAAAGTTTTAAAAATGAATGCTAAAACACTGCAAACAAAATAATTTAATTTTTAAAAAGATGAAAGACAAACAATAACCTTCCTTCCTCTCTCTCTTCCTCCCTTTCTTCATTCTTCCCTTTCTTCCTCTCTCCCTTCCCTCTATTGTTCTACAGTTTTGAATGATAAGGGAATCCTAATCACCTTATTCCATATTCTTGTCTTAAACTTCATGAATAAATTCTCTACTTATGTTTGTGGCAAAAAAAAATCGAATGTTAAAAATCGTTTGTACAGGCAACTGGGAAATAAGATATACAGGCAATGGTAAATAGAAATCTATCTTGCCCTACAAGAAAGTAGAGGGGATGAGGATAAGAGAAGAGAGGGATATGATGGAAGGGAGAGCAGATTGGAGGAATGGGTAATCAGAATGCACGTTGTCTTGGGGTGTATGAAGAGGAGAGATGGGGAGAAAATTTGGAACTCATAATCTTATGGAAATGAATGATGAAAACTAAAATTAAACAAATTTTTAAAAATCCATTGAAGAGGCTGGGATGTTTCATCTGGAGAAGGATTTGATAGTTGTTTCCAAGTATTTACAGGGCTCTTATGTAGTAGTTAAAGAATTAGATTATTTCTCCTTGGCTTCTAAAAAACCAGACCAATATATTATAATACTCATTTATTGTGGGTGGAGATTGCAGAAAAACAGATTCTGTTCCCATAAAGAGAAAGTTTTTTATGCCAGTTAGTTCTTTGCAATCACAGAGTGGTCTATTTCTCTGACCCTCAGTTTCTTTACCTAACTGATTGCAAATAGTGATAATTACATCGTACCACAAGGATTAGTTTTGGAAAGAGGTATGAAAATATGTAATAACAATGTGAACTTATATTGTTACTGAATACTATTACATACAAGGAACTATTAATAGTATCAATATTTAGGAAATGTCACTAGTGTGTAAGAGAGGCAGGCTGGTTCAGTACATAGTGTGCCAGTCTTGAAAAAATGAAGAATTATGCTCAGGCTCTACATTGTAAGACATACTAGCATTGTGACCCTGGGCCAGTCATTTAACCATTTTCACAGTAAACCAGACAACTGAGACAATAATTCCATGGAAGTTGTTTATCTATATCAACCGAAGAAATTTCTGTCTTGGTAATTTCCTACATCAAACCACAGGTCTGTACCAGAAATGAATATGCATATATATAATACATATTATTGAATGCTGTTTTCCTGGATTTCACTTTGTCTGTATAGATGCATGAACCAGAGCTTCTCAGTTGTGTAATTCCCTAGACAGAGACAGCTGCTCTGCCTTGGACATGTCCAGGAAACTACTCAAAACCTATCCAAGCAACCAGAATGATGCCTTGGCTTGATTTAGCATCCAAGGACAGCTGTGAGAACGAATATCACAATCTGCTACAAAAGTGAATGTATAGGGTTGGGTGTTTGCTTCTGGCATTTGCATAGAAACATAATGAGAGTTTCTTGTGCTCTGAACCATCTGAGAAAAACAAAAGTGTTTTGATTTCTCCAATAGGCAAAATGCTAATGGCTTTGAAGCATGTGTTCCTTTATCCTTAGACCTCTATAAGGTCAGACGTCAATGTCAATTCTCCCTTCTAGAGACTTTATCAAATCTAGAAAGTGAATTAAGGCACTATCCTGGAAAACTTAATGTTTTGTAAGAGGATTACAGGTGGGACAATACAAGTCTATCTTTGCTGTATTTCCTTTATTCTGCTTTTATAAGAAACCTTCTAGTATCTAGTTTATATATGAAATGATAACTAACATCCCTATAGCTCTTTCACAGTGTAAAAAGTGCTTTACATGTACTCTTTCCTTTGAGTTTCACAACAATTCTCTAAGGGTAATTATTCTAGTTATAATTAGCCCCATTTTCCAGATAATAGGATCACAGATTTAGAGTTAGAAGGGACCATGAAACCCAATCCCCTCATTTTAGAGATGAGGAGCTTGAGGCCAAGAGAAATAAAGGGATTTGAGTATAATCACACCACTAGTAAGGATTACAGATGAGATTCTCTAAAAGCAGCATTTTTTCAACTAAATCACACACACATGCACACTCTCTCCCTCTCTCAAGTTGGTTTAAAGGACCTCAAAAGTGCCTTCCCACTCTGAGATTTTATTACATAATTTAAAATCATGTTTTTTCCAAATAGTATTCCAGCAAGAAATACATACTTTTCCCCAAAATTTATCTCTCTATTATCGAGCCCTCCAGACTTTCTTAGAGAAATTAAAGGAAAGTAAAAAACTCTATGAGGAACCATTTATAAATTATTTTATTTTTTAATTAATGAAAATCTATATTCTCTCTCTCCTTTCCCCATTAGGAAAAAAGAAAAAGAAAATCTCTTGTACCAAAAATACAGAGCCAAGCAAAGCATATTCCCATGTTTGCTATATTGAAAACAATAGTCACATTCTGTAGCATGAGTCTATCAACTCCCTGTCAAGAGATTGGTAGCATGCTTCACCTTTGGGCCTCTAGAAGCACGTTTGGACATCATTTTGATTAGAGTTATTGTCTTTCAAAATTTTTTGTCATTGCTCTATGTTCCCTTCCAGTTCTAAATCTATAATGTGTTTATACAGCACATATATACATATATGTGTGTATGTATCTATAAGTGTGTATATATATATAGTATGTGTCTATGTGTGTAGATATAGATGATTAAATTATTTATAAGGCTCTTTCAAATTCTAAATAGACTATGAATACTTATAAAATTTTTCGAGGATTTGTGATTTTGTAAGTCTAGGTACTCTATCGCTATCTACTCTAACTGTATATGTGACCTAGAGTTGTTGTGTTAAAAGCAAACGATGGGAAGGGAGGGGAAGGGAGGGGAAGGGGAGAGGAGAGAAAATCATCACCCTATGGTCAAACTGGTACTGAGCCTCTCAAAATTTATGTAAGCTGGTCATTGGGCCCAGCTATGAACAACAAAGCCAAACACAGAAAAATGGCCCAAACTTGGTTCCAGCACACTAAAATATCTTTAATTATAAATCTGGCAAAACATGATATATCTGTTGTCCAAGAACTGGTCAGATTAAGGACACAGGGACTCAGCACCATGTTGGCTACCAGGTGCTGAATTGGTTTTGGCCATAGAAACTTATGTACCTTTACTTCCTCTACTAACATTTGGAAGAGATACAATCCAAGCAAGTGCAGAGAATGTCCACACCTATTAAAACAGGGAGTTTGGAAGACTGTATTGTCTATTTCACACTTAATCCCATTACTTACTTTTTGAGGTAAATAGTGTAAGCATTATTACTCCAATCTTACACATGGGGAAACTGAAACTCAAAGCGCTTAAGTGAGTAGCAAAGATCACACATATTAAGGGATAAAATCCAGACACCAAAAAGACCTTTTGACCTGACTTCTGATCCAGGGACCTTTCTACTCTACCACAGATCCCTCTTGACTTGGTGAGTAACTCAGATGTTTATTAGCTACATCTATCAATCATGATAAAAGAAACCTAGAAAATCTTTGACCTATTTTGTTCATTTCATTATGAAATTTTGCATTGGTATGTTCACAACTGACTTCACAATTCCAAATTGTTTTAAATGATAAAGTACTTCACATTCCTGATATCATTTGAACATTGTATCAATTTGTTCTATAGGCGATGTAAGGAGAATGAAGTCCATGACTTCTTAGATCTCTTCCAACTCTAACTCTATGACTGTATTATCTTATAATGCCTAAGTGGGCAATAGATGTTTAAATGACTTTTTTTTAAAGTTACACAGTAAGTCAGAGAAACAGTTAGTTCTTCTGATTATGTCTTCTGGCTACAAGTACATTTTTTTCCCTCCACAATACCACACTGTCTTTCTGCTATCATCAATTGGCTTTATAATAATCAGTAAATAAATAAAATTTACAAATGTACTTTAAAACAAATAATCTATATCTCTACCTCAAGAATTGTAGAACTCTCAAATAAATCAGTCAGAGGTCTGAGCCAAGTGTGAAAAAAGTCTAAACTTTTCTATATGAATTAACTGAAGTAATTAGGCTATATATATGTTACCTTGGTTCATCAGGTAGAATGAAGGAATGGCTTTCTTCAAGACAATGGATGAAAGAGGGTGACACTACATAGCAAGTGTATTAAAGATTGCCTAAGAAGACTCAATCATGCAGTGTGTGTGTGTATGTATTTGTACAAATGCATATGAACACATTTGTGTTTAATATAACACAGCCAGCTAGTTCAGAGCTATTGTTTGGCCAGCATTGAGGCCATAAAATTTCCAGCCAAGCCCTGAAAAATAATCTGTCTGTGAGGGCTGAGATTAGGGCAAGCTTGGATCTTGTATCCCTGTGTTTTGACCAGAGGTCAAACATAAACTTCTATGGGTCATATGATCTGAACTTCTCATCAGGATCCTAGAAGCATCCCAGGAAATGCGATGTAACATCTACATTGAGAGCCAATCAAAATGAGACATACTGAGGAAAGGCAACTTCAGGTCTCTGTAAGGAACATATCAGGAAGATATTGCACACTTAAGAACTCCTTAAGGGTCACAAAAGGATGAAAAGGACTTCTGGCAAAATTACTTCCAGAAAGTGTAAGCTATTGCTTTTATCATGGGTGCTCTCTAAGCTTTAGTCAAATTTCCCTTAAACTCTGTATTTAATTTTGGAATATGTGCTCTAGTTCAGATGGATGTTTTGTAGCAACTGTCTTTACTATCCCACCTTAGTAAATATCCATTTCTTTAAAAGTCTAATCATCTAATTGATATCAACAGGTAATTAATAGAAAAATCACTCTGATAGGGGTACATGGCATACAGTGCTATTGTAACTGCCTACTACTTTTTCTTCAGGATACTCTAGAAATCAAGAGGTAACAATAACCTTTCAAGGACCCAGACCAGCTCAAATTGGAGTTTGCACTAGAAGCCATAGAGTTTAGCTACGGGTTCATGGTCCAGGGTAGACGGAGGGTTAGGGAAAGGAAGCAACCAGATTATATGTAATGATATCCATCATGATTATAGTTTAGGGGGATTAAATACATGAAGTAAGGACTAGTTCAACAGTGTTTTTATGTTATAATTTTCAAAAGATGAAACTCTCTGAAAGGTATTTGCAAACTGTTGACAGATCTCAAAGGGGTTAGTCTAGACAACACATTTACCAGATATGAATTAATATCAGGCACCTGACTAGGGTGAGAAAAAAGTCATCAGTGAGAGATGTAGTCACTCTGGTACCCAAAAATGGACACACATTGCTTTTTTCCTGAATATTTCTTAATCTTCCCAAAGAAAAGAGCATTCCAAGATTTACACTTAGAGAAATGTGTTGTCAATAAACTTCTTCAAGTCTTGATCTCCTAAAAAAATAACCTAATCATGATATAGTGCATCTTGTTTTACCTCACTTATAACAAAAGGACAAAAGCAAACACATCCTGCTCTTCCTCCACACCTCCACCAAGTCTGTAGACATGTCTTAAAAGAAGAAGATGAGGTCTTAGATTGTTCGTTCAGAAAACTAGCATCTTCTGGACCTCAAACACAAGCTCATCACAGCTTCTCATTCACCACATGGCTGTCCTGAATAATGGGACATCATAATAAGCATAACTTGGGTAATTTTCAGACTGACGTCTATGCCTAACTCATTGTCCTGGCCATCATCCCAACATTCAGATGACCCAAAACACACACAAATACCGGAAGGAAATGTACAGCTTCTCTAATTGTTCATTTGTCTTCAGTTGTGCCCAAGTCTTTGGGACCCCATTTTGGGTTTTCTTGAAAGAGATACTGGATTTTTCTCCAGCTCATTTTACAGGTGAGAAAATTGAGGCAAATAGGGTTGAGTTATTCGCCCAGGATTACACAGCTAGCTTGGAGGCCAGATTTGAACTAATGAAGATGAGTCTTTCTGACTCCTGGACCAAGAATCTGTCTACAGAGTCAACTAACTTTCCTAAAATCTCTAGCCCAGTGGTTTAAAACCAGAATAGAAATGGTTACCAGTAAATGGACTGCTCATTGACTTAGCAAACCACATAGTAATATTATCTGTTTCCTATTGCATTTTTATTGTTTTTATTAAAATTTCTTAAAACATTTAATTTATTTTAAACTTCTTTGAAGAGTGTTGAGGTTCTATGTTTGACACTTCTAATCTAAGCCATCTGAACCCACTATTTTCTGAAACCCATATAATTCTTATTTGATCCTGTCTCAATCTCTGTTTACAAGCTCAGTAGAATTGGACATTGGAGGCTAGTGCAATATTCCAGTAAATGCCAGATTGCTTCCTTTTCTTAAATAACCTGGTCAAACACAGCTTCTGTTCAGGTGGAAATGCTGTTAAAGTAAATGGCTAAACTTATTCCATTCTTCCTTCCATGAACCAGCTGTGCTGCCTTCCTCAAATTTGTTGACAAGCATCTCTGCTCTCCTGTGACATGTATATCCAGGATATCCATATGTTATTCATTCTAGAGTTTGAATAATGTTGAAAGAAACTCCTGAGAGTTATACTTATACAGAAAGAAATGCAAGAATGGAAACCCAAGACCACTTTATGTACCACAGCTCTCCTGGGACCTATTATAAACATACACATATATATTTACATGTATGTATATGCATACATGTATATATATGTGTACGTATACAAACACACATGTGTGTTGCATATGTCCATACAGACATGTGTGTGCATGTGTATAAACATATTTATATACATATATATCTCTTGTTCTAACTCTTTTTCAAATGATTAGCCTATCAAGAGCAATAGACTGCACAACCGTTGTAAGTCTTAGAATCTGAGACTTATTTAAGACTTAGTTATATCTGCTTTTAATCACAGCTACCAGAACAATTGCAACTGACTTCTACCTGTTCTTTATCATTTTTCTTACTTTCTTACAAGATCTATTATCAATCATTTCTAATGAAGGTGAATGAGATGGTCTTCTGTTACCTCTTCAAGACTTATTTATACTTTACATACTTTTGAGGAAAGAAAGAAAAAAAAACTGAATCTTCTGTTTATAAAAAATAGATATCCCAAAGTAGTTGAATATCTGGAGGAAAATTTGGAAAACTAATAGCATCATTTGGTGCTCCTATGCTCTATGTATAAACAGTCAATGGTCCCATTGCAATTTCTAGGGATGTAATCTATATAAGGGAATGGAAGACTTTGAGAAGTTCTTTCCTCTACCTCCCATTCATCTTAAGTGGCCTTCCATGGAGAACTAGAAATGGTCCTCTACCCATATTTATGTCTGCTTCAGTAAAATAATACTAAAGTAGCCTGCTGTAGAACACTTTAATCATTGTACTTCAGGACTTTTTGATACTCTAACTTCACTACAGACTAGATTTCAGAAAACTATCTAAGCCCTCTAACAATAACTATTACTGTGGGTTTCCTCTGCTAAGGCACTACCTCAGTGCCTTATTCTGGCATGAAAGTGACCCTATGTTCCCAAAAGCAAGTCAAGAAGGGCACAATCTCCACCAAGTTGTAAAGATATCAAGTATAATCCTAACAATGGACTGTTTGTCATCTCAGCATCATTCCAACTGAGTGCAGAAAAATTCATTACCTGCACATGGGCCAACAGGTATTTTGTTCTGTTTTCAGTCACTGACTGACATGAAGATCCTTTTCCAAGTCCTCGAAGGACTGTGATCAACAGTGATGGAGAGAAAACCTACCCTAGGAGAGTGAAATCTTACATAATTGCTCATGTTTCTATAATGTTTTGAGGTATATAAAATGCTTTCCAAACAATGACTTTGCAAAGTAGGTAGCACAAGCATCAATGTGCCTACTTTACAGATGAAGAAACTGAGGTGTGAGTTTAGCTAATTTATCCAGAGTCACATAGCTAGTAAATTGAGATCTGGGATCTCAATGCATGCCTTCATGACTCTGAAACCAGTACATATTCTTTCCACTGTGCAACATATCTTCTAGTTGGTCAATGTAAGGGTGACATGGGGAATTTTATTTTTCATGAGGCTCAGTTTGAGGTCAAAGAGAATCAGTCTGAGGTCATGAAAACAGCTAGAGGTCACGCATGGATTTGAGTCCCTGCTTTTCCACTTATTACTTGTATGACCTAGGCTGAATCTCCTCACCACTTGGAATCTCCATTTATTCATTTGTAAAATGGGCATAAGGTCCTCATGTTTAACAGGCTTAATATGAGGATTAAAGAGGCAAAAATGTAGTATGTGGAACAGCAGCAGTATATAGTGAAAAGAGTGCTGAATGTATAGACAGAGGGCATGAGTTCTAGCTTTGTCACCTGTTAGATGATTAACTTTAAACAATTTGCTTAATCTCTCTAGGTCTCAGTCTTCTTTTTTACAAGATGAAAACATTAGATTAAATGATCAGTATAATTCCTTCCAGCTGTGACTCTCTTTGATCTCACTGGTTTCCTCTCTTGTCTGGCTGCATAATGCTAATGTTCAATATGCACCTCTGCTGCCTTCCTCCACTGGGGGAGAATCACAGGAGTAGTCTAACAGGCAGGAGGGACCACATTCTCTGGCATGATTACTTACTACCAGGGACTAGAGGGACTCAAAGACCAAAGCAATTTTCTGGATAGTCAAACCACCTTTGTGGGTGGTACCAAGAGTCCCATGCCCCTAAAGGTGTCAAATTTATATGGTAGACTACATCACATCTGGTTTTCCACTAGAAAAGAAAGCAATAAGATGCCAGTGTTTGTCTTTTTTCTTGCCATTTATTACCCATCAGCTCCATGAAAGTCAAAGTGGGAGGTTAATGTTTCATGTGGTCCCTCCTTGTAGAACAGAAGTAAGGGGAAGAAAGCGATGAACGAGCATGGGGAGCCTTTCCCCCTGTTTCCATTAAAAATTTTTCTATTTAACCTCAGCTCAGGACATTTTAGGGCAACAGAGTATGCTAAACATAATTTAAAGATATAGCTTCCTGACTCCTCTCTGGCTTATTTGGAAATGTCTTGCTTGTGTGCATGACTGACACTCAATATGTTCAAATCCAGCCAAAGGACCACCCATACAGGCTTTTACAGTTCCTGCTGGGGTCTGAATATGGTCTCTAATTGCTCTCAGCTGGGTCTTTGGTTCACATAAGCAGATGGGAATTATCACCAGACCAACATGACCAACTACTCTGTGGGAGAGAGAGAAAGAAAGAGGAAGAGAGAGAGAGAGGGAGAGGGAGGCAGTCAGAAAGACAGAGACAGAGACAGACAGAGACAGAGACACAGGGACAGAGACACAGAGACACAGAGAAGGAGACAGAGAAGGAAAGAAAGAAAAAGAAAGAAAGAAAGAAAGAAGGAAGGAAGGAAGGAGGGAAGGAAGGAAGGAAGGAAGGAAGGAAGGAAGGAAGGAAGGAAGGAAGGAAGGAAGGAAGGAAGGAAGGAAGGAAGGAAGAAGAGAAGGAAGGGAGAGAGGGAGGGGTATAGCAAGAAGGAAGAAAGAGAAGAAAGGAAAAGAGGAAAAGCAAAAGCAAAAAAAGAAGAAACTCTTAAAGGAGACTGGATGTTACCAGATAGCAAACTAAATTCCTGTATTTCATCCTGCAAAATTGTCACGTGTACTCTCACTACCAAGAACCCTTTAAAGCATGTTTTTTGATAAGTTTTGGTATGTTTATTGATCAACTTTGGCCATGTGGTGAAGCTGATAGACCCTTCACAAAATAACTTTTAAATTCATAAAATCAAATATGTAGAATTACAAAATATATCATGTATGCTAAAATATACCTATTAACATTTTTTAACAAAAAGTTCACAGGTCCCTGATTAACTCCAGGGGTCTTAAAGACTAGCCCAAATGATATTTAAATTCTGTAAACCTAGAAAGAAAATAAATATGAAAAAATGGTCCATTCCCATTTCTGATTGAGATTTATTACATATCATAATTACTTACATTTATATAATATTTGAGGGCTAGCAGAAGCAGCAACAATCACTAATAAAAATAACACCTTGCACTTATTGGTGCATTTAAAATAACAAACTATTATAATACAGCATGTTCCAGAAGTCTAAGCTTTAATAGCTTAAGCCTTAACCAAGAGTTTGGGAACACCATGTATTTCATTCCATTTCATCCTTATATTAAATCTATGAGGCATATACCCTACATGCTGTTGGTATAAGTTAAAATAATTTGGATGAAGAAGTCCCTTGTTAGTATATACACCCACATATATATGGATGGATGGATGGATGGATGGATGGATGGATGGATGGATGGATGGATGAATGGATGTGTTTGCATTTAATATGTGTATACACATCATATATAAGTATGTTTGTATATCATACATATATATACACATACTATAAATTATATGAATGATAAAAGTGAGAATCAGACATGCCAAGTGGATTGTCTAAGGTTGCAGAGTTTATAATTAGTGAAGGTCGGATCAAAAACAGGATCATCTTTCCTCTTTGTATCATCACCATTATACTTTGTTCTCTACATTCCATCTCCCACCTCTTTGCATTAAGGAAAGATCATATGACATAGTGGGAAAAACACAGGAGTAAGGAGAGTAAGGAGAGACTGACATTTTCATACGATTTCTGGAATTTCTCCTTTACCTCTCTGAGCCTCAGTTCCCTAAAATGGGGATAATAATTCCTTTGGGACTTGCTTTACAGAATTCTAGAAGAGACTAAAGTGGGAAGCAGTAAAATTATTCTGTGAAACTGAAGCCATACTTGTTAAAGTTCCTTAGACATTTCAAAGAAGACAGAGGGATTTCAGAATGAGGGAAAATCATCTTCCAATTTATTATGTAAAAATATCAAGTGGAACATTGTTTGGAGGCAGAATAGAATAACTAAAGAAATGATTACATAGCATATAACTTTTCACTGTACAATACCCTTCTTTTAGAACAACTGCATGAGGTTGGTATTTCAAAGTGTTGTTATACCCATTTTACTCATGAAGAAACTGAAGATCACAGAGTTTAACTTTGCTATCCTAAGAAAGAAAATCCATGGTCCTCTTCCATCTATATTTATGAAGTGGAGTTATAGTTATGTAAGTTAAGAGTAGAGTGTTCAGAGATGATAATTGCCTTCTGGACACTGTAAAGTCGTTCAGAAGAACTACTCAATTTTGCCAGTCTCTGGATCACCTAAGTCAATCAGCTAAGTAATTTTGCACATTTAATAAATGGAGAATTTGTTTTCTTAATGAATTTAGGGCTCTGGACTTACACTACGCTGCATCAATGTGTGTATGGCTATCACTGGCAAATGAAAGTAGCCCATTGGGCTTTTCATCTTTTCTTCCTAGAACAAGATTCTTTTTTTATTTGTGGAATTTCAAATGGCTCTTCTATGCAATGTGTTTATGAAAGTTCCACAAGAACATTTTTCATATCATCACAACATTCAGGACTGTCAATGTGTTGATATTCTTTTACTCTGGAAATTGTTTCACTCAAACCTAGGAAATAGGGGACAAAACAATCATCTGTCCACAATCCATCTTAAATGCCAAGAATTGTCTTCTGAATGAATGAAATCTATTGGGTTCATTGCTGACAGATATGAATGAGCAGGACATCAAACTTTAGAGCTGGAAAGGACCTTAGACCTCATCTAGTTCGATCCCTTGAATTACAGCTGAGGAAAGACTGAAAGATATGATACAACTTTCTCACAGTCACAAAGTAGGTGACTGGGGGAGGGGTTTAACTAAGGTCTCTTCAACGTAAGATCATAGGTCTTTCCTAAAAACACAGCATCTCTCAAGTGCAGCAGAACACTTTTGGGAATTGTCTAAAAGCATTGCATATAGAAAACCATCATGTTGCAACGGGAAAATGAAAGAGAGCAAGAGAGAGACAGGAGACAGAAGATTTGAGGTCAAATCCTGTTTCTATCACTTACTAGGTCTGTGTAATTTCTCTGAACTTGAATTTCCCCATTGGAAATGGAAATAATACTTGTTTGCTTGCTTTCAGAGGATTGCTGTGATAAAGTAGACTTGTATCATAAATCCTCAGTGCTGGAAGAAAAAGTTGAAAGAAACATTGTAGGTTATCTGTTTTAACCTTAAACTTAAGTATGAATCCCCTTGATAAAACTCATAAACTCTCTGAAAATCTCAGTGATTGCAAACCTATCTCCTGATATGACCTATTTTACCTTAGGGCATCTCCGTTTGTAAAATAATTTGTTGCTGGGGTGAATTGAAATCAACTTCCATTGCTACTGGTACTCCCCTATTAGACAAAATAGAATAAACCAGGTCCTTCTATGCACCCTCCCCCTGCAACCAAACACATAAACACCCATGCACATGCAAACATGCACACATGCCTACACATTTTTTTCCTTCCCTAGCAATTCCTATTCATATCAATGTGATAGGAATTCCTCTAACATGTTTTCTTTTGTTCTCCAAATTGATTAATTTGTTTTCAGTTTTCAACATTCACTTCCATAAGTTTTAAATTTTCTCCTCCCTCCTTCCCAAGATGGCACACAATCTTATATGGGCTCTACACATACATTCCCATTAAACACATTTTCACATTAGTCATGTTGCATAGAAGAATTAGAGTAAATGGGAGAAACCATGAGAAAAACAAAACATAACAAAAGAGAAAATATTCTGCTTCCTTCTGCATTCCACCTCCATAGTCCTGTCTTCTGATGTGGATGGCATTTTGCATCGTGAGTTCATTGGAAGTGTTTTAGGTCCTTGCATTGCTGAGAAGGGCTAAGTCCAACATAATCAGTCCTTGAAAATTATGGCAGTTACTGTGTATAATGTTCTCCTGGTTCTGCTCGCTTCATTCAGCTTTAGTTCATATAAGTCTTTCCAGGTTTTCCTAAAGTTCACCTATTCATCATTTCTTATAACACAATAGTATTCCATTACAGTCATATTCCACAACTTGTTCAGACATTCCTCAATTAATGGCATCCTCTTGTTTTCCAATTCTTGGCTACCACAAAAAGAGTTGCTACAAATATAAATAGCCCATTGGTCACAGTTCCAAACTAATCTCCAGAATGGGTGGATCAACTCAAAGCTCTGCCAATAATGAATTAATATTCCAACTCTCCCACATCTTCTCCAGTATTTATCATCTTCCTGTTTTGTCATGTTAGCCAATCTGATAGGTGTGATGTGGTACCTCAGAGTTTTTTTGATTTTCATCTCTCTAATCAATAGTGATTTGGAGCATTTTTTTCACGACTATAGATAGCTTTAATTTCTTCCTCTGAAAACTAGACTGTTCGTATCTTTTGACCATTTATCAATTTGGGAAGAATTTGCATTTTTCTAAATTTGACTCAGTTCTCTAAACATTTTATAAATGAGGCCTTTATCACAGACACTAGCTGGAAAAATTCTTTCCCAGTTTTCTGCTTCTCTTCTAATCTTGGTTGCATCAACTTTGTGCAAAAACCTTTCAGTTTGCTGTAATCAAAGTTATCCATTTTGCATTTCATAATGTGTTCTATCTCATATTGGTCATAAATTCCTCCATTCTCCATAAATCTGACAAATAAATTATTTCTTGCTCCCTTTATTTATTTATAGTATCAGCTTAACTTGTATTTTCAATGCTTTTTAAAGGTCCTCTAATCATTATGGTTACTTTTTCTTGAACATGCTCAAACTTGCCAATGTGTGTAAAACAGCATTTAAGATTTGAAAGTGCTAAAAATGAGTTACTGTTACTGCTCAATATTGAAATGAATATATAATTTCAACACTGTGGATATAGATTATTATCTATCCACACCTTTTATTTTGTGTGGCATTCCATGTCATTCTATAAATCCTGTAATGTTCTTAGGACCTTCCTCTGTATCTACTGACATTGCCTTGGAGATTATTCTATTAGTCACCCTTTTCTCTTGTTATACCTACTCTTCTGCTCTTGTTTCAGTTTTAATGTAAGTGCTAAGATTTACTATGATTCAGTTTCTGCAGCAATATAGTATTAGGCAAACATTTCACTTGAGAGCAATGAGAAGCAAGTTAATCTTTCTAAATAGTATAATTTGTGATTCTTAGAACCCTAAGTCCATAGCATTTTTTATGCTCTGACATTGTCAACATGCAAGCAGATGGGGGCACACAGAATTCAGGGCTTTTTTGTACTTTATCTGTTCCATGTGTCCCATGGGGAAAGAATTCATTGTCAAAGGGCCCGCATATTGATCATAAGTATCTTTGTATTTAGGCTGATCCTTAGAAGGGAAAAATAGCAACCATTAGGCCTCAACTAAAATCCATTCTATTATGACACAGCTTGCCATGGCTTACAAACCAGTACTATGGCCTTCAAGAACCCATGGTCCCCTATACCAAGATAAGACCTCTTTTGAAGACCTTCTGAATTGTGATTATTGATGATAATAGTGGCAGTAGTGGTAAGAGGAAAAGAGGGGGAGAGAAGACCACTAAAATCTACCTTTACTGTCTCATTAGAGTATTAAAGCAAGCTTGGGTTTTAAAGGATATTCTAGCGAAGTATAAACTTTAACAAGTCATACTAATCTGGAAATACCTTAAGTACTAGACTAATAATAAACCTTGTGACTGTTAACTGAAGACCTATTTTCTTGGTGAGAAGGTTATCACCAGAAATTTAACAACCAAGTGAAAAATGAAATGTTGAGCCACAGAAAATTCATGAAATCATTACAGTCTATGGAAGAAGGACTCACGCCAATGAAATAACAGATAATATGAAGTATCATTATAGCAACAATAGACACTCAGGGACTGAGCTCTCCACTCTCTCACCCCATACTTAGTATAGGGCAACACAGTCCAGTGGAGTTAAATTTATTCTGTTCATTGTTATTCACTGTCACTGTTCTAAGTAGAAAAAAAATTAAGGAAAATAAAAAGAAAGATAACCAAGAAGAAATGTAAAAGAAGAGACTTTAAAAGTGCTGCTTGAGCAGTATTCAAATTTATGAATTACTTCTATAATATTGATTGAGAGTACCTATTCTACTTTTGTGTCAATCAAACCCCAGTTATATAAATTAAAAGTAGATCCTTTCAAGTGAAAGTTGCTTTCTACATACTCTGAAAGTGTCAAGTGGCATATATTTGGATATTCTCCTTACCTTCCAGGTTTCCCTGTTACACAATCAAGTACAACTGAGGACCTCATGGTTCTGCTGCTACAAGACAAAGCTGGAAAGGAGAGTGAAAACATGGATCCCAAGTCAATCTGTCCAGGTCTGTGCAATTCTGTACATAAGGATCATTTGCCACCATTACCGGATCCAGAATGAATCACCACATTGCATAGGATGCTGGTTGGGTGAGGAAAGAGGCTTGGTATTAGTCAAATCTACTCTTTAATTTTTTTTCACTTTCCTTTTCTTTTGAAATGCTTTTACATTGGTAGTGTGACATGGTGGCCAGAAAGTTTGTGATATTAATTTGGACATAGACAAGAAACAAAATCAGGAAAGCATTAGTCCCATTGTCCTCTGCCCTGGTCAAACAATACTGGAATTACTATGTTTAGTTCTAGGGGACCAAGTTTTGAAAAGCAAGCTGGTATATAGTTAAAGAAGGAAAGCTAAGATTGTAAGACACCTGGAAACCATGCCATTTGAGGATTCATTGAAGGGACAAGGGGTTTTTAACCTTGGAGAAGACAATTTGAGAGAGACAACTGTAAAAGCAAGGACCCCAACATACACACAGGGGCTGCTATCACAGGTTGTTAGATCTGTATTTCCAAGAGGAAAACAACTTTTGAGGGATCAACAATCACTTTAATCAAGTATAGTTTTATAATGACCCTTCTGGTTATAAAACATATGGTTTAAGTGACAGAAATTGTCAACTGGACAAAATCAGTCTCTAACCTGAGGATGGCAGGGCCAAATAGAGCAGCCAGAGACAGGAGAGTCAGGAATCAAAGAGAAGTTTAATTTCAAAGTGAGGGAAATAGCTTGGAAGCAAGGACATGTGCTAGAGGCACACCTCTACTTGGGGGGACCCACTTTAGCAGGGACAAATCTCAATTCTTATACCTATGGCTATTCAGTGAACTGTAGCCCTGACATTGAGAGGTAGCAGCAAAAATGAGACATTTGATTAATAGCAGGACTTCATGACCAGAACATGGGTACTTGTCAGAGTTTATCTGAGCTCAGAGAACACTGGTACTGGTCAAAGCAAATACAGTAATTATGTGGGATTTTGCCAGAGAGTTAGATCATCCAGAGAATGAGCACAAAGGATTGCTGCTATGCCAAGCTCAAAGTACAGTTTACTTGCTGGGCTTAAGCTTCGGAAAAAAAGGATGTCTCCTCATATCTCGACAATATCTTTGAGTATTTAGAGAATTGATAGTGATCACCTAATCCAGCCCTTTACTTTAAAATAAGAAACTAAGTCCCAGACTAGGCAATTATCTTAATAAAGTAAAGTGTAACTAATTTTTATAAAGTGTAACTAATATTTATAAAGTAAATAGTGTAACTAATATTTGAAAATTGATTTTCTTTAGCACTTTTTCCACATTTTGCCTTTGCAGAAATGGTTTTTTTCTATTTGTTTAAAGAGAAGAAAATTAAGATCAAAGGGATTGTAGGGAGACATATTTCAGAATGATAGAATATAAAGAGACACCTTTCCAAAACTGGAAAGGGCTACCTCCAAAGGTAATTGGTTGTCCTTCACCTGACATCTTAACCATCTTAATGACCACTTGTCATAAATATTGTAGACAGGAATTGCACTTCAGGTAGAGGATATATTAAATAACATCTGCAGTGGCTTGCTATCCTAGGAACCTAATATTTTATATATGAAACATAGCAATCAAACCAAAAACAATTCCAAGATACTTGAACAATATGTTGATAATAATCTAACTTTCATGATATCTATAATTATAAGAATATTTAAGAAGAAATGCTGGCTATCATCATGATGGCTGGTCTACTTAGCATTCTAGTGTATGTGATTCCAATAAAAGCAATTATACTTCTATTTTTTTCTTGATGGGTCTTATGACTGGTTGAAATAGACAATGACTCACTTGAAACAATTTTAAGTATTCTGGTGAATCCTAACTGATCATACGAATTTTCTCTCAACCAGTGGCAGATGGCAATTTTTTTATAATTTGTTCTTATATTTTTGGGGTGCTCACTGATGGCAAAAATATGATAAGATCCTCCTGGTGATTTCCTTAACCTTTTAGAAGAAAATGCTTTTAAAATAGATAATTTTATAGTAAATCAACATCCACTCCATAAAAAATGAAAGACATCCCATGCATAAAATTTATATGCATGGAATATGGAATCATAATTTATTGGAATTTTCATAATTTATATGGAATCAAATTTATTGAAATGAAACTTGAGGACGCAATCAGTTGGCCTTAGTTCTTTTAGCAAGATGCACAAAAAGATAGCTACTATATTGACTGCTGGGTATTTCCAGTTGGGAGCAAATTCCACAAGCCTATTGGCTTTGTGTTTGATTCCAATCCCAAGTGCTAATAGCTGGGATGCAGGTCCATTAAAAAAAAAAAAAAAACAAGCAATGGCTCTGAAATGAATGCTTCTATTAGTCTCTTACGAACAGGCGGATATCATCTCTCCACATAGAATAGGAAATTCCTGTTTCGTTTTTTTCTTAATGTTGTTTTGGTCATTCTAGTAAACTATTGCCTCAATTCCTATTAGAGGTTTAATTAAAAAACCATTTACACATAGATTGTACTATCTAAAGTAATTTAAAGGTACCTAAGTTTCTAAAGACAGGTATGTTCATTATTTTTCCATCTCATTTTTCTCCTCCTATCTCAGATGAAAACTTCTACTTCGTCTACCCCAATCCATCCTGATCTCTGTAGGAATAACTTTCTTTTATATTTGGACCCAGTTTCACTCCTCTTTCTTTCATTATAAAATGCATATACTAACATCACTTTCACATGTATTTTTGGTTAATCTCCTAGATTAGGCCTTAGTAAAACTTGGATTCTGATGATAAACAGATAGATGGATAGATACATACATACATGCATACGTATAGTTAAATAGATATAGCTTTGAAGACACACACACACACATATATATATATACACATATACATAGAGACAGATACATATAGATGCATAGATACACAGATGTATAAATGTATACCTATACATATAGATGTATAGACATACACACACATACTCATAGGAAAATGTGAGAGTCTCTTGTGGAACTCATACTATTAAATTTAGTTCAGTATTGAAAAATTGTCAAAACCTGGACTTGAACACAGTTCTTGTTTCCCTCTTTCCTCTATACTTTATATATGACCTCAGAAGAGCACCAGGCTCTAGCTTTGGCTTTTGCAAAAATGAATCTTGTGCTTCAGGTATCTTGACAAGTAGGAGTTTCACTTTAATCCCAGTTGGATTTTTTTTTTTTTGCCATAGGAAAGCCTTTGTTTCAGATTACAGTAGAATCTCTCTATATGGACCTTTCACAGTTCTTTCTCTAATCTTTTCAATTTACTTATTCTATGACATTAACAACAACAGAATGCTCTACTTTCTTGCCATCAATGTGCCACTCTTCCTGTTGAGCTCAGGTTATTTTATATCTTCAAAATAAACTTTATGCGCACAGTAGACCTTTGTCTTTCCAAAGCAGCACATATTGGTCTGTATATACTCAAAACACTTGAGACTCAGTATTTATACTTAAACAGAGATAATTCCAGTAAACTGCCAAAAAAATATCTTATTCAAATGCATAATTCTTAGGGTAACCTGCATTTATTTTACCATAAATATTCTGTTCATATTTTACGAATGTTTCCTCCTCTATTTCTTTTGGAAATAAGGATATTTTGCTATTGTTGTTCAATTGTGTCTGACTCTTCATTAAACTATTTGGGGTTTTCTTGGCAAAGATATTGGAATAGTTTGCCTTTTTCTTCTCTAACTCATTTTACAGATGAGGAAACTGAGGCAAACAGGGTTAAATGAGTCATTTAGAGTCATATAGCTAGTAAGTTTCTGAGGCTGGATTTGAACTCAGGTCTTCCTGATTCCAGGTCCAGCTCTCTATACACTGTGCCACCTAGCTGCCCAAGTATATTTTTGAGCCTAGAAAAGATTTCTCCCCAAAACTTATTGTAGCAATCTCTACTACTATCAGTCTAATATAGTCTCTCTTTACCCTTTCTTTACCCTCTCTTGACTTATTGGCTCATGACCAATGAATACCCATTCCTTACTGAATTATGTCCAAATCCTTAAATTCTCAAAAATTTCTACAAACAAGATTCAGCCTTTATTTACTATGCTATCTCACATACACTTACACACACACACACACACACACACACACACACACAATACATTCATAATTCTTGAGTCAAGTTGGATAGCACATCATCTCATGAGAGCACTTTGGATTTTCCTCATTTCATGGAAAGTGAGTTTTACATTTGGAGTCAAGAGACAAGGCTGATTTGGGACAAGTCACTTGACTTCTCTAGTCCTAAGCTTCCTCAGGGTTTTTACATAGCTCTCTATCAAAGTTTTAGTAAGAGAGCAAAGGGGATAGGTGGGGACAGGAGTTATCTGTGAGTGGAAAGCTATTTGGTTTGTTTTTAAAGCAGTGTCCCCAGGTCTCTAAGGGGACTTAGAATCACCATGGGACAAAATTTCTAAAGTGATACAGATTCTGAAATAGGGAAGAATTTTGTAGATAGGAAAAGCTGGAAAGCAACAAGTTACAAGCAACTGGAAACCACCACAAATAAGAGCTATGAAGAACAAACAATCCTAATCTAATTTATGCCAGTAAAGGGTCCAAGAGCAGCAGGATGCCAAACTATATTCTGATATCTGAACCAATTACAAAAGTGGACAGGGCTAGAAGAGACTAAGGGGCACCCTTCCCTTCTGCATCTCACCCTTTGGAGAGAAAGTTGAATTTATTCGGGTCTAATTACAAATTTTAAACTCCTTACTTTCACCTTGAAATCATTGACCTTTGTTTGTTTTCTTTCCTTATTTCGGAAATGTGATAAACCTAGAATCAGTCAGCCAATAAGCGTTCATTTTCTATTATGTGTTTGACCTGGTACCTTTAAATGCTGGGGATGTAAAGAATGGCAAAAGCCACTCTGCCCTCAAGGAGCTCAGAATCTAAATGCATTCCTTAATCTATAAATCAGTATAAGCTCTAACAGCATAATAACTCTACTGAAGTTGAAAAAGACCAAGGGAATACTTTTTTAGGGAGAAAACATTTTGTCTAAGTGAATCTGAAGACTCAGGATCATAGGTAGTGTGGCCAAAGGTATTAATGAAATTTTAGTTTTAATGGCTTAAAATTATATTATATCATTTGTGAAACTGTTGTATAAAACTGGTCAGGGAAGGACAGGGGCATGACAAGACCAACATTATCCTATACATGCTTGGCAAAGAACTTAACCAGAATACTCCATTACCTGCAGATTGATTTTTAAATTCCCAGAAGCAAGTAGACAAGGAATCAATCTTTTCTTTTCCCTTTTGACACTCAAAACTTGAAATAATCCTCTTTGCACATCAAAAGCAAACAAACAGAAGAAATGAGTCACTTAGATGGGGAAAGTCAACCTGCTAGGGAAGCTCCATTCACATGGATAGAGTGAAAATAATTATCCAAGCATCCTTAGTCAGATGAGTCCTCTGGCTCAAGGTAGCTTGAGTTTATCAGTTCAGATGGTTATATCTGCCAAAACTAAGGAGTTATATAGACTATCTAAGGTCCCTTCTAGCTCTCAATATGTTTTTCTATTAGCCTTGTGAGAATGTCCTTTCCATCCCTTCCTTTCCCTGGTCAAATGTATCATTCTATTGTCTCATATTCCTCATTCTTTCATTTTGGGACAAATATGAAATCAATCTCTTCTTTTATGTCATGTTTTGATATGTTTTCTCCCTTGAAATTCTAATGCCACTCTAACACCCAACTTATATTGGTCCTATATCATCAGTGTCACATACCTTTCAATCATACCCTTCATGAATTCACAGTATGGCAGGTTCTAACTCAAATGCCATTTCTTCAATAGGATCTACTCTGATCCACCCCATTAGCAGAGATTTCTTATTCATCTGAGGTCAAAGTACTTGGTTTTCACAGGATTACATAATTGTAATATGATAATTTGCATTATTTTCCCACTTATGGCTTATCTTCCCAAACAGATTATCAACCCCATGAGGGCAGGGTCTGGGCTCCTTTCATCTTGGTATCGCATCCAGGGAATCTTGCATAAAGCAGATGCTTAAAACATTTCTATTATCTGAATATGAAAATAATTTGTAAGAATTGCTCAAATCCATTTGCATGCGTATGGCTTTAAAGGAGATTGAAAGAACTCAGTCACTGAGCCATTCAAGCACTGCTCATTTCAACCCCCTCTTTATTTAGTGATGAGCCTATTTTCCCTGCAGTATTTATTTTCCTCTTGAAATGTTTTTTAAAAGTCTTTCTAATTTCACTTAATTTCTTTGCCTTACATTAAAGCCAACTGCTTTTTTCTCCAATTACCTTTTATTTTTCTATAAGTCAGCAGAGTTATAATATATTCTTTTTTAGTTTTCTCCTCACTGCAATATGATAAAAGGACATTTTAAATTTTTTAAATGAGTTCCTTTGAACTGAAGGTAGTGGAGTATAGTGGAAAGTGCAATATGTTTCAAGTTAAAGAGATCTAAATTTTAGTTATTTAATCCCTCTATGGATTAACTGTTTGATCCGATTAATTTCTTGATCCTATTAATTTCTTGATCCTGGGCATATTGTGTGAAACAGGAAAAGTAGTAGATGTGGAGTAGAGGCAGGACACTTGAATGCAAATCCTGACTGCTTCTTGTGAATGATGTGTACATATGCAAGTTAATTTCTGAGCCTCAATGTCCTCATATGTAAAATGAAGATCAAGACTTTGCATGACTTACCTTTCAGGATTATTGAGAGAAAATTTTAAAGTGTTATAAAAAGCGAATTGTTAATAATATGTTGGCAATGTTATTATAGAAAGATAATGTTTGGGCCATTATTAGAGCAGACTAGTGTATGGAAGACATTTCTAAGAGTTAAACTTACCTCCAATTGGATTGGATAATAAGCATACCATCACTAAAAGGCTTAAGCAAATGTAGTTGTCCTTTTTCTGGGGATGTATAAAAATATTGTTATACTAGGGAAGTAGGATTAGATGACTTTTAAAATTCTTTCAAATCCATTTTATAACTATATATAAAATTTGTATAAATGTATATAATATAAAATTATAACTATAAATACCCTTTGAGAAATGAGAAAGATGATGCTGTAGCAATTTTTTTGAAAAACAATAAATGTATAGACTCATAATTTACTCTGAGCTCTACACCTAGGACAGCACCAAACTAGACTTTGACTCACATCCAATCTTGCCTTCTTCCAAGGACATCTTGCTATTTACTTTGAACTTTGTATTCCCTGGACTACCACTCCCTCTGAAACCATTCCCCTGTTCTGTCTGGGATAATTAATGCATTCATTTTGTGAACCCCTGAAAGGGTTATCTTGAACTATCTTTATTGGTAAGTGAGTACAAAGTTCATTTGACCTATTCAGTCCTGCTATCAGTCTGTCTTCCTTTGTCCTGCCCCCAAAAGCATTTGATACCCCTCCACTCCGTCCAGAACCACTTTCTGCCCCATGCAATAAAAGGGCCTATCAAGCTAAACAGGCTGCAGAAAGAGCCCAACAAAGTTATCTTTGTGTCTGTTGCCCAAGTACCAGTCAAATGATAGATGGAGAGACTCATCACCAAAAAGTCACCAGATGATTTTTGAGACTTTTAAGGTGAAGAGGATAGATTGCTACAGCCACATATGAAGGGCCATCAACTAAGACATAGATAAGGAGTTTTTAACCTTTTTTTGTTTATTTCAATGACCCCTTTGGCAGTCTGGTGGTCCATGTCACTCTTCTCAAAAACATAGTTTAAATGCATAAAATAAAACGCATGGGATTTCAAATGAGATTAATGTATTTTAATATATGTAAAAATAGTAAGGAAAAACAAGACACCCTTTTAAAACTTCAAGAATGAACTCTTTCTAATAGCTTCAGATGAGGGAGGATCCATTCAGATAAAAAGAAAAATGAACCCCTGAAGTATCAAAGTAATCTACCATGAATCACCTTTCTAGGCAAACCTGTATGTATGTAAAAATGATCTTCTTCTATCCTGACTTCTCTAACAGATTTTCTCCTCTGTAATCCTCACTCATCTTCAGTCACTCCTTGTCTACTAGTTAGTTCTTTTTTGAATAAAGCATATCCACATTGCCCAAAACTCTCACTTGAACCATCTCTTCCTATTAGTTATCATATATGCTCCCTCCTGTTTTTTTCTTAACTCCTTAAGATCATCTACAATAGATGGCTCTACTTTTTTCTACTCTCTTTTAAATCTTTGCAATCTTGCTTCCAGCATCATCATTTAACAAAAACTTCCCTCTAAAGTTATCAATAACCTCTTAATAGTCAAATCTAATGACCTTTTTTTAATCCATATCCCTCATGATTTCTTTGTAGCTTCTGACATTATTAATAATTCTCCTCTAGTTGATATTCTCTTCCATTTGGATTTTTGTGACATTGATCTTTCTTGATTCTTATTCTACTATCTAATCATTCCTTCTCTGTCTCTTGTGCATGATCTCCATCCAGGTCATGGCTTCTAACCATACATGACAGCTGCCCCCAGACTCTCCTCCCATCCTTCAAGTATCTGTCTGCGTCCTCTTCTCTTCTCTACCTTAACTATTTCACTTGATTATCTGATTAGCTTTTATGACATCAGTTATTATCTCTATGCAGAAGACTCTTAGATATACTTGTCCAGCCAAAATCTCTCTCCTGATCTCCGTCTTTGATTTTCCTTTTGCTTATTACTGTTTTGTAGAAATTTTTCTTTTTGTATTTTTGTAATTCATTTAAGAAATCATATTCATATTTTTGACTGTTTATTCATTAGGAAGTGACTTGTGGTGTTGAATATTTGTGTTATGCATTTGAGATACATAGATTTCTTTAGTACAAGAACTGTTTTTTTTTTGTCTTTGTGTCCTCAGTCCCTAGTACAATTACTGCCCCTTAGTTAATGTTTGTTATATCTACCTATATCTATGTCTCTATGTCTTTGTATCTACATCTATCTCTGTGACTATTTACATATAGATACATAGAAAGACAAAGAGAAATGTATATATATATATATATATATATATATATGTGTGTGTGAGTGTGTGTGTGTGTGTGTGTATGTAGAAATGTGATTGGATCAGTTTACAATTCCACCAACAATGCATTCAACTGTATTCCAATTTTCCCATATCTTCTTCAGCATTTATAATTTTCCTGTTGTCATATTAGCCTAATTATATATATATATATATATATATATATATATATATATGTATCTATATAGAGAGAGACTAATGTGTAAATACATTAATCTCTACATATATGTGTGTGTAGAAAAATAGATTGATAGATAGAATGAATTAATTGGTTTTTTAGCCTGTATGTAAATGTCTTCTAGCTTAAGAATGGAGGATCAGTGAAATGGAAGTGATCTATTTAAGCTGAATCAAGGTCAAGCCTCAGATGCACTCCTTACCAGTCCCTGGATATTTCCATCACATTAGATTGCCTACATTTTCCCTTAGAATCATGATTTTCAAAACATTCAAGAGAAGTATGATGAAGTAAACTGAAAGTGAAAAAATATTACATAACAAGGTTAAAAATATTATTTAACAAGATTATATTCTTATACCAGAGGAAGATACTTGTAACTCTTGAGAACTGTATCTTTGTTAGGGCATTAAAAGGGGTACACATAGACAGAGGATGTGTTTATAAGTTGACTGTGATGTCATGATAAAGAGTGAAAAAGAGGATTGTGCTAGGAGAAGAGGAAAGGGGGGAGACAAAATAGGGTAAATCACATCACAAAAGAGGTAAGGTAGGAAACTACATTGTTGCTAAAAGGTACGGTAGACAATGAAGTAATACCAATATTAAACATATATGCACCAAAGAGGATAGCATGCAGATACTTAAAGGAGAAGTTGAAGGAGTTACAGGAAAAAAATAACAGGAAAAATATACTAGTGGGTGAGCTCAACCTTCCCCTCTCAGAACCATATAATCTAACCACAAAATAATTTAGAAAGAAGTTAAGGAGGTAAATAGAATTTTAGAAAAGTTGAATATCGGGGGCGGAGTCAAGATGGCGGAGTAGAAAGATGCACATATACGAGCTCCGAAACCACAGCCCGTAGAGTTAATGTAAAAAGAGCCCCCCACAAATTCTGGATCACTGCAAGGGACACAGAAACATAGTGGAAGAGATTTCCGTTCCAGAGAGCCCTGGAGAGCTGTCCCCAGGGTCCGTCGTGCCACAGAAAGCGGACCCCACCCCAGCGCTGCCCTGGCCATGGCCCCAGAGAAGCTGATCCGAGCAGGCTTCAGGGACGGAACCACCGGGGGCCGGGAAGGTCCCTCCGCCCACAGACTCTACAGGTCAGTGAGAGAGACAGCTAGTCTGGACAAGAGGGGAGCGGGGTGTCTCTGTGGCTCGGGCCCCCTCGGGAGGAAGCGGCAGAGGCAGAGGCAGGGGCGGCGGCGGAGGCAGTGGCGGCGCAGCCACGGCAGCCCGGGACTCCCCCAGCAGCAGGCAGGATCTTCATTACTGAAAGTCTCTGCATAAACCACCTGAAGGAGCTGAGCCTGGGAGACGGCCCTGCCCCACCCGCTCCATTTCTGAAGGTCTCTGCATAAAGCCCCTGAGGGAACTGAGCCTGGGAGGTGGCCCCGCCCCTACCCACTCCATTACTGAAGGTCTCTGCATAAAGCCCCTGAGGGACCTGAGCCTGGGAGGTGGCCCTGCCCCCACCCCAGCACCAGAACTAAAGCTCCCATTGAATAGCAGCCGCTTGCCATGGAAAGCCCATTTGAATCTCAGACCCCAAGCACTAGCTGGGCGGATCTAGGCAGGGGTGGACAGGAATCTCAGAAGTCAAGTAATTGGCTGGGAAAATGCCTAGAAAAGGGAAGAAAAATAAGACTATAGAGAGTTTTTTTTGAACAGATGCAAATGATCCCGACTTTCGGATCTGACGACGAGGAAATATTCTTGCCATCAGGGAAAGTCGTGGAGGGTGGGGCCTCAGTACCCCAGACATCCCAGGGGGATGTCGGGTGGGCTCAGGCCTTGGAAGAGCTCAAAAAGGATTTTGAAAAGCAAGTTAGACAGCTGGAGGAAAAACTGGGAAGAGAAATGAGAGAGATGCAAGAAAAGTATGAAAAACGGGTCAATACCTTGGTAAAGGAGACCCAAAAACTGCTGAAGAAAATAACACCTTGAAAAATAGGCTCACTCAATTGGAAAAAGAGGTTCAAAAAGCCAATGAGGAGAAGAATGCTTTCAAAAGCAGAATGAGCCAAATGGAAAAAGAGGTTCAAAAGCTCACTGAAGAGAATAGTTCTCTCAAAATTAGAATAGAACAGATGGAGTATAATGACTTTATGAGAAACCAAGAAATCACTAAACGAAACCAAAAGAATGAAAAAATGGAAGAGAATGTGAAATATCTCATGGGAAAAACAACTGACCTGGAAAATAGATCCAGGAGAAACAATTTAAAAATTATGGGACTACCTGAAAGCCATGATCAAAAAAAGGGCCTAGATATCATCTTCCATGAAATTATCAAGGAAAACTGCCCTGACATTCTATAACCAGAGGGCAAAATAAGTATTGAAAGAATACATCGATCACCACCTGAAAGAGATCCCAAAAGAGAAACTCCTAGGAACATTGTGGCCAAATTCCATAGTTCCCAGGTCAAGGAGAAAATCTTACAAGCAGCTAGAAAGAAACAATTCCAGTATTGTGGAAATACAGTCAGGATAACTCAAGATCTAGCCGCTTCTACATTAAGGGATCAAAGGGCATGGAATAGGATATTCCAGAAGTCAAAGGAACTAGGACTCAAACCAAGAATCACCTACCCAGCTAAACTGAGTATAATATTTCAGGGGAAAATATGGTCTTTCAATGAAACCAAGGACTTTCAAACATTCTTGATGAAAAAACCAGAGCTGAAAAGAAAATTTGACTTTCAAACACAAGAATGAGAAGAAGCATGAAAAAGTAAACAACAAAGAGAAGTCTTAAGGGACTTACCAAAAGTGAACTGCTTAAATTCCTACATGGAAAGACAATATTTGTAACTTTTAAAACTTTTCAGCATCTGGGTAGTTGGTGGGACCACACACATACACGTACATGCATGCACGCACACACACATGCACACACATACAGAGACAGAGAGCACAGAGTGAATTGAATAGGATGGGACCATATCTTAAACAAATTAAGGTAAATGGTGAGAGAGAAATGTAGTGGGAGGAAAGAGGGTGAAATGGAATGGGGTAATTATATGTCATTTAAGAGATAAGTAGGAGACTTTTTAGTGGAGGGAAAAAGAGGAGAACTGAGAGAAAAAAAAACAAGAAGTTTACCCTCATCACATTTGACTAAAGGAAGGAATAAAATCCACACTCATTTTGGTATGAAAACCTATCTTACAGTATAGGAAAGTGGGGGGAGAAGGAGATAAGCAAGGTGGGGGGATGATGGAAGGGAGGGCAAAGGGAGGAGGGAGCAATTTGAAGTCAACACTCAGGGAGGGACAGGATTAAAAGACAGAAGAGAAACAATGGGGGGCAGGATAGGATGGAGGGTAATTCAGTTAGTCTTATACAACACGACTATCATGGAAGTCATTTGCGAAACTACACAGATATGGCCTATATTGAATTGCCTGCCTTCCCAAAGGGAATGGGTGGGGAGGGAGGGATGGGGAGAATTTGGAACTCAAAGTTTTAGGAACAACTGTCTAGTATTGTTGTTGCTGCTAGGAAAGAAGATATACAGTTAATGAGGAATAGAAAGTCATCTGGCCATACAGGAGAAAAGAGAAGATGGGGACAAGAGAAGGGAGGGATGACAGAAGAGAGGGCAGATTGGAGATAGGGAAAATTAGATTGCCTGGTGTATTGGGGTGGGGGAGGGGAAAAAAGGGGAGAAAATTTGGAACCCAAAATTTTGTGAAAATGAATGTAAAAAGTTAAATAAATATTTAAAAAAAAAAAAAAGAAAAGTTGGATATGATAGACCTCTGGAGAAAATTGATTGGGCCCTAAATTGCTAAGTGATCAAACAGCATAAACAGGCAGTTCTTAGAGGAAAAAGTTAAAGATATCTATAGTCATATGAAAAAATGCTCTAAATCACTACTAATTAGGGAAATGCAAATAAAAACAACTCTTAGGTACCAAATCATGTCTGATGATTGGCTAATATGACAGAACAGGAAAATTATAAATGCTGAAGAAGATATGGGAAAATTGCAATACAGTTGAATGCACTGTTGGTGGAATTGTAAACTGATCCAATCATTTCTGAGAGCAATTGGGAACTATGCCCCAAAGACTATAAAAATGCACATATTATTTGACCCACCAACGTCACTTCTAGGGCTATATCCCACATACTCAAAAACCTTTGTAACGGATCTTTTTACAGTTGAAAAAAATGGAAATCAAGAGAATGTCCATTAACTGGGTAATGACTAAACAAGCTGTGGTATATAAATGTAATGGAATACTATTGTGCTACAAGAAATGATGAGTAGGCAGATTTCAGAAAAACATGGAAACACTTACATGAACTGATGCTGAGTGAAAGGAGCAGAACCAGCAGAAGATTGTGGACAGTTACAGCTGCATCGTGCAATGACTAACTTTGATAGACTTGACTTTTCTCAGCAATGCAAGGTTCTAAGATAAGTCCAAAAGCCTCATGATGGAAAATGCTATCCACATCCAGAAGAAGAATTAGAGGTTGATTGCAGAATAAAGCATACTATTTGCTCTCTTTCTTTTTTGGTTTATTTCATTTCTTCTTTCTTGTGGTTCATTCTATTGGTTAAAATTCTCCTTAACAACATGACTAATGTGAAAATAATGTTTGATATGAATGTATATGTAGAGCCTATATCAGATTGGATGCTGTCTTGAGGATGTGGGAGGGGAGAGAATAGGAGAAATTTGAAACTCAAATGTTTCTGGAACTGATAAAAGTTAGTATTTTTTAAAAAAGAAAATTGAATGGGCAGAGAAAAGAATATACGTTTTCTCAGTGGTACATGGGCACCTACCCAAACCTGACAATATATTAAAGTATAAAAAATTCACAATCAAATAAAGAAAGCCAGAAATATTAAGTGTATCATTTTCATATCTTGATGCAAGAAAAATTGTGTGTAATAAAGTGTCATGGAAAGATATATTAAAAATTAAATGGAAACTAAATAATCTAATCCTAAAGAATGGGTGGGTCAACCAACAAATCATAGAAACAATCAATAATTTCATCAGAGAACAATACTGATGAGATAATGAACCAAAATTTGTGGGATGCAGCCAAAGCAGTTCTTAGGGACATTTTCTATCTCTAAATGCTTACATGAATAAAATAGAGAAAGATTGCATCAATGAATTGAGCACACAGCTTAAAAAGCCAGGGAAAGAACATATTAAAAATCCCCAGTTAAATACCAAATTAGAAATTCTGAAAACCAAAGGAGAGACTAATAAAATTGAAATTAAGAGGTATGTTGAAATAATAAATAAAGTTAAGAGATGATTTTATTGGGGACAAAACAATAAACTAAATAAACCTTTGATTAATTTGATTTCAAGAAAAAGAAGAAAATCAAATTATCAGTATTAAAAATGAAGAGGAAAGTAAAACAATAATTAGAAGCCATTTTGCTCAACTGTATTCCCATAAATCTGACGATGTAACTGAAATAGATGCATATTTACAAAAATAGAAGTTGTCCAGAATAACAAAAAAAGGAAATACAATACTTAATTCCATTTAAAAAAAAGAAATTAAATAAGCCATCAATGAATTTTCTAAGAAAAAATCTTGAGGGCCAGATGGATTTACAAGTGAAATCTAACAAACATTTAAAGAACTGTTAAGTTACTACTATATAAACTATTTAGGGAAAAATGGTGAAAGAGTCATACCAACTTCCTTTGATAACATAAATATGGTACTGATGTCTAAACCAGGAAGAAACAAAACAGAGAAACAAAATTATAGACCAATTTTCCTAATGAATATTGATGCAAAATTTTAAATGAAATATTAGCAAAGAGATTACAGCAATTTATCATGAGGATATACTATGATTTCATGATATTTTTAAACATAATACAGGGCTGCTTCCATTTTAGGAAAACTATCAGCATAATTTACCATGTCAATAACAAAACTAAGAGAAATCATATGATTATCTCAATAGATACAGAAAAGGCATTTGACAAAATACATCACCAGCTCCTATTTAAAATAACACTGGAGCATATGGGAATAAATGGAGTTTTCCTTAAAATGATTGGTAGTATATATTTAAAATCATCAGTAAGCATTATGCATAATGGGGATTAGCTAGAAGTTTTCCCAGTATGATCAGATGTGTAACAAGGATGCCCATTTTCACTACTACTATTCAATATTGTATAAGAAATATTAGTGTTAGCAATAAATGAAGAAAAAAGTAATTAAAGGAATTAGAATAGGAAATGTGTAAACAAAATTATCACTCTTTGCAGATGAAATGATGTTACACTTAGAGAATCAACTAAAAAGCTCTTTGAAATAATTAACAACTTTAGCAAAGTTGCGGGGTATAAAACAAACCCACATAAAACATCAGTATTTTAATATATTGCCAACAAAGCCCAACAGTAAGAGATAGAAAGAGAACTTCCATTTAAAATGACTGTAGACAAAATAAAATGTTTGGGAGTCTACCTGCCAAGATAAATCCAGGAACTATATGAATAAAATTATAAAACACTTTTTCGCACAAAGAGATCTCCATATTGAGAAAATGTCATTTGATCATGGGTAGGCAGAGTTAATATAACAAAAATAATCACCGTTCTACCTAAATTAATTGACTTAGAACCATACCAATCAAACTACTAAAAATCATTTTATGGAGTTAGAAAAGATAATAACAAAATTCATCTTGAAAAACAAAATGTCAAGACTATCAAGGGAATTAATAAAAGAAATTTCAAAGGAAGGTAGACTATCCATACCAGATCTAGTACTATATTACAAAACATTAATCATCAAAACTATTTGGTAGTGGCTAAGAAATGGAGCGTTGGATTAACGGAATAGGCCAGGTACACCAGACACAGTAGTCAATGACTACAGTAATATACTGTTTGATAAGTCCAAAGACTCTGACGTCTGGGATAAGAACTCACTTTGACAAAAACTGCGAGGAAAACTGAAAGAGTGTGGCAGAGGCTAGGCATAGACCAACATCAAACACCCTATACCAGGATAATGTCAAAATGGGTACATGATTTAGTCAGAAAGGTGAGACCATAAACAAATTAGGAAAGCAAAGAATAGTTTGCCTGTCAGATCTATGGAGAAGGAAAGGATTTATGACCAAATGAGATACTGAACATTAGGAAATGCAAAATGGATAATTCGGATTACCTCAAATTAAAAAACTTTTACACAAATAAAATGAAGCAAGTAAGATTAGAAGGAAAGCAGAAAGCTGGGAAATATTTTTTAACAGCCAATGTTTCTGATAACGGCCTCATTTGTCAAAATACATAGATAAGTGGGTCAATGCATAAGAATGCAAGTCATTCTCAATTGATAAATGGTCAAAGGATATGAATAAGTAGTTTTCAGATGAAGGAATTAAAGCTATCTATAAATGTATACATATATATATAGATAGATATACATACACATATTCAGATAGATAGATAGATAGATAGATAGATAGATAGATAGATTGATTAGAGAAATGCAAATTAAAGCAACTCTGCGGTGCCACCTCATACCTATCCAGTTGTTTAATATGAGAGAAAAGGAAAATGACAAATGTTGGAGGAGATGTGGGAAAATTGTAACACTAATGCATTGTTGGTAGAGTTAACTTATCCAACCAATGTGGAGAGCAATTTGAAACAACGTTCAAAGGGCTATATAATTGTGCACATACTTTCATCCAGCAATATCACTACTAGGTCTGTCTGCCAAAGGGATCTTGAAAAAGGGACAAGACCCACATATACAAATACAGGTAGCAGTTCTTTTCATAGTGGCAAAGAACTGGAAAGTGAGGGGATGCCCATCAAATGGAGAATGACTGAATAAGTTGTGGTATATGAAAGTAATGGAATACTATTGTACTATAAAAATAATGAATAGATGATTTTCAGAAAAACCTGGAAAAACTTACATGAACTAATGTTGAATGAAGTGAGAAGAACCAGGAGAACATTTTACGCCAGTAATAGCAAATTTGCGTGACAATCAAGTATGAAAGACTTAACTCTCCTCAGCAATACAATGATCAAAGACAATTCCAAAAGACTCATGATGGAAAAAAGTATGAAATCCTAATGCAGATGGAAGTATACTGGTTTTCACTTTTGTTTGTTTGGTTGTGTTTCTTTCTTAAGATTTTTCCCTTGTTCTAATTCTTTCACAACATAACTACTGTGGAAATACATTTAACATGATCGTATTTGTATAACCAAAAAAGAAAAAAACAATCTTAAGAAAGATGCTCTCAGAAAACATCTGGAAAAACTTACATGTGCTTTTGTAAAATGCAATGTACTGTGCACAAGTAATAGCAATATTGTAAGATAATCAGCTGTAAAGGACTTAGCTATTCTCAGTAGTACAATGATCCACGACAACTCTGAAGGGCTTATGATAAAAATGCTATCCATTCCCACAGAAAGAACTGATGCTGTCTGAATACAGATTGAAGAATACTTTTTTTACTTTATTTTTCTTGAGGGTGCTTTGTCCTATGTTTTCTTTCACAACATGACTAATATGGGAACGTTTTGCATGACTACACATGTATAACCCATATCAAATTCTCTGCCTTCCCAATGAGGGAACTGTATTTCCAAGGTAGGTAAGGAGGGAGAGAATTTGGAACTCAGTGTTCTAAAGATGAATGTTAAAAATTGTTTTTACATGTAACTGGGGAAAAATAAAATACTAAATAAATTTTAAAATACACTAAAATGGATATTGAAAACTATCTTTACACATAATTGGAAAAATAAAATAGTATTAAGTGGGGGGATGAAATGAATTGACTTAAAAAACCAAAACCAGAAGTTTTATGGAATCAGGTTTTGTGGAGTAGTGTCAACTCCTGGGAATTTTTTGTATTTGGATCCTTAATTGTCCACACTTCTTTAATTGATGACTGGTATATTCACATATAGCTCTCAGCACTTCATATATATTAGTGACTGATCCTCTTTTGTCCTAATCTGAACCCTGCCTACTCTGTCCAAGGGAAAGACAACTTCACTACCTTATTTGAAGATAAGCCCAGTTGGCTTGTTCAGAAAAAGTGAACATGACTGGTCCAACTGCAGTTATACAATTATCTCACACATCTCTGTCCAAGGTAGTTTTCTTTTAAAGTAGTTTTACACCAGCCACACATGACCCTTAATCTTTGATACTAACTTCACTGATGGCCTAGACATTGATCCCTTTTCTACCTTCTCCAACTTAGATTTATTGTATATACAAAATAGATTTGATTTTTAGAACTGGAAGATCCTTAGAAATTGTTTGATTTAACACACTTAGAGATTATCTGATTCAACTGATTTTTACAACCGAAGAAACTGAGACATTAAAGTGATTTTTTCAAGGTGATACAGGAAATAGAAGAGAAAAGAATCCAACCCTTGTCTTCTGGTTCCAAATCTAGTATATTTTCCACTATTGTATGCTACCTTGCCTGGAAATCTTTTAGGAATATGCCTAATTCCTGTTTTGTTTATTTTAATTTTTGAAATTACAATTATCTTTACTTCTGTGTGGAATCAACTATGTGATCATACTTTCTAAATTAGTATATTAATGACTGTCATTGGTGTATTAATGACCACTCTTAGGTGGTTACTCTGGATTTAATTTCTCATAAGGACAACCCTACCCTCGTATAGTGGCCCTTCAGCTGCCCCTATCACTGACAGAAATCTGTCCTTGGTAGGTACGCCAGTGTTTTCTTTCTTGATTTCGTTCTCAACTCATCCATTCCATGACAAAATTGTCCTCCTGAGCCATTAAACCTTAAATTGAAGCTTGATATCCTGCTAGTCCAGAATTTACCCAGAATATTTTAAACTTATCTTTATGTTTTAGGGTTTCTCTAACTTCAACTATGAAAAGATCTTGGATCAGAGTGTTTAGGCAAGAAAATGTCCCATTTATTACTACTATAGGAATATATTTAGAGCTGGGTGGAACTTTAAAAAGCTATCTAGTAGAAGCCCCTCTTTTCACAGGTGATAAATTGAGACTTTATATGAATTACTCAAGTTTACAAAAGTTGTAAATGCTAGCATTTACTCCCAGGTCCTCATACTCCTGCTTCTTCCAGTATATTACACAGTCTCTAAAAATATAATCTGCCTTTAGAAGGCTATAGGTGTTACCAAGGTAGAGACTTGTACCTCTCAGAAGCACAAAGCTAACCTCTCTGCCAGTTCTGATTTGGTCTACATGATTTAAAATCTGGTTCTACCTTGTTCCAAATATCTTAATCTCCAGGTTGATAAGTGAATGATAATTTGGGTCTGACATAAAGTGCCACCAGAATGTGAGAAAAATAACAGAATGGGGCGGTAAATGTAAAAAAAAATCAATAGACAGTGTGATACTGATGTTATCTTAACAATAAACCTGTCTTTATTTGCCATTTTTTTTTGTTTTAAATATGACTCTGTGAAATGAGTAACTTTAATTGGAACAAATAACAAAATCAAAATGATGTAGATGCATGTGTGCTAGCAAGCTGCTCCTGGGATACTGATCCATGAATGTTGATGGTATGCTTAGGAACTTAATAAGAGTGTTGATGAATGGATATCCTAAAACCTTATGTGAGTCTACAATTATGGAATATTTTCATGTCAAAACTTGAAATTAATTAAGCATTGATAGGTTTGTTTTGATTTCCAACAGAAGTCATTATGATGTTTCCTGGAAATTCTGAAAATGATTGGCTTGTAATGATACTGACAAGAATCCTAGCTTGTATTCCAGAGGGCTTTGCCATTTGGAAAGTATTTTGTACTTGATTCTCCTGTAAAAATAACCTTCAAATAAGAGGAAGGCTATAGACAATTTGTGAAAGGGTTGAGAATTCACCCCTGAGGGCTGAGGTTAAAGGAATTCAATTCAGTCAACCTAGAAAAGAGAAAGCTGAGGGAAAGACTATAATGGTTGTCAAGTATATGAAGGAGTTTTGTGTGATAGATGGTAAAAAGTTTTTACTAAATACTTCCTCTGCTGCAAATATAGGTGGAATTGACTCAAACTACAGCAGGAGAGAATTTAGGAAAGATAATCATGACTACTTCTTAAGTAGAATCAAATTAATTAATAGTATTAACAATTAATTAATTAGTGGGATATTCTGTATATTTGTGTGTACTTAAGAACAGTTAGCACACTTTTAGGAATTGTCATAACGCGTTTTCATATTGGAGCTAGAGATAGAGCATGCAGAAGTTCATAGTATCATCCAGTTCTATGTTATACTTTTAAAAATTATTTATATGTTCCCCTTCTATAATTATTCCCTTCTCTATTAACCTACACTTCTACATCCTCCAGTTTAATATTCATTGCTAAAATAGTCATTGGATCATAGATTCGCATCAAAGAAGAGGATTTCAGAGTTCTCTCATTCAGCTATCATCTGGAGGAGAATTTCTCTCTACAATATCCCCAAAGATGATCTTCCAAGCTCCACTTAAATACTTTCATTGATAGTTCACTCCCCACAAAGCAGCCTGTTCCATTTTTGTACTTGGTTCCAGAGTAAGTCTGAAAATTTTACCCCATTGCCAGAAAATTAAGGATAAAATGCAAGAATGAATACTTGTCAGAGTCTGAAATTGTGATAAAACACTATTAGATCATGGGGCTTCCCCAGTCACATTTCTAGATTCACTCTTGCTCCCAACATAGTTTCACACTTTTCTATACAAAATTAAAATAGAATAAAACATTCTAACATAATCTACAAAATGTGTATGACTTTTTGACATTTAGGAAGAAACTGCACATTGGGATATCATTTATTTCTCACAACTGTCTGTGGTTGGGGAGAAAGATCAAGTTTCCATTTTATCCTGGGCATCTCCTAATTGATCTCCATAGGTCCCTGGTCTGGTGGAAATGGGAAGTGGGAAGGTGGCACCTTATACATATTGCATGGGCAATGATTGCCCTAAACATTTTCTTCCTTCTCTCTAGCCTCTTTTTGGAGGAGGGTAAGTGCTGTTCTACTAAACCAATCTCACACTGCTGAGTTGAGGGGAGAGAATACCATTTTCTGCCTTGGGGAAAGGAGAGTATAATACCTCCTGATGCAAGTCCTCGCTATGTTCCCTGAACTGCCCATAATTATATATATATATATATATATATATATATATATATATATATATATATATATATCATAATACTGTTGATGTCATAACCCTATTGACTTTGAAAATCTCTTTTAAAATTTTAATTTAATGATTAACAAATTCCCATCTGGTGACACTCTCCCTATCATAGTGATTCTGAAGCCCTACAGGTTACTATCCAAGATCCATTTCCCATCTCCTATCATCTAATTCTTGATTTTCGTTCCCTTCAACCTCATTCCTACTAGAGTTTAAACTAAAGCTACCCAGGCTTTCCATTTTGCCTTATAGAATGACTGCTCCACAAGCAAAAAAAAAAAAATTCTGCCATCCTATGGCTTTTCATTTCCCACCACTCTCATATTCTGGATCTCACTGTGTCCATAATTTCTAGAATGTTCTCTCTCCTCATCTCCATTTCCTGGCTTACCAGGCTTTATTCAAATCTCAACTAAAATCCCTTCTGTTTGAAATCTTTCCCAGTTTTTCTTAATGTAAATACCTTCTCTCTAGTGATTTCTCTTCACCTTGCATATGCCATCTTTGTACATATTTTGTGTGTATATATTTTTGCACATATTTTTGTGCTTATTTTGTATACATTTTGTGTACTCTCTTCCCCCATCGATTTTACTTCCTCAAGGGCAAGAAGTATCCTTTACTTTTCTTTGTATCCTCAGCATTTATCACAGTACTTGGCACATAGTAGAACTTTAATAAATGCTTGATTGACTGGTTGAGATGTTTAGAATATGAAGCATTTGTGGAATTGAATTGTCATGTTACTTTTTGTGCATGAAAATTGAAGCCCAGGTAGAAAACATATCTTTATACCCCAAGACACATAGCTCAGAAATAGAAATCTAGAATAAAGATGGTGATGGTGACAATGTGAAAACCATTGGCTTTGTAGCGAGAGAATCTGGGTTCAAATCTCATCTCTAAAGTTTACTATTTGTATAAGGATTAAGCTTCTTAAGACCTCAGTTTCCTCATCTATAAAGTGAGAGAGTTGGGATGAATGGCCTCCAAGGTTCCTTCTATCTGTACCTTTATGATTTTAAAAAGCGCTTCTGATGCCAGCATCACTATCCTTTCTGTTACATCATGCTACTTCTCAAGGATCATTGAAGGAAAAGCACTTGATCTTACGTGCCTCCTGATTCAATCTCTCTATTTGATGGATCTCAATATCTTCCACATGAAATAAAGTCGATGGAGATTGATTTGCTGCCCTTAATTAGAACCACGATGCTGAGAACCATTGCATATTTAGAAAGGGAGAAGTATCCATTCATGAAAGCTTTATTGATTCAGGTTTGGAGGGGTCGGGGGAGGTGATGATAATTGCTATGATACCTCTCTCCCAGGATTGCTGTTGACTGACAGGGTTGAGTAGTGGGAAAGGCACTGGATTTGCAGTTTGGAAGAAATAAGTTCCATACCCCATCCCTAATACTTACTGTCTGTGGGCCTGTGGAAAAGATATTTAATTCAATGAACCAGAGTTTCCTCAAGTGTAGGATCAAGATAGTAACATTTCCACTATGTACTGTCTAATATGAATCTGAGAAAAGTATTGTATAAAATTTTAAATACTGCATATATATGTATGTGTATGGATAAATCTATGATGAATATATTATTAAATAAGATAAGATTGCTAACCAAGTTACCAACCAAGAATTCCTTGATAGAAGTGTAATATAAAATGAATTCAAAACAATATATAATAGAAAAGAAGTTAGGTCAGAGCAAGATTTTACACCTGAAAAGCTCACCTGCACTCTTGGTATTTAGGCCTCATTAAGGAAATTAGAGGAAGGTCCTTAGAATAGGGAAATCTATATTAGAATCATGAGAGAATATGGACAGAATGGGAAATTATAAAGATGGGATGCAACCTGCATCATTAGAAGGAGTTCCCACATCAGCAAAATAATATATCCCTGAGAACACATAGGTAATTTAGGTAGCAGGACTTTGGAATCATACATGGTCACCCTACCTTAAGTTTCAAGTATCTCACCACTATGGAGAGCTATGAAAATAATTTTCCTTAAATCCTTTTAAGATTTAACCATGTGACTCCTTCCACTTAACCAATTCTAGTGGCTTCCTATTAACTCTAAAAAAAAAACAAAGCAAAACCTGAATTCTTCTCCTTAATTTTTAAAGCCCCAGACAATCTGACTCCAACCTATCTTTCCAGCCTTGTTGGACATTATTCAACCTCCTGCATTCTGTGGTCAAGTCAAACTGACCTTCCACTGTTCTTCATACATGATAATTCTAGCTCCCATTTCCATGCCTTTACATTGACCATCTCTCATACTTGGAATGCACTACCTCCTTGCCTCTGTATAGAATCTCTTTCATCCTTGAAAATGAAATTGAAACACTAAATTTTTTCCCAATTCCCTCCTACCCCCACCACCAAGATATCTTGTATTTAATGAATCTAGGTCCCTATTAGCATGAATAAAAATCCACATACGTGGCTACATATCCTCAAATTTTCACTATTTGAAGTTAAAATGATACATTTTTATTGGTTCTAGCCTAATAGAAATTTGAAGCATGAATAATGTCATCCTTTCACGGGACTCATTGTTTGAACTAATTACAATCTATTTGGATTCTTGAATTGATACATCCTACTTGTGTGTTTTTATATATAAATATATATATATGTATGTGTATGCATGCATACACATACATATATATGTATATACACATATATGTGGGCATATACACATATGTACGTATAGATATATGTCAATGTGCATATATATCTACAAAGTGTATATATGTATATACATACACACATATATGCATATGTGTGGGTAAGTTATATAAATAAAAGATGTATTTAAAACAAGATATGACAGAAAAAAGTGAAAGCAACGTTTAACAGCAGGAAACCCATATGAATTTTCATGTACACATATACACACACATATGCACATACACATGTATGTATATGTGTACATGTATGTATACATATGTAGTTATATCGTGTAACATGTGTTCTTTATATGCGTTCATATAGACATATGTATGTATGAATATATACACATATATGTAGGTGTGCATGTCCACACACATGTGGGAGTGGGGGGATATACTCTTCCATTGGAATATAAATTCCTTTGGATTGTGGATTGCTTCATTATTTGTCTTTAAATATCAAACACCTAGCACAGTGCCTGGAAAAATATTATATACTTAATAAATACTTGTTAAACTGATTTTTAGGAGAGAGGATTATATGAAGAATATAACTGAATAAGCTCCCATTTGGGAGAATGACCTAAATCTTGGGGAGGACAATGCTCCTCTGCTTCTTAATAAGGATTCTTTTTGGTATTCTTGCTATTCTCCACCCTCTTCCCTGAGACTTTAATGAACAATTCCCTCCCTACATGCTACTATAAGAGCACCACTGATGACCTTGGAGACTGTTCAGTTTTATGACCAAAGAAATTGAGCCTCAGTTAGGGCAACTGACTGTCCGTTACACAGATACGAAGAGTCAATGGAGGATAGGGGGAAAGAGGACAGTACCAGCAGTATGAACCTTTATATTCAAGTCAAGGCCTGTCACTGACTCTCTGGTTACACCAGGCAAGCCTTTTTCTATCTCTAAGCCTTAATCTCCTTATCTGTAAAACGAGGGGCATCCCTATAGTCATTTTGAGAGTCCATAATCTGTTTCATAATAAGTGACAAGTCCAAGACAAGAATTAGTTTCCAGACTACCATCCAATTCTAGTCCCATATTATCCCTACACCCCCTCATACTCCAACTTCTTGGATAGTGAAAATAGAGTAGCATGAGTCCTGGAAATAGGAATAAATGAAGGCGTAGCATCGCTCATGAGCAGAGTATTTAAGCATCAAGAGCTTGGACTTTTGTTACAAACTGTATTAAGTTCTTTGTGGTTCTCACATATTTGGATAAGAATTTTTTGTAATTACTCAAAAGTAATCCAAAGGAAAACTTCCTCAACTGACCCTGCCTAATTAATCACTAGGGACAGCTACGTGATGCAGTAGACAGAGCACTGGATTTGGAGTCAGGAAAGTCTGGGTTCAGATCCAGCCTTAGACACTTACTAGACTGTATGACCCTGGGCAAGGCACTTAATTTCTATTTGCCTCAGTTCCTAAAATGTAAAATGGGGACAGTGGAGAAGGAAATGGCAAACAGCTCCAGTATTTTTTCCAAGAGAAACTAATGGACAAAAGTACATGAGGTAACATAGAGTCAAACATGACTGAACAATATCTGATCACTCTACAGTTTTGAAATGTGCAAGCTAAAGTGGTACCGAGTTATTTTCGTCTTAATGGTGCTGCTTTGCGATTATTTTTAAAGCTATGTGGAAGAGGCATTAGATTTCTACGACTCAGTCTCTGGGGACAGACTTCAGAGCAAGAAATAAATATGGCAAAAAAACAGAGTTGAGACTGATGTAGGAGAGAATGTTGTAACAATAAGAGCTTTCTAAAAGTGTCCCCTTTCTGAATTCCTCTCTGGGGACATTTGACAGTGAAAAGCCTAGCAAGGAAATGAGTTCCTCATCACTGGATTCTTTAGGCAGGAACTTTTGGCCTACTTCATGGTAACATTGTAGAGGGGATGGCAGATCAGATGCATGTTGGCCTATATTTCCCTCCCCAATGTGATGTTCTAATGCACGGGCATAAACATAACATGGAACTGAAGTTGATTTTCCTCTTTCCTTCTAATGCTTAACCGTTCTTTAAACACTAACCCTCCCCAAAGGACGACAGCTTTTCAAAGGCTCTCATCCTGTTTTTCTTGTCTCTGTTGGACAAGTCACAGTTTCCTATCACCTACTGAGCCTTGGGCTGTTTTCTGTACATAGAAAGTACTATGTGAATATTCAAAATAATTTTAGTAGTGAAAAATTGAAAGGATTCCTAGTACATATGTAGATATTCCTTTTTCCTAATAATGATGGTCCTTTAAGATGAGGTGATTGTCAAAGATTGTCATGCTATCCTTTCTGAAAAGATAAGGAGAAGGGAAAGTGATAAGTCCAGTTAGATAGGTTCAGAACCAGGGGAACGGTTAGTTCAAAAGAAATCACTAATGGATGGGCTTCCACTTAGAAGGAGATCTCCAGAGGGGTACCACAAGGGTATCTTCTAGGCTCTGTGCCATTTAACAATATCTCAGGTTTATTTTATATAAGGACACTTAGGGGTGCTGATCAAATTTGCAGGTAATACAAAGCTGGGAGGGATAGTTCAGATACCATATCACAGAGTCAGGTCCCACAAAGACAATGAAAGGCTAAACATTTAATTTGACTCCATAAAGACAAAATTTAATAGGGATATGTGTAAAAGTTATATACTTGGGCTCAGAAATGAACCTTAAAAATACCAAATGGGAAGATATGGTTATATATCAGTTTGAAAAATGATATAGGAGTTTTGATGGAATGAAAGGTCAGTTCAAGTCAATAGCATAATATGGTAATAAATAAAACTAACATAAATCTGGGGTACACTGATAAGAAGGCCAGAGAAGGAGGTGCAGTGGATAGAGTGCCAGGACTTGTCAGGAAGACTCATCTTTCTGAATTCAAATCTGTCCTCAGAGACTTATTAGCTGTGTGACCCTGAGCTAGTCACTTAACCTTGTTTGCCTGAATTTCCTCATCTGTGAGATAAGCTAGACAAGGAAATGACAAACTACTCCAGTCTGTGTGGGGGGAAAGCATGTAAATGAGAATATGAGGAGACAGATATAACAGAAATGACTGAACTGCAACATTGGTAAAGCATTGTGTGAAGTTCTTGGCAGCATATTTTGGGAAGGACATTGATAAGTCAAAGAGGATCCAGAAGAGGGCAATTAGGAAGGTCTTGAGGATCATTTGAAGTCATGAGGATATTTAGCTCAGAGTAGAGAAGACTGAGGTAAAACATTAAAACTATTTTCAAGTATCTGAATGGCTAACATGTCAAAGAACTAGTATTATATTTGTTGTGTTGTTTACCCCAGAGGGCAAAAATAAAAGGAAGCATGAGGAATTCATGAAAAGCATGATGGAAAGAAACATAAACATGGGTCTATGCAAAAGTGGGAAGGACTCCCTCTACATGGAGTGAGTTCCACCTTATTAGAAGTCCTCGAGCAAAGGCTGGATGACTGCTCCTTGGAGATACAGTAGAGAGGATTCTTTTTCAGCTATATCCTGGAATGGATCACTGTAGGAGTCCATTCTTAACTCTGAAACTGATTCTGGGAATACAAAAATAATATTGGAAATAACATCTCTAAATCATCCCCTTGTACACATTTGGACAGATTCATTCTCCATCTAGTCTCTTGTTTGGAAATCCTTCCACATATGAACTTTAATCCATTCACTCTCTGATTTGTGTAAGCTTTCCCTTACAGTACATGGATAATTATTCAAACTTTCCTTGCTGATCTTTTTGGTTTATTTTTTATGAACACTCTGACCTCAATTCCTGCTTTTTTATGTTTCAACAGAAATGAAGAAACTTCTTTCACTTGAGAAGGGATTAATTAAGCATCAGTTTCCCAAGAATCATTTAACAACAGAGGAGTAGATGTGTGTAGGCTCCATGACTTTTAAAGTATTCAAAAATTGATTCAAGTTGGAGCATACAGAGCAGAATCCAAAAGACAGAAATCTGAATTTTCGGTATGGAGATGATGGAGTGATAGGAACTCTCAGGTGCATACCACAAGCATTGTAGCTTTGGGGTTTCAAAGTCTAGATGAGGAGAGATGGGTGAGACCAGAGAAAGGGATATCACTCAAGAGGAACAGGTAAGACCAAAGTTTAAATCCATTCTGAAAAATGAAAATAATAAATAAATGAAATTCTGAGAGCTAGAAGCAGTCTTAGAAATCAGAAAGACTAAGCCCACATTTTAAGATAAATGGTATTATGGGTTAGGAAAAATGAGTGAGGGTTGTGTTCCCTAGCCATAGCTCCTTCTCTTACTTGCTACTTTCTATCGGCAGTCCTACAAATTTTCTCGAATACCTCCATGAATCATATCCAAATCCTTGAAGCCTGAACATTTCCAATTCCCTTCTATTTTCACCACCCTGACTGTAAACTGAGGGATAAGGAAATAATCATACATGGGAGAGGCAGGGCTCTTTGCCTTAAAAACGCTCCTAAGCTGCTGTGATCCTCTTTCAAATTTCACATAGAGATGAGATGTATAAATAAGTGACTATGTTAGAACACAGGATGTGGTAATTATATAGGTGAGAAATACAGTGCTAAGGAAGATTTAAGTATGGAAAGATTTCTCCCTGCCGTGATTCAGAAGTTACATCCCACCCATCCCCCAGAAAATTCCATTCCAGACAACTGAGCTCTCTATTTCCTCCTTCCAAGGTAAGGTTTTCTAAGGGACAGGGGAAGAAATAGGTGTACTGTTTATCAGATTTAAAATCTGAAAGGATCTTAGTTCTGTAGTTCAATCACCCATTTTAGAGATGAGAAAACTAAGGTTCCAGGGATAAGACATTTGCCAAAGATTGAAGAAGAAGTCGAAGCAGAGCTAGGATTTGAACTCGAATCCTCTAACTTCAAATCTATACTCTACAGGGACAAAGAAACTTCATTAAATAGGGCTCTAGACAGCCTGATCACTTAATAGCTGGGCTGACTGATTGCATATTTCAAGCTAAGTAAATCAAGAATATAGGCAACAACTTTTCATAGTTTCCCAGTGTTTCTATTCCCATGCCTCATTTTTGTTTCTATTTTGCTACTCATTAAAGTGTACAAATTCAATAATAGCACATTAATTGAACAGAAGGAAACAATAGATGCCCCAGGCACCATCTCACTCCATCATTTCTGAGATGGGTCTTTTTAACCTCAGCAGAAGCAACTTTGATTTGAAAAATGGAACTCCAGCTCTTGCTATGTGATCAGACTAAGGGGAAAAGCAGTATCACTCCTGGGATTCTCCATTTCTTTCTCTTTCATTTCTCAGTTGACATTTGACAGTTAAGTTTTTCTGGATTTGGTTTGCTAGCTTCCAGCTACATTTTTAGGAATCTGGACTTCATTCCTAAAAGGAAGCAAATAAATTTCAGTGGTGGGGAAACCAGAAAAAAGAGGGAAAAACCCCCAAATCTGTCCCCTCCCGGGAGAGCATACCACCTAAGCAGTTAGGGGTTTTGTACGAAGAGTGCAGGTAATGTGCAGCTTCCATTTAATTCAGTGCTTACCAAAACACTCCTGTGTCAGTTGTTTTGTTCAATCTTTGCAGTCATGTTGGATTTCATGATCCCATTAGTAGTTTTCTTGGCAAAGATACTGGAGTGGTTTGCCTTTTCCTTCTTGAGCTTGTTTTACAGATGAGGAAATTGAGGCAAACAGGGGCAAATGACTTGCTCAGGGTTACACAGCTGACAGATGTCAAATATGAACTCAGGTCTTCCTCACTCCAGACCTAGCATACTATCCTTCCACTTCACTACCTAGCTGCTCTCTCTCTAGTGTCTACCATGTATGAATAGATCATCTTTACAAAACACTTAATTCATTCAGTAAATATTTATTATGCACTTATTTTGTACAAGTCACTCTCAGCAAAACTCTGGGAAGGAAGAAATTAAAATTTCAGTCTCTATTCTCAAGGAGCTTATATTCACCTGGAACAGGGGAACAGGGAGTCTATAGTTACACAGCTAACTATAACAAAACGTAGGAAAGTGAGAGAATGAAGGAGAGAAAGAATCATCTAGGAAAATCTTAGGTGGGAAAAATCAATTACTGAAACAATTTCCTGTGAGTTAAAATAGAATATTGAAAAACAAAATAAAACAAAACTCTAGTTTATGAATGAAGAAAAAAAGTATTAAGAGTTGACACATCTAAGATCATAGAGCTAACAAACAGCAGAACTAAAACCCATTTCTTCTGGTTCCAAATAGAGTGTAATAGAGACGGACATCAGGACTTGGAGACAGGAAGACTTGAATTTAAATCTCAATCATCTGTATATGTGTGACTTTGGGCAAATCACTTAACAGCACTCAGTCTTCACATTCTCATCTGTAAAGTGGGAAAAATTAAAGTACGTATCTCCCAGGAGGGTTGTGAGGATAAAAGGAGACAATTATATCAAGTACTTCATAAAGATTAAAACTATATATATATATATATATATATATATATATATATATATATATATATATGTGTGTGTGTGTGTGTGTGTGTATGTGTACATGTATACATATATATGTATTTGTTAGCAATTATTATTAAATTATGATATCAAAATGTCTTGTCTCCCTTAAATTCCAGCCTAAAGAAACAATAAGCTGTTGGATATTGTTGAATATCAAAAAATTAATGAGAAGAGGTTTGCAGAATGAGTATTATACTTCTCCTGAAAGCAACACATCTATGTGTTAGAGATAAAAGATGTGTGGTCTCTCAAATAGAGGCAAAAGTCAGAATACAAGATCCAATGCGGGATACATTTGTATTACTGAAAGACAAAAGGTCAAAATTTCATGTTATCTCACTTGCCTCAAATAATCTGCTCATATTAATCCCAAAGGGCATACATGCCAGTAATCATAAAAATACATATTACAGAATTACAATAGTATTCAGATAGTGGGAGAAAGGAATTCTACTGGGCTTGGCATTGGATTGGGAAAACAGACAGAAGTTAGCCCCAGATGAAAAGGTTAAGAGAAATGGAGAGTAGGAGACCTCAGCATCTGGTTGCACATCACAGTATTCTCCATATCCACCCGAAATTTTAACTGCCAGGTAATTGAAGGAAATATAGAAGATCAATCGGATTGGTATACTTTGAGAAAATTGTTCAATATACAATGCAGCTTATACTATATGCGAAGAGAATATGACAGCTGCCGGCACGAGATGAGGTTTCAAGATGTGCTCAAGGGACGCTGATAAATGTTTAACAACCAGCTCTAGGGAGGGGAGAGGGAGGAAGATGTACTCATGCCAGACTTTTAAAGTTTAATCTGGGTTATTCACTTATTGCTTCCTTAAGTCTAAACAATCAAAAAAATTAATTTAGCTCTGATTTATAGCTTGTGACAATTTTGAAGGTATAAATGTTCACAGAATATGTAACAATCAGCCCCAGAGTAGGAGCTGGCTGCAGCAAACCTCTGCACCATGTGTTTGAGGTGGTTTGGCATTGTAGGACACTTGTAAGCAACTTATCAGAGCGCGAAATATGAAGACAGAGAAAGTAAGTTCAAATTTTACTGCTTAATTTTTGTGGGACGTTGAGCAAGATTTAAGTTCAAAGAACCTCACTTTCCTCTAAAATGAGGATATTGAACTAAATGATTCCAAGATGCTTTTCAGTTCTAAATCAAGGATACTAAGTGTTTATCTTGTTTGCATTTATCTGATTAGCTGAAGAGCATACCATGGGAGGAAAAGTGATGGAAGGTGTGTCTCATTTGTTTTCTTCTAGGTTGTACATCCAGAAAGCTGGGCATGTTTTCACTTACTTGTTTGTACTGTGATGAAATGCATGCCCAGACTCATTAGATACTGAAAGCCTGGAGATAATCTTGGAACTACCCCTCCTCCTTTAGCAAAAAAACTGAAGCAAAGGTTATACAACCCTGGCAGTCAGTGGTTCAGGGACCATGAAAGATAGATTACATTTCTGTAGTATATTTATAGGGTAACATTTAAAGGTTAAAAAAAGACACTCATGAATTCACTTTAAAATTATTAAAGTATTTACTATTCTATCATCCATAAAATAATCAACATGGATTTATTAAGATGTGCAAAATCCTGTAGATAGCCATAAAGGCAAAATCATTCTGCTTTCCCCTAAAGAGTTTACATTCTAATGAAACAGACAACACAGAAATAATTATGTACAGGCATAATAAGTAGGGGCAGCTAGGTGGTGCAGTGAATAGAGTGCTGGACTTGAGTTTTTATCCAGACATAGACATTTATTAGTGGTATGACCCTGAGCAAGTCCCTTAACTCTGTTTGCCTCAGTTTCCTTATCTGTAAAATGAGCAGGAAAAGGAAATGGCAAGTCACTCTAATATTTTGCCAAGAAAAGAAGAAAGGGGGTAACAAAGGGTCAGACATGACTGAAGTGATTGAACAACAGTAGCCATATGTGTATATATATATATATATATATATATATATATATATATATATAGACTGTTTGCTCAATATTGTGTTCAATGTGTTTGAAGATGCTAAATATTCCAATTGCATTTATTGGAGACCTCAGAAATCATTCAGTTTCACTACAACCTGAAACAAACGCTCTCTAACATGCTCTGGTACAGTGAGAAGAGTCACTGGATTTTTAGGTTAGAGGATCTGAGTTTAAATAACACCTCTACCCATAAATCTCAGTTCTTCCCTTTGGGGCCAACCAGACCAGTCTAGTATGATTTTTTTTTTCTCATGACAGCCCTTCAAAGTCTTTAAAAAGCATCCCTAAATCATTAAATGATAAAATTATATAGCTAGAGGGATCGTTAAATCTAACCCTCCTCCTTCCCATCTGCCTCTTGGATAAATCTACCTAAAGTTTTCTCTCTTCCAGGCTAGAAATTTACAATTTCTTCAATATATTGTCACATGGTGTAGTCTCCAATCTTTTTACCATCACAGTCACTCTCTGGTTCCTCACTAGCCTGTCCATGTCCTTCTGAAAATGTTGCATCCAAAACTGAACACAATGCTGGAGATGTAGTTTGATAAGGCTAGAGGACAGTAGAAACATCACAGGTCTTCTTCAGTCCATTAAACTAGCACCAGCCAAAGTAAACTAAAAGAAGTCCACACCTTGAAAAAGCCCTAGAACCATGCATAATACAGTGATGGAGTATGATGACCACCAAACTGTGCAGTGTTAACCAGCATCACTGTTTGTCAGTAGACACAGGCCTGCACAGGGATGGAACCAAATAATGCAAATAGTATTGTGGATCAATCTTCATTTAACAGATTCTTCCTACAATTAAAATTACAGAAATTCAAAAAAATTAAGAGGAAGTGAAGTTCTAATAATACCACCGTAAATAATAATTTTCCCATAATAATGAATAAATCCATTAATGTCACTGACACAAAGAGTGTTTTTATCAGCCAGTCATATTTCAGACTCCTTAGATTGACATTCAATGCTGTCACAAGTTGGCATGGTACTGCCATAAGTTAAACTTTTCTTCATGAGCTATGTGGTCTGGCCATAGTATAATTATCTGTACCCTAAACAATCAATCTTTCAGTTTTCTGACTTTATTCATACCCCTCTCTATACTTAGACAGTCCTTACTACTACTCCCTTCCCATAATCTATTGAATTCCAACTCATCCTTTAAAATCTAGCAAAAAAGCTACCTCCTTCAAGAAGCCTCCTCTGATCTCTCCACTCCCTAGCATTTAAATTGAATATAGCACTTTCATACCTTTCAGGATGGTTCCACATAATATTAAGAGTTATAATGATCTATGCTTTACTTTCCTACTGCCAATAGATATGCTCCACAAGGGTGGGGGCAGGGTTATGCTCTTATTTCCCCCACTACCTACAATAAATTTCTAGACATATCACATATTGAATATCTTTTGAATGAATGGACAAATGAAATAAAAAGAATTAAAACCAACTCTCATATCATATACTATCTTTTCACTCATTCATTTATTCTTGTATGTTTCTTTTTAAGCCAATAAATATTTATCAAGTGCCTACTTTGTGCCAGGCCCTATGCTAACTGCTGAGAACACTCACAAAAAGACATTAGAAAGTCTCTGCCATCAAGGAACTTACAATCTTTGGTGCAAAGTGTTTATTTATTTATAACTTTCTTTCTTTCTTTTGTGCTTCAAAATCTCTCCCTCTTGCCTACTCTACTCATTGAGAAGGCAAGAAAGAAGGCACATAGTATTTAGAAGGAAAAAGAGCCTAAGACATAAGAGTGTTGACTTTCCCTCATTTTACAGATAATAAAACTGAGTTTTAAGAAAAGAGAGACACTGATTTGCTAAGATCACACCTCTAGTAAGCAGCAAAGTCAGGAATCACTCTGTTGTTATCAAACTAAATATTTTTCATGGTGCAGGATAACATTTTATGCACTAGGTTTTAAAGGGCATAGGCCTGGATCTCCATGAACTTAGCTTACATTCTACTGGATAGGGTGGTGGCAGTAATAATAAATGAGGTAAACCATAACCACAAATATTGCCAGATTGAATCAACACTCATATATATATATATATATATATATATATATATATATATGTATGTATGTATGTATATATAAGCACTAGATGATGGGACTTCAAAAAGTATAGTAAGTCACATAGCTACAGAGAAAAATAATAGAATATTTAAGTAGTATGGCCTCATAAAACATGAAGAAGTACCAGGGCTTAATCTAATCTAAAGAAATCAGCAACAGAATGAAATACCCATAGGACACTTAAGGATAAAAACAGAAAAATAGAAGTAAAAGAAATAAGGTAAATTTAAGAGATTTGTACATCTTAGACAGACAGATAGATAGATAGATAGATAGATAGATAGATAGATAGATAGTAGAGAACTACAGAATATATTTCTGTTATCAAGAACAATGAAGTCATTATATTTGTCCTTTTATGTTACAATCCTATGCAGGCTTATAGAGAAAACAGAAATAGAAATAGAGAAACCAAAGATGAGAAAAATAGCTATATTGGACCAGATAGACATAAAGGAGATCTGAAGAGAGCACAATAGTGAAGATAATTTTACCTTTCTTTGTATTCCCCTGCTCAGCATAGCACCTACCTAGTAAATAGTAAGTGCTTAATAAATATGTATTGATTAATTAAGAATTTTTTTAAAGGAGAGAAAGGAATATAACAAAAGTATTAAGAAAACATATTTGATCTTTTCAATAGTGAAAAAAGGAAGCATGGAGAAGACCAAAAAACGCTGACCTACTTATTCATAAACAATCATTTTATGAGAACATCCTACAAACACATCCAAGACTTTCTAAATGAGAGTATTAGTAGGAAAATAAGCAGGCTTTCTCAAGAGATATTTCAAAAAGGAATACATGTTTATTATCACACAACTGAGTGAAACATGTTGAATACAGCATGCCATGGTGCTTATTAGATGATTATTCATAAAATGGATTCAGTATAGCAAAAAATTGCCATAAAGACCAACTTCCAGCAAGGAGGACCTTATCCATACAGAAAAAAAGCACTTTCAAGATTTTTTAAAGATAACAATAGCGATAATATTATTTAATTACTATCTGATCAGTAGTATGAATCAAGGTATAAAATAAGGAAAGGTGATGTCATCAATGTTTTTTTTTTTCTACTATCATGGTGTGGATTTGGGGCAGAGTCCAGGGTAACTCAATTAATTATTCTTTTTACTTTTTTTTAGATTTTTATTTATTTTGTTTTTAATTTAATAATTAAATAAAATAAAACAAATAAATAAAACAAGAATTTCCATAATATGAAACAGCAAATTCATCATGTAAAACTTGCTATTACTTTAAAATATATAATAAAGTTATCAAATAAATATCTTTTTTGTTCTTTTTTTTCTCCCCCACATGGTTACCATTAGACACAAATATGTATACATATGTAAAATCATCCAACACATCACAACAACCTATAGCAGCAAGCACCCCAGCATACACAACAATCTACTTAAATCACTTTCACCAACAGAGAAAATGCAAATAGAGAAATAAAGACCAACAGACAGGCCTTCCAACTGTCTGACCATAAGCAACACATATATTACAGGTCAACAGACAGATCCAACTGTCTGACCATTACATACATACATAGTTACCAGAAAGAGAAGCACCAACGTCTGAGTTTTCAAAGTGTGTGTGGAGGGGTGGGGGGATGTTCTTTAATGACTACTCAGTCTCATCTGGCACAAGAACCTTGTTCCAAGTCCCCAGGTAAAACCTTAGGCCATGACCTTGGTGACCCCGTACCTCATTAGAAACAAAAGGTGTGAGCCTTCCTACAAAACATGTCTCCGCTAATCAAGCTTCCCTTAATGGGCTTCACACATGTGTTAATGGACAGGGAAGATCTTTAACTTTTCCCACCCCTCACCATTAACTTTACATTAACATTACACAACCCTAGGAAGTAGGGAGATACTATATTATCCTCATTTTATACTCAAGGAAAATGAGGCAGATAGTCATTATATAATTTGCCTAGGGTCACATGGCAAGTAAGAGTCTAAGGCTGGATTTGAACCCAGGTCTTTATGATTCAAGGTCCAGCACTCTATTCCTCTGTGCTACTAGCTAATTCCATTTGAACTGCATCTTGAAGGAAGAGAAGGATTCTATTAGGCAGAGCTGAGAAAGGAGTATGTATCCTGGTGTGAGAACGACCAACACAGTGACATAGAGAAGAAAGATGGAATGCCATATCTGAGACAAAAGAGAAAGCCTATTTGGCTAGATTACAAAGTGAAGGAGGGGGAAAGGAGAACTGGAATCAGCATGAGCTGGTAAATACATGAATCAAGTCTTAACTTTTTGTTTCGTTGATTGTCTAGGCTTATGAAAGTGATGAAGAAAATGTTTATAATGCATAAAAATGTGTTGTACATGCATTTCTCCCCTCTCAAATAGGAAGTGGTTAAACGCATATCAGCAAACCCTTGAGAAGAAGGAAGAATGTAAAATGAGACTAGAAAGGTTAAGTAGGGCAAGTTTGTAAAGGGTTTTAAAAGCTAAACTGATAAATTTCTATGTGATCCTAGAGACAATAAGGAACCACTGCAATTTATAGAAGTGAAAACTGTTATAGTGAGATCTGTAGATAAGGAAAATAATTTTGAAAGCCTTATATGAGATGGACTGAGTGGGGAGAGGATTGAGACACAGAGAACAAGAGGTCATTGTAATAATCTGAGCAAGGGGTGATGAAATTGGGAACTAAAGTGTTACATGTGAGATGAGAAAAGAGAAGATGTTAGATATGTTGAGGAGCTATAAACTTGCCAAGTGACTGGGTATGGGGCAGGTTATAAACTACAATCCTGGAAAAGTGACATAGCTACCAAATGAAGGGAAAGCTTATGAGGTCTGTTTAAGACACGTTCAATTTCAGATGTCTCCTAGATATCCCTTTTGAAATGTCTGATAGGAAATGCGAGACTAAATCCCAAGAAAGAGGGTAGGGCTATCTATCATTTTTAATACAGTAGCCACTCTTTCTCTCTGTCTCATTCTAATATAGGGATGGCCATACTATAGATCTTGCCATTACCTACAAGTATCCTAAGTCTCAGCAATTCCTCTATTAGACCTACAATAGACCTATAGACTCTTTTTCTCCCTATGCCTTAACTCTATGGAAATGTATTCTTTTTCCTCACTGAAATTTCCATTCTCTACAATTCTTCCATCGCTCATACCTCTCTTTTTGCCTCACTCCCATCCTTCTCCAATCTTGATTGTAAGAAATTTTAAAAAAAGAAAGAATGAATGAATGAAACAGAGGGAGTATGAATTTCATTGTTCATTCCCATTTTGCAGATGGAAGTACAAAAGCTCATAGATGTTAAAAGATTTATTGAAGATGATGCAGTAAATTCCTGGTCTTTCCCCTATCATCTCTACAATAGATGCTACCATGTTATAGCAGGATAATGATGACAAATTGCCACATAATGATAATTGTTCATTAGAGTACCTTATACTTGAAGGGTGTTCTCCATTTTCTAGTACATTACTATGTATGTTTGATCATTGGATTCTTAGAACATCCCTGGCATACTTATTCCTATTTTATAGATGAGGGAACCAAAGCTTTGAGAGATGAAATTTCTTGACTCAGATTAAATTGTTTAATGAAGTAGCATAACAATTCTGTGTTTTCTTAGGATTCATATGTTGTTCTTAGCTATAATCAACTTTAGGTTGATACATCAAATATTCAGAAAAAATAAATCTTAAATAAATTACCCATCCCATATACTGGGAATTGACACGTACTCATTGCTGTTGAGGTGTTGACAGTGAATGAACTCCAAGGCATTTCAGGTGCCCTCCTGAGTCATACCTTAAAATGATGGAAATTTGCCTTTTCTAAATGTTTAATCCAGTTTGATCCAATTGATTCAAACTCTTGAGAACCTAAAATGCTGTATCTGTTGTTTGACACCTTTCACATTTGACAGTCCTTAGAGAAATATGACTGTATTTTCAAAACTTATCAAAATGACCAATGAATAAAATGATTCAGTTCAATAAGTTTTGTGATGATTTCAGGGTAAATGTGTCGAGTTGTGCAGATGAATTCAACCTCCTTGAATTCCATTCCTTTGAAAATCATAGAATTAGGACAAATTCCTCCTTTATATTTGAGTCCACATTGTTTGTCATTTCAAAAAAAAAGACAGAAAAAACCACATTTCCATATTCAGCTAGGTACTTTATCCATTCATTCAAAAATTTATTAAAAGGCTAAATTGATATAATAACTAGCATGTATAAAGTACTTAAAGACTTGCATAGCACCTTAAAAATATCTAATTTAATGTTCACAACAACCCTAGGAGACAGATATTATTATTATTTGACAGATGAGGAAACTGAGGCAGACAATGCTTAACTGACTTGCCCTGGAATATGCAGCTATTTAGTGTCTGAGACTGAATTGAACTCAGTTCTTCCTAACTCCAGGTCTAGCAATCTATCTATTGTACCATCTACCTGCCTATTAGTTGAGACCATACAAATAAATCAGTGTTAGGATTTAGAGCTAGATGAGAGCTAAAAGAATATTTAATCTAATTTCATTATTCCATAAATAATAAAACTGAGGCTAAGAGAAATCTGGGCTTGCCCAACTTCATAGATACTCTAAATAGCAGAACCATTTTAGAAACCCAAAGTCTCTGATTATATCATTGAATTCTGTTCATCACATTACTTTCATTGTCTTTAGTAGATGATGCTGAGGAAATGATGAAGGAGATCATACACAGAGTTTCGCTAAGTTTAACTCAAGTGTTGGTGTCTCCTTACATAATAAAAACATATTATATATATATATATATACATATATATACATACACACACATATGTATATTTACACACATATATACACATATATGTATATATGTACAACAATGCATTCACTTAAAAAATTAATATCATTTCCCCATTTGCTCCTAAATCTCAAGAGAAATCTTACTTGTATAAGATATGTGTGTGAACGTGTAAGATAAGTATATCCTCATGGGTTGATTAAATGTCTAGATGTGTGACTTATTGACATCATAAATAAATATTTCTAATGTCTGGCCTATTCCTCTCCAAGGATATGGTTATTTCTACATTGAGGGGAGCTGGGAAACAATAATAGCTTACTGTTTTATTCTTCCTTTCCTTATCTCCAAGAGGCATATTGTACTATATCTATCTTCCCCTTCAAGTACTATTGATCCAACAGTGAATTTCTAGAGGAACTCAAAGCAAAATCTACTTATCTGGTCATTCTTAAGTGGGAGCATAGACTTTTAGCTTAAAAACACCACCATTACTCATTCCCAACAAATGCTAATTATATAAAAGACCATAAAAAGGGCGAATATCAGGGGGAAAATTTAAATAAATGAAATATCAAACATAAGTATTAGAAGTTTTATAGATTAGAATAAATTAAAATATATTCATGAGTGAATGAGCTCTTTGGTAGGAATAAGACAAGATGATCTCAGCTTTCAAACTAGAAGCATTTTAAATCTGGAAGATATTCAACACAGGTACCTGAGCAAAAGTTGTTATGAATACTTGTACCATAAGATTCAGAGACCATCTGACCCGATACTCTCATTTTACAGATGAAGGAATGGAAAGTCCAAAGCAGTGTGTTGACTGATGTCTTACAGTTTGTTGAAAGTTTCAAACACAGATCCTCTGACTCCAAATCAAATGTACTTTATTTTTTTATTGATTTGTTCCTTCCTGCCCTTCACTGATTCAGTTAAACTCATGGAATATATAGAAATAAATAACATGTTTTATAATGCAATAATGTGGACAGGTGGTACAGTGGATAGAGTACTGTGCCTGAATTCAGAAAGACTCTTCTTGAGTAAAAATTAGTCCTCAGACATTTACTAGCTCAGACACTTACTCAGACTGGACAAGTCATTTAAGTGTTTGCCTCAGTTTCGTTATCTATAAAATGAGCTGGAGAAGGAAATGGAAAACCACAAGAAAACCCCAAATGAGTTCACATGAGTTGAATACAACTGAAAAATGACTGAACTAAAACCAAATATACATTGGAAGAATTCGGTGGGATTCAAGAGAAAATGAGACCTGTCATTTTTATGGATGAGGGAAGGCCTTGTAATGGAGATGATATTTGAGCTGAGCCATAAATTGGGGTAAAATGTCAAGAGATGAAGAGAGTAGACAGAAAGGAAGAGTTTGTAGCAGAGGGGATGGTATAAGGAAAATCTAATTGACAGAAGGAAAGTAGTCATATTTAGCTGTACTGTAAAACCATGAACCATGAGAAATGGAAAGGATAATGTGAGGAAGGGAGGACTACAGAAACTGGTTGAGGGCAGGTTGTAAAGGACCCTGACTTCTATATAACTGAGTTTGAATATCAGAGGGAAAATCTTAAGTGTTGATGTTCCCAGAGGTTTTTAGAACTTCTGGATAGCTGGTGAAGACAATAAGTCGTCCTGAAATAAGGAAACAGGTTCATATTACCTGTCCAAGCACCTAAAAGCACAAAGAGCTTCAAGAACTCTGTGATTGGCATCATCTTCCTGATGTCATGGTCCTCCTCCAAAACAAAGGACAAACCACACAATTGCAGATTATGACCAGATTCATCAGTAAAACTGGATGGTGATCTCCAAAAATAGCTAATATTAATATTTTCTTCATTGAGGTTACTCTGATCCACCCCAGTCAGTAAAACCCTTACTGCTTGAATCTCACTTAATATTTTTTTGCATCTAATACACTCAGAATATAATGTACTACAATGCATATTCTGTTTTCTTATGATTATGTACTGTCTCCCTGAAATTTAAGAGGTAGTTGGTACAATGAAAAAAGTTCTCAACTTTGAGCCAGGAGAAATCTAGCTTCAAATGTGCCTAGGCCAAGACTTTTAACCTAAATTCTCTCATTTGTAAAATGAAAATTAATAGTATTTAAACCACCTACCCAGAGATTTTTGTGAAGAAATTCTTTATGAACTTTAAAGCACCATACAAATCTGAATTATCACTACTGGACCTTTAGCTCCTGAGGGCAAGGATCACGTCTGATCTAGATTTTGTCTCCTGATCTCCCCTCCTCCCAGCCCCCATCTCACAGTGTTCTGTGCACAATAGGGATTTAATCAGCCAAGTTGAATTCAATCAATAATTTCTGCTGTGACTTATTTCTCTTTAATGTGGATGAATCAGTAACTGAGCAGTTATGAATAAAAAGTCAAACCCAAAAGAATTCCATTTGTCCTGTATCAATGAGTGTCATCATCCTTTTGAACAAGACACCTACCTCTACTCTTGAAGTTTCTCTAACAGTAAAAGCATCTTGAAATCGCAGGATTCTCTGTCATAGGGGATCTAGAATTGGGGGTGGGGCACACCACATACTTTGATGCATTTTGGTTAGTCCTTTCAATTTTTTAATGACATATTCTCTTTTACATGGTAAGCAGGAATTATAGCTACTGATCCCTCTCCTGTGGTCAACAATTCCCTCCAAAAGAAAAGTAAATTGGGAGTTATGAGTTATTGATTGAAAACAGTGCCATTCATCAGAGAAAGTATTGGCTAAAAATGTCAGCAGCCATGCAAACAACTGCGCACACATCCAAGATATTCCAGGAGTGCACTCTTATGGAAACAAAAAGACTTATTGATTAAATAGTGAATGTGAGCTCGGTTCCCCTCAAACATGCCATCATCTATGATACATTCCTTTGTGGAATGAGTTTAACTGGACCCAAGGAAAAAATCAATGGCAAATGAATGAACAGATGTTGGGGCACAGCCAGACTGACCTTTAACAGCAAAATATCTTTTGTTTCTGCATTTTTTTTCTCTTCAAAGCTCTAATGATTCTAGTTCTAAAATGTGGTATTCTGATTTTCTTACAGTATTTTGAAAATTGCTTTGGAGGGGTTCAGTTTGTTGATTCTTGGGTTAAAATAATGTTACCAAAGGAAACTTATGCATTGTAATACCAAGGTAAACAACCCAATAAAAATCAGAAAGTCATTATTTTTTAAAAAAATTACTTTATCCATTTCACTAAATATGTCAAATTGCAAGTAAAAAAATATTAATCACTCATTTTAAAAAAATTTGAGCTCCAAATTTTTCTCCCCTTTCTCTGTCCTCTCTCTTTTTTGAAAAGGTAAATGCTTTCATATTTCTTATACATATGACTCAATGCAAAGCATATTTTCATATTAGTCATATGACAAAAGAAAACACAAACAAAATAAAATGATAAAAATAAGATTTGAAGGAAAGGTATGATTCATATTGCATTCAAAGTTCATCAGTTCCCTCTCTGGAGATGGACAACATCATTTATCATGAGTCTTTTGGAATTGCCATGGATCGTTGTCTTGATCGGAAAAGCTGTCTTTCACAATTGATCTTTCTTATATTATTTCTATTGCTGTGTATGATGTTCTAGTTCTGCCCACTTCACTTTGCAGGAGTTCACATAAAGTTGTCCAGGTTTTCTGAAGCCATGCCCCTTGTCATTTCTTATAGAATAAGAGTATTTCATCACAATTATAGACTGTAACTTGTTCAACCACTCCCCAATTGATGGAAAACTCCTTGATTTCTAATCCTTTACTAGGGCAAAAAGAACTGATACATACATGTATACATATATACATATATACATGTATATGTATGGGCAACACTGATCCTTTTACATTTTCTTTTATCTCTTTCTTATAAAAACCTAGTATTATATTTCCAGGTCAAAAGATATGCAGAGTTTACAGTCCATGGGGCCTAGCTCCAAATCATTCTCCAGAGTGGTTGAACTAGTTCACAATTCCATTAATAGTGAATTGGGGGCAGCTAGGTGGTACAGTGGATAGAGGACCAGTGCAGGAGTCAGGAGGACATGAGTTCAAATCTCACCTCAGACACTTGACTCTCACTAGTTGTTTGACCTTGGGCAAGTCACTTAACCCAATTGCCTCATCCTGAGTCATCTCCAGTCATCCTAAGGAATATCTGGTCACTGAATTCAGATGGCTCTGGAGAAGAAGTGAGGCTCTTGACCTAAAGAGCCCTTCCTCACTCAAAGTGAAGTGCAAGTCATGTCATCATTTCTCTGATGGCATAGTCTTCCGCAACAAAGGACAAGTACACAATAGTGAATTAGTGTCCTGATTTTGCCATACTCCCTCCAACATTTGGTAGTGAGGTTTCTATGACCTAATACATGGCCAGTTTTTATGAAGATCCCATATACAGCTGAGAAAAATGTGTATTCCTTTCTATCCCCGTTCAGCTTCTCCAGAGGGCTGTTGCATCTAATATTTCTAATTCTTTTCATCTCCTTTACTTTTTTCTTATTTCTTCTATGGTTACATTTATCTATTTTATTTATAGCAGGAAAAGTTGAGGTCTCTCACTATTATTGTTTTACTGTATATTAATACTTATAATTTCATCCAACTTTTCTTTTAAGAATTTGGATACTATGCCATTTGCTGCATATTTTAGTTTAGTATTGACATTACTTTGTCGTCTATTGCGCAAGACCAAGTTTCCTTGCTTATCTCTTAATTAGGTTTATTTTTGTTTTTGTTTTTTCTGAGATCATGAATTTTACCCCTGCTTTTTTTTTACTTCAACTGAAGCATAATAGATTCTGCTCCAACCTTTATTTTAACTGTGTGTGTGTCTGTTTCAGATGTGTTTCTTATAAATAATACATTGTTGGATTCTATTTTTTGATCCATTCTGCTGTCCCCTTCTGTTTATGTGTGAGTTCATCCCGTTCACATTTACAGTTATGATTACTAACTGTACATGTCCCTCCATCCCACTTTCTTCTGTTTATACTTTTTCTATTTACCCTGTCCCTCCTCTAAAGTATTTTCTGCTTCTTACCACTGACTTCTTTTATCTGCATTCCCTTTTACTACCTCCTTTTTACCCTGTATCCCTTTCCCTTCCTACTTCCCTGTTGGGTAAGATACATTTCTCTTACCAAATGAATATATGTGCGTATGTGTGTGTGTATGTATGTATGATGTAAGTATATGTATCTATTTATCTACGTTCAGTTGTTTCAGTTGTATTTGCCTCTTTTTGACTTCATTTTGGAGTTTTCTTAGCAAAGATGCTGGATCCCATCTATTATTTTCATCCATTTTGTTTTTCTTTTTCTTTTCTTTGTTGTGATTCCCTGATCTTGGTGGCTGGGTTCCTCTTTCGACATGTATACATGTTGCTGGATCTTACTACCATAATAATTGATATCAAGCTCAAAACTAAAATGCTTTCAAATGACATCCAAATCTACATATAGGCACTTCATAAAATTTATAAAGATTTTAAGTTCAGAATAAAATAAATATTTTTTTTGAAAGGACCGTTACCAAAGGTGATAAGGAATGAAGACTGACCAATACAAAGTTGTGGTATACTACAGGGTCTTGTCTGGGAAGTCAATGTCAATTTCAAAGACAATGTGAAATAACGATGATCCCATCTTTTAAAGAGGGAATAAACTTTTCAGTACTATGAGGAATTTTTTTATGATCTTTTATAATCTTGTAAAATAGTATATATTAATATTCCAGTTTCTGTTTTTACATGAAAAATCATGCTGTTGGCAACAGGACTGTAGTGCCTCTCTTACAGTTTCCACAAAGCAGAATGTTTTCCTGAGTTGCTGTTTTGTGTCTGTGTGTTTGTTTTGAAAGGAGGCTATAAATTAAAAGGATAATAGTAAGGATCTGTATGTCTCTGGTGAGCTAAAGGACATCTGGGATGATCCCCTCAGTAGTTAATATTCTCTCCCTCTCCACAGAAATTTCACTTTTATATAGTGCAGTGGATGGAGCACTGTGTCTGGAGTCAGGAAAGCTTGAATTCACATGGGACTTTGTAGCTGTGTGACTCTGGGCAAATTTCTTCATCTGTAAAATGAAGATAATAATAGCATCTAGTCCCCAGAGTTTCTGTAAGGATTAAATGAGATAATTGCAAAGCACTTAGCATGGTGCCTGGCACATGGTAGGCACTTTATAAATGTTGATTTATTATTGCATTTAACTGGTGCATATTTTGTATTTAATTTTCTGAATACACATCAATTTCACTACAAGAATGTGAGCACCCTGAGAACAAGAATTGCTTTATTTTTATTTTTGCTTCCCCAGCACCTACCACAATGATCAACAAGTAGAAGATACTTGATAAATACTGGTTGAAAAATGGTTGAATACCAACGGCATTAATAAAATGTGGATGTATAAAAAAGGTAGGGCAATGATTTGGCAGTGTGTATTTTGATGCACATTCTAATGTGGAATTATCATGTAGTAGCTAGATACATACAAGATATAGATATACACATATACATATAAAATAGGGGAAGGAAAAGAGTGTTTTGAAGAGGGAGGTGGAGGGAGAAAGAAGGAGGGAAGGAGAGAGGGAGAGAAAGATCTAGAGTGGAGAAAAATGGGAGAGAAAGAGAGACAAAGAGGCAGAAAAAGAGAGACTAAGAGATGAAGACACAGAGACTGAGTGAAAGAGGGAGGGAAGGAGAGAGTAGATGGAAGATAATTTCAGAAGAGAAGTTACTGGCATCTGGGAGGAATGGGGATGGCTTTCTGCAGATGGTAGGATTTGAGGTGAGTCTTGAAGGAAAAAAGGAAAAAGAGGTAAAAGTGAGGAAGGAGAATGTTCCTTGTTCTGTCACTAGTTGTGGTCTTAGATAAATTACTTTTATTTCGTCTGAACTGGGTTTCATTCTCAGCAAAATGAAATCATCAGACCACATGGTTTCTGACTTCTATCTATATGGTCCATTCTACCATTCAGACATGCTCCAATTCAGAGAGAGAGGTAGGTAAGATTGGGTGGGGGGTGTCCTCTCTTTCTCAAATACAGTAGCTGCTAGCTGTAATGAACATAGATGCCTGCTCCTTCTGATGATTGGTGCTGCCTGTGTTATTCTGCGTGCACTGAAATTCTGATATATGAACCTTATTTTGGTTTCATGCCCAATTTATCAATGTAAACAACTCTTTCATTACATTGTTTTGAAAATGAAAGAACCATTTTGAAGCCAGGGTAACATTCCATGTCGTTCATTCCTTCTCACTAGAGAAATGAACCAGAGAAAAATCTTGAAAAGAGAGACAACCTGGTTGATGAACATCTGTTTGTTGTGATGGAAAGAGCGCTTGACTGAAAATCAGATCTGGATGGTAATCCTAATTCTGTAGTCCCATAACCTCAGACCTGACAGACATCTATTAGATTCTCTAATAAACAATGTAAAAGAATCTGGACTAGAATAGGGAAATTTAATGGCATGTCAGTATTGTTTCTAAAAATGTTTTTCACAAATTTCAGTATAATTAATTTCCTTTGTTATCCTACTTACCTTATGCATATAAAAATCTTATTCTGAGAAGGGATTCATAAGCTTCTCCAGCTGGGAAAAAAAGGGTTCCACAATAGAAAAAAAAGTTAAGAATTCTGGACTAGAGGATATCTAAACCCCACTTTGGTTCTGATATTCTAGATTCTATAGTGCCTTTATCAATGTCTTCAAGAGATTCTCCCCCTACTCCCCCCCCCAAATTAAAATAATCTTCCTCCCTAGTTACTCTATGGTGTAGGGAAATAATTTGCTTCCTTTTACCTCAAAGAGCTATAAATAGAAGTGAATAGAGTTTTGCAAACTTTAAACATCCACTTTTCTTCAAGACCAGACAATCTGCATAAACTATAACTAGAACAAAAAATTTGCCATGGATTTATTTTTTTTAATTATTTGAATAATTGAAGTGGTACATCTGATTATGGTGACTGTCTTCTCAGAAACAAATGACATTCCAATAAAATATGCTTATATGAGTATAATATAATGCTTATGATGTTTATGTATGCATGTATGTATAACTACACTTACATATGTACATATAGTGGATAGAGTACAGAATTTAGAGTCCAGGCATTTTGAATCTGAATAATGATTCAGACAATCAGTATCTGTGTGATCGTGGGTAATTTACTTAACAGTGCCTCACCTTCCTCATCTGTAAATAGGGATAATAGTTTCTACTTTACAGTACTGTTATGAGAATCAAAGGAGTTAGCATGTGTAAATCACTTTATTTTTCAAAACTTAAAATGCTATATAATTCTAGATATATGTGTGCATGTATGTATACATATATGTATATGTAGTATATGTTTGTACATATTTTTAAAAGAATGTTATGTGGCAGAGAGTGCCATTTCTAATCTTCCCTAATTTTCTGGGTTTTGGACAAATTTCTCCCCTGTTCCTTCCCAGTATTCTGTTTGATTTTTCTTGGAACTGTTCAGGGACTTGTTTTTCCACTGATAGTCAAAACTGTTTGGGCTTGGTGCTTACTTTGGCCATTAAAACTTTCAGCCCCATTGCCGGCTTAGAGCCTTGGCTCAATAGAGACCATTTTATGCTCCAGTGCTTTTTCCCAAGCCTGGCTAATAAAGATGTGTTAAACTCCTTGTAAATAATTTAGCTACATACCTCTGATTAAAGACTTACCCCTTGCCAGCCAGAGGATTTGCTCTTCTGGAGTTCTCCAGGACCGTGATTAGCTTAAATCATTGGCTCCCCTCACCATGTTGCCCACTATTTTTTCCAGAGTCTCAAGGAAGAGGTACCAAACCAATTTCTGTTATTTTAAAATTTAACACTGCAGAAGGGAAATATCAGCTCTCAGATAACCTAGCATGGCATTTCTAATGAAAAGGGGCAAGAAAAGCCTTAGGAAACAAAGAGCTGAAGATTTTAATTTATCATTTGAAGTCATCCAAGAATGTGATGGTAAGTGTTTAGCATTATTAACACTATCTCCATCACTTTCTTAAGTCTAGAAAGTCAACAAAATAAAAAATCTATCCCGAATTTGTAGAATTTACTGATTTAATATGTGTAAATATTAACACTGAAAACATAACTACTAGCTCTTGATATTATTATAGCCAGCATGCAAGCTATCTCCAAAATACCCCTGGTGGTCATAACACTGGAATGTCCCCCGCCCCGGCCCACGCCTTTTTTAAATTATGTAGGTAACAGACAAGTAATGTAAACTGATCTGGGGTTAAAAGGAATCTCAGATTCCATCTAGTCTAACTCTCTCATTTTAAAGTTAAGGAAACTAAGACCCTTATAGGGTAAGCAACTTATTCAATGTCACATAGGGAATAAGGACAAGTTTTGAACTCAAGTTAAATCTAATATTCCTTACATCACATTGTTTTAAGGGGAAAAGTAAAACCTAGATGAATTATATGATATTGAAACTTTGCACACTGATAATAATTTCAATAACTGATTTTTATATTGTACTTTACACATATTTGTCCACTAAAATCTCACTGTAATGATTCATCATGGCCTGGAAGTGATTCTAAGTTCTCAAGGACAGCATACAAGTAGGACACAACTCTGTTAACAATGGGCTGTATGTAAATTGCCAACGTCCAGTTTAACTAAGGTTGGAAAAGCACATTGCTTAACTGGACACAGGGGACTTCATTTTAATTTTTGCAACTATATCAATACTAAGGCCACATAACTAGCAGGATTATGGCATGTGTCAGCAGGAGGTATACCAATTAATTAATTAATGAAAAACATTTATTAAACATTATGTGTCATTGGCTCATTGAAGTATTGAAATATTATAGACATTATTTGTTTTTTCCTCACATCTAGAGAAATCAATTAATCCCATTTTTCAGATGAGAAAGCTGAGATGCTGGTTAAGCATTTTATCCAGAACTGCAAGCCTCACAGATCATAGAATTGGAATCTGGGGCATAATCTACTCTGATTTCTATTTATTACATAACTTTCTTCTACAGCAGAGGTATCAAATACATATCTAAGGCATTATACTTCTAAGTAGGATGGAACTGGATGAAAATTTAATTAGGAAATATTTAACAAAATATATAAAAATTCATTAGAACATAAATAATGTTAATATGTGGTTTCCCAAGTCAATATGTGCCCTGTAGGGATTCTTATGTATCTTTAGCAATCCTATCAAACTTGAGTTTGATACCACTGTTCTACAACTTTCCCCAGAAACTCACTGCCCCATAAGGCAACCCATTCCATGGTTATATGGATTTAACTGCTGAAAGTTCTTTCTATAATTGAAACAAAATCAGTCACCCTGTATCTTCCACCCATTAGTTCTAGCTCTGCCCTCTGTGGTCCAACAAAATAAATAGAATCTTTCTTTCACCTGACAAGATAGAATGTTTTAAGACAGCAATCATATCTTAAGTCAAGATTTGACATGATTCTTCTAACTTAAAGTATAGTACCATGGTGCTGCATGTATTTCAGTGTCAGCATTAATCTTACATTGTGCGTGCTTGTGTGTGAGTGTGTGTGTATGTGTGTGTGTGTGGTGCATATTTTAGAACTTATTCTCATAAACATTTGCTTCATATAAGTTGAAAAGGAGAATTTCTGTTAGTAATCCTATTCAATTTTATTTTCAAACATTTGGTAATCCTCAAACTACTACTGAGGAAGCTATGTATTACCACAAAGGTTAATAGTCTAGCAAATAAGAACAGTGTCTTTTGAGTAAAAATACCTATATTTCTTTGCACACTTCACCAGCAAGCTCTACCTTGCTGCTGTTTGTGGTAAGGGGCAAGGGAACAAGAACAGGGGTGGAGGGATTACTATAATAAAAGTGGAAAATTTATTTATATAATCACATTTATTTTCAAAGTATGATTTAGAGGACATTATTTAAACTTTCAAATTGCAACTCAATTTTTGCTTCCGCTGTTACAATTCCTACAAGGTCACCATGACTCCCTTGGTATATCGGAAATAATTTATCCTGGTATTTTTTGTTGCTCTTCTCACAATCTGGGACCTGAAATTAACATACTAACATGAACATACATTCTTACATTCCTCAATTTTTGTTTCGACCTCTAACCATTTAATTATATCTCCCAGATTTCCAATTTCATTTCTTCCTGCTAATTTCTTTTAATAATTGCAGGAGTTTGGGAATTCAAAGTAAGAGGAAACACAGAGGAGTAGAAAAAACTATCAGTTTAAAAGTCAGGGGACCTTGCACTAACTTCCAGCTTTGATATTGTGTCTTCAAAGAAGTCATCATTTCCTTGAAATTCAACTTTCTCACCTGTAAAATTGGAGCTAGAGGAGGATGTTGAGGCAGATTATTTTCTGACCCTACACCACCTCTGCCTTGCTTCTTCCCTTTCCTGTGGAGAGAGACCTTATTTTAATTTCCAGTTCTTTAGATCAATCACTTCTCTTCATTTCTGAAAGTTCATCTTTATAAAATGAAGGGTTCTGCTGCAATACTTTAAAGTTGCTTAAAGTTCTACAAACCCACAGTTCTGGACAGTGAGTTCATTCTACTGCAATAGCTATATAACCATAGGCAAGTCAGATGATCTATTAGAACCTCAGTTTCCTCATTGGTAGAATTATGAGGTTAAACTTGATGATGTCTAAAGTCCCTTCCATGTCAACATCTTGACTTAATGGCCTGTTGGGTCCCTTCCAGCTCTAACTCTGATCCTATGAGTCTAAGACCTGGGTTCAAATCCTAACTCTGATGATTGCTACCTGTGTAACCTTGGGCAATATATTTAAGTTGTTTGAATCTCAACGTTCCCTTCTTTAATATGAAGGAATTGGATGAAATGATCTTTGAGGTCCCTCTAAGTTGTACATTTATAATTCTATAAAATGATTTGACTAATTTCATACAGATAGTAAATTGTAGAATCAGGCCTTGAACACAGGTCTTCTAGACTCCAAATTCAGTACTTTTTTATTTTCTTTTTGGAGGAAATCCAGATTAAGTGACTTGCCCAAGATGACTCATCTAAATGTCTGAGGCCAAATTTAAATTCGGGTCCTCCTGACTGAGGTCCAGTGCTCTATCCACCTCACCACCTAGCTGCCCTTCAAACTTGGTAATCTTTGAATAGCACATTGCTTTTGTCTAATTAGTATTAATTAATCATAACTGCTTATATGTATTTCAGTACCTTTAATTGCCAGAGAGCTACCTAGACATCTTACCTCAGTGTCCAGTGCTTACAGAAATTTAGAGCTGAACAAGACTTTACATGATCTCTACTTCTTTGCAGAAGAGGGATTGGAGACCCAGAAATCACTTGCCCATGGTCTCTCAGTATATCATTGTTGTGGGGACCAAACCTGGAAATCTTAATTCATAGAAGTTTTTATTTTAATCAGATCATTCTTTGCTCATCTAGGTTCCTATCATGCTTCTTTGATGGGAGAGTGAAAAAGGTCATGAATAACATGAGAAAGTTGACATTTCCATGCCTATATAATGATTGGCCACATTGAATCATTGGAAGTAAACCAAATCATCCACTGTATCATTTCACCTCTGTCATGCATGGGCTTTTATTTCATTGCATATTACTAGAATTATCTATTGAGAAGGTGTAGATACAAACCCTACTGAGGAATAGAGTGACAGAGGCAGTGTCTGCATGGATGGGATGGTTGATAGCTATTTGTTGGCCTGCAAGTCACTCTCAAAAACTGGAAGAAAGAAAAAAGATGTAAAGATGTGACAGTCTAGAAGGAGATGGTAGGGAAGGAAGTCTTTACCTCATCAGAGGGAAAATACCCACTGCCAATTCAATGGATCTCCCAGAAATACTTTCCTAATGTGTAACAACAGGATTTAAACACTTGTTTTACCTAATAATAGCTAGCACTTAAATAGTAAGAATAATAATAGCATTTATATAGTATTTTAAGGTGTACAATATGCTTTTCATATGTTAGCTAATTTGATCTTCACAATAACCCTCTGAAATAGATGCTATTATTAATACCCATTTTATGTGTTGAGAAACTGGGTTAAAGAGAGGTTTAAGTGACCTAGTAAGGGTCAAATAGCCAGTAGATCTCTGAGGCATAATTTGATCCCAAGTGTTCTTGACTATAAATCCTATGTTCCACCCACTGCACCCTTTTTCTGCCCTGTTATGAGGAAAATGAGTTGTTAACCTTAAACTTATAATAAATAAGCACAAAAGTTATTCTACTACAGCTGTTGTTGCTGCTGCTAAATCAGGTGGCCTGAATTAGAGTTTTAGATTAGAGATGTATTCTTTGACCTCAGGCAAACCATTTCCCCTTTTTGAAATTCAGTTTTGTTTTTCTGTAAAAGGAGATAAGAAAGAAATAAAAACAGAGGCACAAGGTAATGGTGTGAGCAATATGCTAGACTTGGAACTAGGACATCCTCAATTTTCATCTTGCCTCTGACATTTTTTAATTATTTGATACTGGGCAAGTCATTCTTTTGGCCTCAGTTCCCTCATCTGTAAAATGGAGATTATAGTAGCACCTTCCTAACATGATGGTTGTATGGATTAAATGATATAGAAAATGTGAAGTGTTTTCTAATTCTTAATTATTGTAAAAATGCTAATTATCATCTTAGTATTATATTGTTACTCTATAACCTTAAGAGGATTATGATGATGAAAATATCACATGTCTTAAATCTCTGGGAAGTATGAGTTGTCACATTATACTGTTATTTTTGTCATGCACAGAACTTATTTATGATATGTATATGTTTTAGGCTAACTCATTGCAACACATTCAGACCTATTTATAGCCTCTTTCTTCAATAGCTAAGTAGTTCTGTTGCATGACAACTTGATGCTGTGTTCAGATTTCCAGGAAAATGGCCTGGAAGTAGTTGGCCATATAAAATCTATGGCCTTCCTTTTATTCCTGATTCCCTTGGTTTTGCTATAACTGAGTTCAGCGCAGCATATTAAACAAAAATCTGGTTTTTAGCCAAAAAACAACACAGACAAATAAGCACACACTTGAGTTCATATCTGAAATTTATTGTCTGTATGACCCTGGACAAATAACTGAATCTCTCAGCGATCTAGGTAACTCTGTAAGACTTCAAGGATCAGAGATGTTGCTGATCTCCATAGGCAAAGGAAGTTTCCTCATCCTAAGGATCCCTATGTCAGTGAAATTCCATCAAAACCTATCCTATTACCATTAGACTATGGTTCTATAGAGGGAAAAGAGAAAAGAAGCCTAGGTCTCATTAAATATGAAAGGAGATTTTGAAGGATGCCCAAATAACCTCATGAAAGAGAGATGCCAAAGCTCCTTTATAACTGTAAATCCTTAGTCTGGAAACAAAGGATTTGAATCTTTAAAAATAATATAGCATGAATAATATGCAAAGAATATGCAAAGTGTTGTTGATTCAACCCCAGATTCCCAGAAAACTCAGTTCTCTCATTTACTCATTGTAAAAAGGAAGTAGGAGACATGTCTTAGAGTGTGAAACAGGTGGAAAATTATCATCTTCAACTTTGAAGAGACATTAAAGGTTTTCTACCTGAAACAAGAACTGCCTGCAAGTGACCATTACGCTGCTGCTACATCACCTCCAGCAATAAGCTACTTCCTTCTTAGGAGGCAGCTCATTTCACTGAATGACAGATAACTTTAGATGATTATTTATATCTATCTAAAATAAGAAAAATTGTCTTGGATTTGACATGTGAAATCAGATTTCTTCCATGTGACAGTGGATTCAGTAGAACACTGAGTCAGGAAGACCCAAATTTTAAAGCAACCAAAGATATTTTATTTGCTAGGTGCATGATCATAGGCAAGTCACTTAATTGTTCTTGCCCTCAGTATCCTCATCTCTAAAATGGGAATAATAACAGCAGTTATCTCATAGAGTAGTTTTGAGGGGGAAATAATGTATATAAAGTACTTTGCAAACCTCAAAGTGTTATATAAATGTTAGCTATTATAAACTATAATATTTGAAGATGGCTATGTTGTATACATTAAGTTTTCTTCTCTCTAGGCTAAGCATCCCAGTTCCCTTAAACAATCCTCATGTGACATGACTCTGAGATGGTTTCCCCTCTCTGGATTTACCCAGCTGATTAAAATGTAGCTCCAAGGCACCTGAAGATGGCAGACTAGAAAGACACTTACACAGGGTTCTCCCCACAGCCCATAAAATACCTGTAGAGAGGGACCCTCAACAAATTTTGGAGCAGGAGAAGTGGAAAACAACAGAGTGGAGGAAATTTCCAGCCCACAGAGACCTGAAAGGCCCATGGAAACGTCAGTTGCGCCAGACGCGGAGCCGAGCATGGAGCCCAGCCCAGTCTTGGCCAAGCAGTGTGGCTTGATGAGAAGAGACTCTGGGAGGAGGACACCTCCGGAGCAGAATCTCCAGTACCAGTAGCAAATCCTCAGATCCCTCAGCCCACAGGCACCAAAGGTCAGTGACGGAGTTTTATCAGGGGGCCAGGAAGGGAGAAGGACATTCCCATAGCTCCTGCAGCAGGCAGCAGCCACAGACCAGCACAGTAGCCTGTATGGAAGCTCCATTGTTGGAGCATAAAAACCCCTGGGAGCATTGAAGAGTTGAGTCTTATCTCCACCCTGGGTGGAGGCCCTGGCTGAGCTGGTCTTTGTCTCAAACTGAATGGTAACCCTGCCAATCCAGCTTATCTGAAAATCAGCCCCAAGTGCTGATTTTGTGGAACCGAAGGCCAAGTGGCTGTGGAGAAGTACCTGCTAAGATTCTGGGGACAAAAATCCTTCTCTGCATCCAGACCAGGACATGCTTGATTCTGCCACCTTGGAGGAACTGAGATCTCACAGATTCCCAGAATATACCCTACTCTTGACAAAGGACCAAAAAGTCAAGTAATTGGTTGAGAAAATGCCCAAAAAAGGGGAAAAAAAATAAGACCATAGAAGGTTACTTTCTTGGTGAACAGATATCTCCTCCCATCCTTTCTGATGAGGAAGAACAATGCTTACCACCAGGGAAAGACATAGAAGTCAAGGCTTCTGTATCCCAAACATCTGAAATAAATATTGAATGGGCTCAGGCCATGGAAGAGCTCAAAAAGGATTTTGAAAAGCAAGTTAGACAGGGTGGAGGAAAAACTGAGAAGAGAAATGAGAGAGATGCAAGAAAAGATGAAAAGCAGGTCAACACCTTGCTAAAGGAGACCCAAAAAAATGCTGAACAAAATAACACCTTGAAAAATAGGCAAACTCAACTGGCAAAAAAAGGTTCAAAAAGCCAATGAGGAGAAGAATGCTTTCAAAAGCAGAATGAGCCAAATGGAAAAAGAGGTTCAAAAGCTCAATGAAGAGACTAGTTCTCTCAAAATTAAAATGGAACAGATGGGGGGGCGGAGCCAAGATGGCGGAGTAGAAGGACGCACGTTTACGAGCTCCGAAACCAAAGCCCATAGAATTAATGTAAAAAGAGTCCCCCATAGCTTCTGGGTGAATACGAGGTGTGCAGAAGCAGAGTGGAAGAGATTTCCGTTCCAGGGAGCCCTGAAGACCCGTCCCCAGGGTCCGGTGCGCCCCGGAAAGTAAACCCGACCCCCAGCGCTGCCCTGGCCGAGACCCCAGAGAAGCTGATCCGAGCAGGCTTCAGAGACGGAAGCTCCAGCAGCCGGGAAAGTCCCTCCGCCCACAGAAGCTACAGGTCAGTGAGAAAGAAAGCCGGGCTGAAGGAGAGGGGAAGCGGGGCATCTCTGTGACTCGGGCCCCCTCGGGAGGAAGCGGCGGCGGCAGGGACGGGGGCAGGAAGCGGCGGAGGCAGAGGTGTGGGCTGCGGCTGAGGCGGCAGCGGACCGGGACCCAGGAATACCCCAGCGGCAGGCAGGATCTTCATTACGGAAGATTCCTGCATAAAACTGGACCGAGCTGAGCCTGGGAGACGCCCCTACCCCCACCCTGCTCTGTTACTGAAGGCTTCTGCTTAAAGCCCCCAAGGGAGCGGGATTTGGGAGGCGGGCCCCCCACCCCGCCCCCACCCGTTCCATTCCTGAAAGTCTTTGCATAAAGCCCCCGAGGGATCAGAGTCTCGGAGGCAGCTCTGGCCCCACCCCAGCACCTGAACTAAAGCTCACTGATTGACAGCCAGCAGGAGGAAAGCCCATTTAAATCTCAGAGGCCAAACACTAGCTGGGCAGATCCATGCGGGGGTGGAAAGGAATCTCAGAAGTCAAGTAACTGGCTGGGAAAATGCCTAGAAAAGGGAAGAAAAATAAGACTTTAGAGAGTTTTTTCCAACAAATGCAAATGATCCCGACCTTCGGATCTGACGAAGATGAGGACGTATTCTTGCCATCAGGGAAAGACGTGGAGGGCGGGGCCTCAGTACCCCAGACACCCCAGGGGGGGTGGTGGGTGGGCTCAGGCCCTGGAAGAGCTCAAAAAGGATTTTGAAAAGCAAGTTAGACAGGTGGAGGAAAAACTGGGAAGAGAAATGTCAGAGATGCAACAAAAGTATGAAAAACAGGTCAATACCTTGGTAAAGGAGACCCAAAAAAATGCTGAGGAAATTAACACCTTGAAAAATAGGCTCACCCAATTGGCAAAGGAGGTTCAAAAAGCCAATGAGGAGAAGAATGCTTTCAAAAGCAGAATGAGCAAATGGAAAAAGAGGCTCAAAAGCTCACTGAATTTAATAGTTCTCTCAAAATTAGAATGGAACAGATGGAGTCTAATGACTTTATGAGAAACCAAGAAATCACCAAACAAAACCAAAAGAACGAAAAAATGGAAGAGAATGTGAAATATCTCATGGGAAAAACAACTGACCTGGAAAATAGATCCAGGAGAGACAATTTAAAAATTATGGGACTACCTGAAAGTCATGATCAAAAAAAGAGCCTAGATATCATCTTCCATGAAATTATCTAGAACCAGAGGACAAAATAAGTATTGAAAGAATCCATCGATCACCACCTGAAAGAGAAAAGAGAAACTCCTAGGAACATTGTGGCCAAATTCCAGAACTCCCAGCTCAAGGAAAAAATCTTACAAGCAGCTAGAAAGAAACAATTCCAGTACTGTGGAAATACAATCAGGATAACCCAAGATCTAGCAGCTTCTACATTAAGGGATCGAAGGGTGTGGAATAGGATATTCCAGAAGGCAAAGGAACTAGGACTCAAACCAAGAATCACCTACCCAGCTAAACTGAGTATAATACTTCAAGGGAAAATATGGTCTTTCAATGAAACAGAGGACTTTCAATCATTCTTGATGAAAAAACCAGAGCTGAAAAGAAAATTTGACTTTCAAACACAAGAATGAGAAGAAGCATGAAAAAGTAAACAGCAAAGAGAAGTTTAAGGGACTTACCATGAGTGAACTGTTTACATTCCTACATGGAAAGACAATATTTGTAACTCTTAAAACTTTTCAGTATCTGGGTAGTTAGTGGGACCACACATACACATGTACACGCATGCACACACATACACACATGCACACACATACAGAGATAGAGAGCACAGATTGAACTGAATAGGATGGGACCATACCTTAAAAGAAACTAGGGTAAATGGTGAGAGAGAAATGTAGGGGGGGGGAAAAGGAAGGGGGTAACTATATGTCATTTAAGAGGCAGGTTGGAGTTTTTCTTAGTGGAGGGAAAAAGAGGAGAGCTGAGAAAAAAAAAAAAAAAAACAAGAAGTTTACCCTCATCACATTTGACTAAACGAAGGAGTGAAATGCACACTCATTTTGGTATGAAAACCTATCTTACAGTATAAGAAAGTGGGGGAGAGGGAGATGTTGCAAGGGGGGGGGATGATGGAGGGGAGGGCAAAGGGAGGAGGGAGCAATTTGGGGTCAACACTTGGGGAGGGACAGGATCAAAGGACAGAGGAGAAACAATGAGGGGCAGGTTAGGAGGGATGGTAATCCAGTTAGTCTTGCACAACGCGACTATCAGGGAGGTCATTGGCAAAACTACACAGATATGGCCTATATTGAATTGCCTGCTGTCCCAAGGGGAATGGGTGGGGGAGGGAGGGATGAGGAGAATTTGGAACTCAAAGTTTTAGGAACAACTGTTTAGTATTGTTGTTGCAACTGGGAAAGAAGACATACAGTTAAGGAGGAATAGAAAGTCATCTGGCCCTACAGGAGAAAAGAGAAGATGGAGATAAGAGAAGGGAGAGATGACAGAAGAGAGGGCAGATTGGAGATAGGGAAAATTGGATTGCGTGGGGTATTGGGGTGGGGGGAGGGGATAAAAGGGGAGAAAATTTGGAACCCCAAAATTTGTGAAAATGAATGTGAAAAATTTAAATAAATAAATTAATTAAAAAAAAAACAATAGAATGGAACAGATGGAGGCTAATGACTTTCTGAGAAACCAAGAAATCACAAAACAAAACCAAAAGAATGAAAAAATAGAAGAGAATGTGAAATATCTCATTGGAAAAACAACTGACCTGAAAATAGATCCAGGAGAGACAATTTAAAAATTATGGGACTACCTGAAAGCCATGATCAAAAAAAGAGCCTAGATATCATCTTTCAAGAAATTATCAAGGAAAACTGCCCTGATATTCTAGAAACAGAGGGCAAAATAAATATTGAAGGAATCCACTGATCACCACCTGAAAAAGATCCAAAAAGAGAAACTCCTAGGAAGATTGTGGCCAAATTCCAGAATTCCCAGGTCAAGGAGAAAATCTTGCAAGCAGCTAGAAAGAAACAATTCAATTATTGTGGAAATACAATCAGGTTAACACAAGATCTAGCAGCTTCTACATTAAGGGATCGAAGGGCGTGAAATAGGATATTCCAGAAGACAAAGAAACTTGGACTAAAACCAAGAATCACCTACCCAGCAAAACTGAGTATAATACTTCAGGGGAAAATATGGGCTTTCAATGAAATAGAGGACTTTCAAGCATTCTTGATCAAAAGACCAGAGCTGAAAAGAAAATTTGACCTTCAAACACAAGAATGAGAAGAAGCATGAAAAAGCAAACAGCAATGAGAAGTCATAAGGGACTTACTAAAGTTGAACTGTTTACATTCCTATTTGGAAAGACAATATTAGTAACTCTGGAAACTTTTCAGTATCTGGGTAGTTGGTAGGATTACACACACACACACACAGACACACACACAGCACAGAGTGAATTGAATAGGATGGGATCATCTGAAAAAAAATGAAATTAAACAGTGAGAGAGAAATATATTGGGAGGAGAAAGGGAAAAATGGAATGGGGCAAAATATCTCTCATAAAAGAGGCCAGAAAAGACTTTTCAGTGGAGGGAAAAAGAGGGGAGCTGAGAGAAAAACATGAACCTTACTCTCATCACATTCGACTAAAGGAAGGAATAAAATGCACACTCATTTTGGTATGAAAACCTATCTTACAATACAGGAAAGTGGGGGAGAAAGAGATAAGCAGGGTGGGGGGATGATGGAAGGGAGGACAGTGGGAGGAGGGAGCAATATGAAGTCCACACTCTTGGGGAGGGACAGGATCCAAAGAGAGAACAGAAGCAATAGGGTGGCAGGATAGGATGGAAGGAAATATAGTTAGTCTTACACAACACAACTATTATGGAAGTCATTTGCAAAACTACACAGATATGGTTTATATTGAACTGCTTGCTTCCCGAAGGGAACAGGTGGGGAAGGAGGGATGAAGAGAAGTTGGAAGTCAAAGTTGTAGGAATAACTGTTGAGTATTGGTCTTACTACTAGGAAATAAGAAATACAGGTAATAGGGTATGGAAAGTTTTCTGGCCCTACAGAACAAAAGAGAAGATGGGGACAAGGGAAGGGAGGGAGGTTAGAAAAGAGGGGAGATTGGTGATAGGGACAATTAGAATGCTCTGCATTTTGGGGTGGCGGAGGGGAGAAATGGGGAGAAAATTTGGAACCCAAAATTTTGTGAAAATGAATGTTAAAAGTTAAAAAAATTACAAAAAAAAAATTTAAAAAAATGTAGCTCCAAGAATAAAACAGAATAATTCATGGTCAGAGAAAGGCAGAGAATGTCAAGATTATTGCTATCTTTATTCTAAACACTTCTGAAGTCTCATACTGAACTTACGCTACAATCCTTGATCTTCTTATGCATTATCCAGTCCTAATTACTTCCTCAAACACTTTGTCATGCAATGGACGTGACCCTGAGTTTTCGAAAAGTGTAAGCTTTTGTATGTCCTAGCAGATATGTAAAGGTTCCAATCTAGGCCTGATAATGAACTATGCAATTGGTTTATGCTTTTGATTTTAATATGAATCATTTTGGTCACATAAAACCATGATTCTTATTTATTCTTTTTTTTTGATAAGAACTTATTTATTTAACTTTTACATTCATTTTCACAAAAATTTGGGTTCCAAATTTTCTCCCCTTTTATCCCCTCTCCCCACCCCAATGCACCGAGCAATCTAATTTTCCCAATCTCCAGTCTGCCCTCTCTTCTATCCTTCCTCCCTTCTCTTATCCCAATCTTCTCTTTTGTCCTGTAGGGCCAGATGATTTTTTATTCCCCATTAACTGTATGTCTTATTTCCTAGTAGCAACAACAATACTAAACAGTTGTTCCTAAAACTTTGAGTTCCAAATTCTCCCCATCCCTCCCTCCCCACCCATTCCCTTTGGGAAGGCAGGCAATTCAATATAGGCCCTATCTGTGTAGTTTTGCAAATGACTTCCATAATAGTCATGCTGTGTAAGACTAACTGAATTATTCTCCATCCTATCCTGCCCCTCATTGTTTCTATTCTGTCTTTTGATCCTGTCCCTCCCCGAGTGTTGACTTCAAATTGCTCCCTCCTCCCATTGCCCTCCCTTCCATCATCCCCCCACCTTGCTTATGTCCTTCTCCCTCACTTTCCTGTACTGTAAGATAGGTTTTCATACCAAAATGAGTGTGCATTTTATTCCTTCCTTTAGTCAAATGTGATAAGGGTAAACTTCTTGTTTTTATTTTTCTCAGCTCTCCTCTTTTTCCCTCCACTAAAAAGTCTCCTGCTTGCCTCTTAAATGACATATAATTTACCCCATTCCATTTCACCATCTTTCCTCCCCCTACCTTTCTCTCTCACCATTTACCTTAATTTCTTTTAAGATTTGGTCCCATTCTATTCAATTCACTCTGTGCTCTCTGTCTCTGTATGTGCGTGCATGTGTGTATGTGTGTGTGCGTCCATGCGTGTACATGTGTGTGTGTATGTGTGTGTGATATCCCACCAACTACCCAGATACTGAAAAGTTTTAAGAGTTACAAATATTGTCTTTCCATGTAGGAATGTAAACAGTTCACTTTTGGTAAGTCCCTTATGACTTCTCCTTGCTGTTTACTTTTTCATGCTTCTTCTCATTCTTGTGTTTGAAAGTCAAATTTTCTTTTCAGCTCTGGTCTTTTGATCAAGAATGCTTGAAAGTCCTCTATTTCATTGAAAGCCCATATTTTCCCCTGAAGTATTATACTCAGTTTTGCTGGGTAGGTGATTCTTAGTTTGAGTCCTAGTTCCTTTGACTTCTGGAATATCCTATTCCACGCCCTTTGATCCCTTAATGTAGAAGCTGCTAGATCTTGAGTTATCCTGATTTTATTTGCACAGTACTGGAATTGTTTCTTTCTAGCTGCTTGCAAGATTTTCTCCTTGACCTGGGAGTTCTGGAATTTGGCCACAATGTTCCTAGGGATTTCTCTTTTTGGATCTCTTTCAGGTGGTGATCGATGGATTCTTTCAATACTTATTTTGCCCTCTGGTTGTAGAATGTCAGGGCAGTTTTGCTCGATAATTTCATGGAAGATGATGTCTAGGCTCTTTTTTTGATCATGACTTTCAGGTAGTCCCATAATTTTTAAATTGTCTCTCCTGGATCTATTTTCCAGGTCAGTTGTTTTTCCCATGAGATATTTCATATTCTCTTCCATTTTTTCATTCTTTTGGTTTTGTTTTGTGATTTCTTGGTTTCTCAGAAAGTCATTAGACTCCATCTGTTCCATTCTAATTTTGAGAGAACTATTCTCTTCAGTGAGCTTTTGAACCTCTTTTTCCATTTGGCTAATTCTGCTTTTGAAAGCATTCTTCTCCTCATTGGCTTTTTGAACCTCTTTTGCCAATTGAGTGAGCTTATTTTTCAAGGTGCTATTTTCTTCAGCATTTTTTTGGGTCTCCTTACCAAGGTATTGACCCGTTTTTCATACTTTTCTTGCATCTCTCTCATTTCTCTTCCCAGTTTTTCCTCCACCTGTCTAACTTGCTTTTCAAAATCCTTTTTGAGCTCTTTCAAGGCCTGAGCCCACACGACATCCCCCTGGGATGTCTGGGATGCTGAGGCCCCGCCCTCCACGTCTTTCCCTCATGGTAAGAGTAGTTCCTCATCATCAGAATTGAAAGGCGGGAACATTTGCACCTGCTCAAAGAAGCTCTCTATAGTCTTGTTTTTCTTCCCTTTTCTAGGCATTTCCCCAGCCAGTTACTTGACTTCTGAGATTCCTGTCCACCCCTGCCTCGATCCATTCAGCTAGTGCTTGGGGTCTGAGATTCACATGGGCTTTCCACGGCAGGCACGGCTACTATTCAATGTGAGCTTAAGTTCTGGTGCTTGGGTGGGGCAGGGCCCCCTCCCAGGCTCAGTTCCCTCAGGGGCTTTGTGCAGAGACATTCAGTAATGGAGCAGGTGGGGGCAGGGCCACCTCCCAGGCTCAGCTCCCTCAGGGGCTTTATGCAGAGACCCTCAGTAATGGAGTGGGTGGGGAGAGGGCCACCTCCCAGTGTAAGCTCCTTCAGGTGGTTTACGCAGAGACCTTCAGTAATGAAGATCCTGTCTCCTTGGGGAGTCCCAGGGGGGCTGCCACTGCTGCCACTGCCCCTGCCTCTGCCTCCGCCACTTCCTGCCGAGGGGGCCAGATTCACGGAGACACCCTGCTCCCCTCTCGGCCAGCCTAGACGTCTCTCTCACTAACCTGTAGCATCTGTGGGTGGAGGGACTTTCCCAGCTGCGGGAGATTCCGTCCCTGAAGCCTGCTCGGATCTGCTCCTCTGGGGCCATGGCCAGAGCAGCACAGGGGTGGACTCTGCTTTCTGGAGCACGATGGGACGGCTCTTCAGGGCTCTCTGGAATGGAAATCTCTTCAACTGTGTTTCTGCACACCCTGCAGTGATCCAGAACTTGTGGGGAGCTCTTCTTACATTAAATCCATGGGCTATGGTTTCGGAGCTAGCATACGTGAGTCTTTCTACTCCGCCATCTTGACTCCACCCTAAAACCATGATTCTTGAGGACTGATGATGAAGCATGCTACAAAATTCCTGACAAAGTAGTGAAGGGCCAAGTATGAAGGTACCTTTTATAACCTGAATAATGTGAGGAATTTGTTTTGTTTTGTTTTTATTTTGTTTATATTTTTTTTTCCAATTGGGGTGGGTGGATAGAAGAAAAAGTAAATGTTAACTGAAAAAAATTTAAAGGAACTCATGAAGGTCATTGTAGGAAGCAAGGTGATAATGTGGATAGTATGTTGGGCCTGAAGTCAAGAAGACTCATCTCTGTGAGTTCAAATCTGGTCCCAGTCACTTACTAGCTATGTGACCCTAAGACTCTATTTATCTTAGTTTCTCCATCTGTAAAATGAAATGGAGAAGGAGATGGCAAACAACTCCAGTATTTTTTCCAAGAAAACAACCAGTGGGATCACAAAGAGTCAGGTATAACTGAAAAGCAATTTAACAATAATTTGGTATGGTGATGTGCAGCAACTCAGGGGGAACATCTGTCTTTGAATTGTTGAAACAGTCTGCCATGTCCCCTTCTGCCCTCCAAAAAAGTGATCATAGAAAAAAATATATTTTCAATAATAGGTAGAAGAGTAGAGACAGATAGCAGAAAAAAAGCAGCAACTCATTTAAGGTCTTATAAATTGATTTCCAAACAATTTTAAATAATGCCTCAAAAAAAAATTCTGGAGTAGTGGAACCCAAAAAGGTACAAGTTGCAACATTTTTCCAGCCCAAGACAACTTAAAGTTTCCACAGGAAAGGTCTGTCATACTGGGGTGAGAGTGTTGTATAATCCAGCACAGGCAAGACTTTTAAGAAAGCCACAGACTTTGGGGGCAATTGAATCAGTAGTAGTAACTTCTAGCCTGCAGACAATAACTTGTCAAAAGGAGATTACATGGGTCCCTTTGCTAGCACTCCCTGCAGGACTCTTATATTGCCATGCACTGATCCAGGTTGCAGTCCTAGGGTGAAGAGCACTACTCCACCAGAGCTTGTGGCCACAGAGTAAAAAGGACTCTGGTCACAGTTCCAGAGTATGGGCCAGGAGAATAGTAAATGTCCCATTCCTTAGATCATACCACCTAGAAAAAACTAAAAATTTACAGACTCCCCCTCCCTCCCCATCCAGAACCAGCTCTGAAAACCTAGGAAAAAGTAATCTGAAGTTTGGAACACTACCCCTTCCAAATCAGAAAAAGAGTCAAATTTTAACATATAGTCAAAAATAGTCAAGAAAAAATGAGCAAACAAAAATAACAATAAAAGAACTTGGTTATAGAAAGTTACTATGGTTGTAGGGAAGAAAGATCAAAACACAAATTCAGAAGAAGACAGCAAAGTCTTATGCTGTATCCTTGAGAATCAGTTCTATCTTCTTCCTCAAAAAATCAGGCACCATCAGATACAACCATAAGTAGTTTTTAAAATAGCTATTAGTAAACCTAAAATAATAACATGAATCTTTAAAAAATAACTCACACCAGTAAAGTATCAGGCAAAACAAGAGGCTGATTTATGTTTAATGAACTTGAAATTTAAATACCTTTCACTTTTCTTGAAATGATGACATATATTTGAAGATATAAGCACAATACTAGTTGAAAAACAAAGAGAACAAAATGAGATAGAAAAAGAATAACCACTGAGTACAAAACTTACCTACAAGAGAATACGAATAGCTGATTTAGCAGAATGCTGGCCACTCAAAAGATCGACCAATTAAGAAATACACGTTACAGCAAAGTGAGAATAGAACTGCTTTTGCTTTTCCTTCTTAATTTTCAAATTTGTAAGCAGTAAAGTTTCAGAGTATATCATCATGGGTAAATAGTGTTAATAACATCTGTAGAATTCTCAATCCCAATGAGATTGTCTCTCTATGAACAAGCTTCTAACATCGTCCAGGGTTCTCACATGTTATTCCTTCATGCCATATTCACAGAACTAATTTCTATTGCTATGTCTATTCTTTCATCCAAGCTGTTAACTATTCCTAGATCAGGCTCTTCACCATTAAATCCCTATCCAGCCTTTAAAGTCTAACTCCAAGGCCAGCTTCCTTAGGCATAAATTCCTCCCTACCTCCTCCCTGTTGGTATCCATTTTCTTCCTAGCACCTCACATAGAATAATTGAATTGGAAGAAGCAAGGGACATGAACAAATCCTGATTCTGCTACTTGCTAACTGCATGATCTTCAGCAAGAGATTTGTAAAATGTGGGCCTCAGTTCCTTATCTATTATACTTGGCTATCTTTAAAGTATTCCTTCTTGATCTCATTCTTCTGTGAATTCGTATACATGTCCTAATACACTGATTATGTACGAATTTTATTATGCAAGAGGAAATATGGCAAAATGGTTGGTGTGCTAGGTTTTAAATCTGGTGGAAAAGTTTCAAGTCTGCCTGTTATATTTATCAGTTTTGTGACTTTGGGCAAGTCACTTAACCCCTATGAAATCCTAATGCTAGAAGTTAGAGGCAGGTCACAACCTATTTTGATGGAGCAAGTTCCCACAGAGGTAAGACTACAAGTCCTTGAGTTTTGGTCCTATTTTTCTTGCTTCTGCACCATTTCCAGCAAAACAGCAACAACAAAGACTGTTTAATGTTTCCCTGAAATCTAGGCAGACTACAGTGATTGATTGAATTCAGTCTAATAATGTCATAACATCTACTTCCCTTTTAAATTTTTAAACAATGATTGAGAATATATTAAATGGAGAAAGAGCTTATCAAATGATCAGTTAATCAAATGCATCTAACCTGAGGCACAGTCTCTAAATTTGTCATTGATAACTTAATAATCTTGTTTATGCTTAAGGAATAATGAGATTATTTGATGCAATTCTCTGTCATTGACCAAGATAATTAGAGCTTTAAACATGTCCTTCATGAGTTTGTCTCTGATGAACAGTTGTGCAGAAAGTCCTCTACAAATAGCATGTGATTACCAAAATCAGTTATATGGTGGATGGGATAGAGTGGGTCTTGAATTAGGAAGACCTGAGTTCAAATCAAGCTTCATATGTTTATTAGCTGTGTGACCCTGAATAAGTCATTTAACTTCTGTTTGTCTCAATTTCCTCAATTGTAAAATGGGTTTTTGTGTGGGTCAAATAAGATAAGATTGATAGTGATCTGCATATTTGCATATATTTGCATAAAACAGTTGAATTGTTTTGGTTATATCTGACTCTTTGTGACCCCAGTTATGGTTTTCTCGGCAAAGATACTGAAGTAGTATAACAGTAAGCATCCCGACATACACATGGGGACCTGCTATCATAGGTTCTTAGATCTGCATTCATAAAAGGAAAGGCAACTTTTGAGGGGTTAACAATCACTTGAATCAAGCATATGCATCAATCCTTTAACCAAGCATATATATCATTCACCTATTTCAGTCAGCACCCAGAACTTCAAAGAAAATACAGAGAAATTAAAAGTCAACAGACATGCTTCCAAAATGTCTGACCATAATTCAACAGGCTGAGCGTAATTACCAGAGAAGGAAGCATGACATCTGAGTTCTCAAAGTTGGGGGTTCCTCAAAGTGGCTTCCCAGAGTCCTCATATGAGCAAACAAACTTCTAGTCAGGAAGCACCAACTCACCCTCAGAGTATTTATACACATTTTAGAGCCAGAGGGCATCACCCTCTGACCCAGTGTCTAAGTAGAGAAAACAAAAGGTATTTGGGACTCTCCCACAAAACAACTCCCCTGATCCAGTTTCCCACAACAGGCAGGCCCATCAATGGGTGGGAAAGATCCTCCCCAATCACATAATTCAATCAGAGGCACTTTTAGTAAAACAAAAACAGCAAAAGATCCTAATTTGATTACATTACACATGGCTTACCATTTTCTTCTCCAAATCATTTTGACAATCTCCAAAACAGGGTTAAGTGACCTGCCCAAGATCACACAGCTAGAACACATAAAAAAAAAGAAAAAACAGATTTGAATGCAATTCAGGTTTTCCTAACTCCAAGTACTTACTAAATCCTAGTAAACACTTAAAAATGCTTATTCCTTTACCTCTCATTATACACTACATTTTTTAAATGCTCATTTTTCCTAAGCTTAATTTAGATACAAATAAATATTGTGCCATATTTATTTTCAATAAAAATGAAGCACTCTTGCCAGGAGCATAAATCCAAACTGCAAGATGTTATTCCATGTCTATTTCCATAGAAATTTCATAGATAGAAATCCAGTGACTGTTAAAACCTGAAATAGCAATCAACTATCTCATCTGATTTATATCCACATCCAATTCTAGAAATTAGAGGTTGTATGGTAAAGGGGTAAGAGTATTCATCTGAGACTCAGAGGGTCATGTTTTGGACCTTGATTCTGGTTCTTATTCTCTCAGTGACTGAGTAAATCACTTAAATTCCTCAATGAGGACATTGAGTATATGATCTCTAAGGTCCTTTCAGCTTTAAATTAATAATCCTGTGAATTTCTTCTTCTTGATTATATCATTCTATTAGGATACCTAAATGCCTGCTAGCATGTAAGCATTCAAAAATCCTGGTTACCTCTAGCAGGAAGTTAAGATGAACTTTAAACCACCTTCCTTCTGTATGGCGGCAATAGTATTAAATAGAAACCTACTGGCTGTATATTGACTTCAAAAACCACAAATTAAAATTATCTGGATTGGGTTGTATCTTCACTATTTTGTTAAATCTTTATTTTTTTATGTCTATCTGTGTGACTAAAGAAAATGACTCTCAGAGCTATAAGAAACTCCATTCCTATCAGATCTGGTGTTTTACCCTGCCCTGACTTCATATATAGGCCTAAGTGTTGATATTTCTAATTCTTTGCCAACACACACACACAAACACTCACACTCCTATAAATACTTTTATACAAATAGATACTTTTTTTATGGAGATCTGGTGGGTTTACTGGGTAAAAAGGGATGCAGTTTAATAATTCTTTGGACATAATTGCAGATTGTTCTCCAGAATACTTGGAAAAGTTCACAACTCCACCAATAATGCATTACTCTCCCAATTTTTCCACAACACTACCAGCATTGGTCATTTTACTTTTCTGTCATCTTAGCTAATATGATCAGTAGAGTTTAAAGCATTTTTTCATTTGATTGTTGATAGATTTGATTTTTCCTTCTGAAAACTGCCCCTTCACATCATTTGACCATTAATCAACTTAGGGAATGGCTCTCATTTTTTATAAATTTCCATCAGTTCCCTATATGTTTAAGAGATTAAGTCTTTATCAGAGAAATTTGCTGTAATTTTCCTCCAGTTACCTGTTTTTGTTCTAATTTTGTCTGCATTTTTTTTACTTGTGCAAAAGCTTATTTCAATTTCATGTAATCAAAATTATCTATTTTACTTTTTGTGTTGCTCTCCATCTCTTGTTTGGACATAAACATGTCCCTTATCAATATATCTGACAGGAACATTTTTTGATGCTCCCCTAATTTGTCTTTTTTTTTTATGCAATGGAATTAAGTGATTTGCCCAGCATCACAGAGTTAGTAAGTGTCTGAGGCCAGATTTGAACTCAGGTCCTTCAGGTGACTTCAGGGTTGATATTCTATCCAATGTTTCACCTAGATGCCCCCCTCCCTAATTTACTTATGATATTAATCTTTAGGTCTAAATCATTTATTCATTTTGTCCTAATGTTGGTTAATGATGTGTGGTGTTGATCTGTGTCTAATTTCTGCTAAAGTGTTTCCAGCTTTCCTATGACTTTTTATGAAATAGCAAGCTTCTGTCTCAGAAGCTTGGATCATTCAGTTCATCAAACACTGTATTATTTATATTTGGTAAAGTATACCTAAGATATTCCATTGATTCACCACCCTGTTTCTAAGCCAGTACCAGATTATTATGATGATTGCCTCTTTGTAATATCCTTTGAAATGTGGAATTGCTAGAATGCTTTCCTTCACATTTTTTCAATGATTCCTTTGATATTCTTGAATTTTTGCACATCCAGATAAATTCTGTTACTTATTTTCCTGTATAAAATAATGCTTTGGTAGTTGCATTGCTATGGCACTGAATATGCAGGTTAATTTAGGTAGAATTGTCATTTTTATTGTATTGACTTTGCTTACTAATGAGCAATTAATACTTTTCTAATTGTTCAGCACTAACTTTGTGTAAAAAGTGTTTTATAATTTTTTTCATTTTCATTTATTCATATTCACTTGTTCATATAGTTCCTTGGTTTGTCTTGACAGGTAGACTCCCAAGTATTTTATATTGTCTGTAGCTATTTTAAAGGGAAGGAGGATGACAGAAAGGGGAGGAAGATTGGAGAAGGAGGTAGTCAAAAGCAAAACACTTTTAAGGAGGGACAAGATGAAAAGAGAAAATAGAAAAAATGGCAATAAAGATGGATTGGAAATATAGTTAACAGTAGTAACTACGAAAAGAAAATTGAAGCAAAATTTTCTGATAAAGGCTTCATTTCCTCAAACATATAGAGAACTGAATCAAATTTATAAAAAGAAGAGCCATTCCCCAAATGAAAAATGATCAAAAGATATGATCAGTTATCAGACAAAGTAATTAACACTATAGCCATATAAAAAACACTCTAACTTACTATTGATTGGAGAAATGCAGATTAAAATAATTTTGAGGTACTGCTTCATCCCTGTTACACTGACTAGTAGGACAGCAAAGATAAATGGCAAATGTTGTAGGGGATGTGGGGAAAATGAAACATTAGAGCACTGTTGGTGGAGTTGTGAACTGATTCAAACATTCTGTAGAGTAATTTGGAACTATGCCAAAGGTCTATAAAACCATGCACTCTCTGACCTAGCAATATCACTACTAGGTATCCTAAAAGAGATAAAATCATAGCAGCTGATTTCTGTGGGCATAGAAGTAGAAGCTGAAGGTTAGCCCATAAATTGGGGAATGACTGAAGAAGTTATGGTATGTGGTTATAATACTATTGTATTATATGAAATGATTAGCAAGATGCTCTCAAAAAAAATCTGGAAAGTTTTGCATGGGCTGATGCAAAGTGAAATGTACTGTGTAGAAAGTAACAGTCATACTGTAAGATGGTCAGTGGTGAATGACTTAGCTCTTCTCAGCCATACAATGATCCAAGACATCTATGAAGGACTTATGATGAAAAATGCTGTCCATTCCCAAACAAAGAACTGATGGTATTTGAATACATATTGAAGCATACTCATTTTATAACTATTTTTCTTGAGTTTTATTTTGCCTATGCTTTCTTTCATAATATAACTAATATGGAAATGTTTGACATGACTACACATGTATAAGCTATATCAAATTGCTTTCCTTCTCAATGGGGCAGGGAGGGAGGATATAATGATCCAAAAAAGGTCCTAAGGACTTATTATAAAAATTCTATCCATCTCTAAAGAAAGAACTGATGGAGTCTGAGTGCAGATTGAAGGTTGTTTTTTTTTTTTTTTTATCTTCATTTATTTTTCTTTTTTATTTAGGTCTGTGTTTTCTTTCTCAATAAAGCTAATATGGAAATATGTTTTGCATGACTTCACATCTATAATCTATGTCACTTTTTTGTTCTCAAGATTGGAGGGAGGGTAATAGGGTAAGAATGGAACTGAAATGTTTTAAAAAAAATTTTTAAATTACATAAAATTGAGAAAAAATGGTTTAAATAAAAAAGAACTTAGATGCTATGCTATTTGTTGTATATATGTTTAGTATTAATAGTACTTCATTGTGTATGGTGTCTTTTAACAAGATGTAATTTCCCTGTTTATGTCTTTAATTTTCACTTTTGCTTTGTCTGTGATCAAGTTTGCTACCCCTGCCTTTTCTACTTCAACTAAAACATAATGGATTCTACTCTGGACCCTTATTTTAACTGTTTCAAGTATATTTCTTGTAAGTAACATATCATTGGATTCTGGTTTCCAGTTCATTCTGCTTTCACCTAATTTTATGTGAGTTCATCTAATTCATATTCACAGTTATGTTTACTAACTGTGCATTTTCCTCCATCCCATTTTTTTTTCGGTTTATTCTTCTCTTTTTATCCTGACTATCCTCTAAAGTGCTATTTTGTTTTTGAGGACTATCTTCTTTTATGTGCCCTCTGCTTGATCCTCTGCCTCTCCTACTTCCCTATCATCAGTTGAATATATTATATATAATATGTTATATATATATATACATATGTGTATATATATATATATATACATATGTCTGTGCACACACACACACATATATTCCCTCTCTGAACCAATTAAGATTGAGTGTGGTTCAATCATCACCTGTCCATCTATCATTTTCCCCTCCACTGTTAAAGTTTTTACCTGTGAACCTCTTTTATGTGAAATAAAAATTTTTTCCCATTTTTCCTCTCCCTTGGTTTTTCACAAAGTCAATACAACCAAGATTTGAAGGGAAGAAGCTAGGAAGTAATTCTTTACCACCAGTGTCTCTGGTAAAGGTTTAATTTCTAAAATATATGGAGAACTTAGCTAAATTTATAAGAATATAAATCATTCCTTAATTTATAAATGGTCAAAGAATAGGAATAGGTAGTTTCCAGAAATTAAAGCTTTCTATAGTCATATGAAAGGGACTATGTCATCTACAGACTGCCTAATATGACAAATAAAGGAAAATGATAAATTTTGGAGAAGATGTGGGAAAATTTGAAAATTAATGCACTGTTGATAGAGTTGTGAACTGATCCAACCAATCTGGAGAGTAGTTTGGAATTATGCCCAAAGGGCTATAAAACTGTGCATGTCCTTTGATTCATCAATACTCCTACTAGGTCTGTATCCCAAAAGGATGAATAAAAATGGGAAAAGGCCCACATGTACAAAAATATTTATAGTAGTTCTGTTTGTAGTGGACAAGAATTGGAAATTGATAGGATGTCCATCAACTGAGGAATGGTTGAACAAGTCCTTGTATATGAATTTAATGGAATACTATTGTTTTATGAGAAATGATGCCCAGACAGATTTCAGAAAAACCTAGGAAGACTTGCATGAACTGTCGTTGAGTGAAATAAATCGAACCAGGAGCACACTGTACACAGTAACTGCAACAGCAACATGTATGACTAATTTTGACTGACTTACATTTTCTCAGAAATACAATGACCTAAGCAATTCCAAAAGACTCAAGATGGAAGATATCCACATCCAGACAAAGAACTACATAGTCTGTATTTTTTTGGTTTTTTTTCTTTCTTGTGATTTTTCCCTTTTGTTCTGATTCTTCTTTCACAAAATGACGAATGTGGAAACATGTTTAATATGATTGTACATGTATAGCCTGTGTCAGATTGTATTTTGTCTTGGGGAGGGGAAAGGGAGGAAATGAGGAAAATTGGACCTCAAAATTTTATAAAGGTGAGCGTTGAAAACTAAAACTAAATAAATAAATAAAAGTTTAAAAAGGAAAGAATTGGTAGAGCCTGAACATAAATTAAAGATACATTTTCTTTACTTTTCTAGATGGTTTTGCCTGCATTTTCTTTCACAGAATGACTTACATGGAAATGTATTTTGGATGACTACACATGTATAACCTATGCCAAATAGCTTGCCTTCTCAATTCAGGGGAGGAGGGAGGGAGAGAATTTATAACTCAAAATTTTAAAAAAGAATTTTAAATTATTTTAAAGATGTAATTGGGGGAAACAAAATGTTAAGTAAGATTTTTTAAAAAGAAAGATAAATTTTCTATTCAGCTCTGATCTTTTCATTTAGAATGCTTGAAAATCATCTATTTCATTAAAAGGACATTTTTCCCAATTAAAAATTTTTTAATCAGTTTTGCTGGGTAAATTATTCCTGATTATAGTCCCTCTTTTGCCTTCCAGAATATCATAATGCAAACCTTCTTCTTCTTTAGCATTGGTAACTGTTAAATCATGTGTAATCCTGACTGTGGTCTCATGGTATTTGAATGTATTCTTTCTGGCTTCTTGAAGTATTTTCTCTTTGACCTCTGAGATCTGGAGTTTAGATTTAATATTCTTGGAGTTTTCATCTTGGGGTCTTTTTCAGGTGGTCATTGATGAATTTTTTAAATTTTTATTTTATCCTTTCATTCTATGAAATCAGGTGATTTTTCTTTGATAATTTCTTGAAATATGATGGGTAGGCATTGTCTTTGATCATCATTTTCAGATAGTTCAATTATTCTCCAACTGTCTTCTATCTATTTTCCAGGTCAGTTAAGATATGTCACATTTTCTTCTATTTCTTTAATTCTTTTGACTTTGCTATATTGTTTTTTGCTGTCTCATGATCTCATTAACTACTCCTCACCCAATCTGATTTTTTAAAAATATATGTCTTTGGTGCTATTTTCTATCTCTTTTTGTATTCAGCTAATTCTGATTTTTTAGGAGTTATTTAATTTTTGTACCTCTTGTTTTTCCATTTATCCAATTCTCTTTTTAAGATATTATTTTCTTCAATATTTATGTGTTTATTTTACCAAGCTATTCATTGTCTTTTCATGTTATCCCTTTCTTACCTAATTTTCCTCTACTCATCTCATATGATTCTGAATATATTTTTAGCTCTTAAAGTAATTTTTGCTGAACTTGTATCCAATTCACATTTTTGCCTGTAGAAGTTTTGACTTTGCTGTCTTTTTCTGAGTTTGTGTCTTGATCTTCCCTGTCATCATAGTAGCTTTTTATGATCAGTGTCTTCATCATTGTTTGATCATTTTTCCATCCTATTTCTTGACTTTTCAGTTTATGTTAAAGCTCAGCTCTATTGCCAGCATGGAGTAGAGTGTCTCAAGCTTCAGGCTTCATGCATTGTTGTTTTCAGAGCTAATTCTGGGGGTTAGAAGTTTTTCATGCTTTCAAGTTGGTGTGTCCTGGGGATAGGTCTCATCACTGATCTGTATTCTGGTCCTTTTCCAGAGTGGGCCCATGTTCCCTTAGGATTTTAATTTATACTGATTTATATTGTTCCTCAAGGTTCCTGATTCTTTGGAATCAAAAGTGATAGCATCCCTAAAGATCCTTCATCCCTTGGGACCAGAACTGATACTGTGCAGGGTTCCTGATGCCTTGGGAGCAGAAGTGATTTTCTGTACTAAATTTTAAAACAACAATTTAGTTCTATACCCCCTTTTGTGGTTTAAAAAATAAAAGGAAAAATGCAACAGTCTGACAAAAATGTTTGAATTTCCTCTACTTAGATTTTCACTGTGAGAAGCCAATCAACTTGAAGCCTCATGTCTTATATCTACAGAAGACCTTGGACTGATGTAGGGGCTAGATGAGAAGAGATTTTCTGGTACTTGATGTTTGCCTGGAATGGTTCAGATCCAGGCTCACAGTTGGGGAAGTTGCTTTCCAAAAAAAAAAAAAAGTCAGAAAATATTTTAGAGATATAATATACCCTAAAGAACATTTAATCCATACTCTTTCATAGAGTTTAGAGTGCTAAGATTTATTAACTTCATAAAATTATTTAGTTCAAGCCCATGCATTCATCTAGGTAAGATATTATCCCTCTATTAAAAATAACAACGGAAGCCCAAAGAGTTTAAATTATTTGAAGGATATTTAGACTTTCTTTTACATATAAGAAAAGTGAGACAGAGAGATTTAGTAAATTCCCAAGGTTTTATCACTAGTAAGTAGCAGGGTTATAACTAAAATCTGTCTCCTTGGTAGTAGTCTACTAAACCATGTTGGTCCCAAGAAAATATAAGTTGAATATAAAGTAGTCTTTAAATGGCTCATCCTACACTATAAACCCAATGAGTTATTCCACTGAACTCAATTCAAGTAACATTTATTAAGAGTTCTTCATTTGTAGAGGTCTGTGCTAAGTATTTTTATGCAAAGAAGAGTAAGATACTATCCCTGGTCTTGCAGAGTTTATGGTCAAGTGAGGGATACAAAATATGCACATAAATATAATACAACACGGATGCGAGAAGGAACAATAGTAACTCAATTAAAAAAAATTAAGGTTTCAAAAGTGGCAATTTGAAATAACAATGTTATGTAGGTAATAGTAATATTATACCTTTTTTACAAAAAAAGAAACTGAGGCTCAGTCAGTCGAAGTGTTTGTCCTGGTCATGTGACTAATAATCAGTGAATTCTGGATTCAAATGCAATTTGAATTCAATTCAAGTGCTTAATTTTACTACACCACCTCTCTCAAATGTGCTACGATCATTTAAAGAAACAGATGAAGGATAACTTTTACCTAGGGGAAGACAGGTGGGCTTCAAGAAAAAGGAAACATTTGAACCGTATCTTAAAAGCAAAATTCAATTGAAAAAATCATTTATTGTTTGCAAGACACTGGGGAAATAAAGACAAGCAAAACTGATTTTTCCCTCAAGCGTACATTAAGATACATAAGATTTTAATGGGCAGAGATATTGGAAAGGACAATATAGGCAGATGGAATTCATGGGCCCAAGCACATATGTGGGAAAATATGGGATTTTCAAGGAGAGAATGGCTTTACTTAGCATAACAAAGGAAAGCTTCGAGCTACTTTGATTGATAAAAATATAATCTGATTTCTTCATATACACATTCACACACACACACACACACACACACACACACGCACATGCTCCCCTCCCCCCAAAAAAAGAACCTGAGTCTAGAACTTGTGAATACAGAATGAATGTCTTTATTCTATCTCTCACAGGAAAAAAAATGATTTTGTGATATATCAAAAGGAAATATCTCTAAGATGATTCATGAGGAGTCCAAGAACATCTGTCATCCTAAAAATACCTTTGATAAGATGCTCTTTCATATTTATGATAAAACCAAGAGACATCTGCAACAAGTACCTATGATTTTTTAAGGAAACAAGACTTTTTTCCTTATAAGTTTCCTTACCATTTAAATCAGTTTTACTTGTAGCCCATTTTTTTGGAAGTTTGAGTAAACTGTCTGAAAATCTAAAGACATAAAAGATGAAGCACAATCTAGAATTTCAACATAAAGAATTTTTGTGTATTCCTTTATTAATTCAATAATCACAATGAAAAGGGGCATCAAAGGCTTATAATGGTCAAAACGCCACTCTTGAAGACTGGAGGACTTGAGATCAGTTGGTGGCTTCATGAAAAAGTCATGTAATGTATCAATATCCAAGGGAAATATTCTAAATCAATAGGTTACACATGAGTTGCTGTTCTATATTGGTGAAAGGAGCTTTCACACAGGGAGTTTACCATGCTAAAGGAATTAGAAGTCCAGACTATCTCCATTACCTGTCAGACATACAATAGACAGACAGACAGACAGATAGACAGACAGATAGATAGATTAAATGATTAAGAATCCAACAATCTATAGGCTACTGTGCTGGGAATTGGTAGTATAAACTAATAAGGGGATATGTCATGCATAGATATCTACAATAAAATTTAAAATGAATTAGGCTTGCACGTGGGTTAAAAGAAATAAGATATGAGAGATTGGAGTGGGAGGTATTTCATCTGTGGTATAGGGTAAAAGGGAAAGACAGCTTTGTGAAAAAGCTAAGATTTTAAGGAAAGGAAAGGTTTTTCTATATAATTTTCATAGGCAAGAGAATTCATCTGAGAGATTAGTGGTACGCTAGGTCAAATAGAGGTGAATGAATTAATATCATTTATAAGCACATTGGGCAGGTAGGTGGCTCAGTAAGCAGAGCACCAGGTCTGGAGTCAGGAAGACTCCTATTCCTGAATTCAAACCTGACTTCAGACACTTACTGGCTGTGTGATCCTGGACAAGTCACTGAATCCTGTTTGCCTCAGTTTTCTCATCTGTTAAATTAACTAGAGAAAGAAATAGCAAACCACTCCAGCACTTTGCTAAGAAAACCCTTAGGGGTCATAGAGTCAGCCTTGGCTGAAAACAACTGAACAGTAAATTAAACATGCTCTAATTTTTAAGTTTTGGAGATACAAATATTCTCACATATAAGTATTTAGCAAAATTCATCAGTAGAGTCAATGACAAGATCTGGGGCTAAGGGGGTGGTGATATTCTTTAGGGTATATTGGAAAGGTAGAAGGAGAGGTCCAATAGGTGTTAGGGTGAAGCGGCAAAGAAGATAGAGATGGTGTCGACCATAATGTTCTAGAAGGTATTGAGGACCAATGATCCTTAGGGTTGAGTAGCCCAGTGGTCTGAAGGGTATAATTCCAGAGCAGATGCCAATGTCCAGTAATCTGAGCAGTATAATGAGAAGAAAAATGGTAAACAGATAGGAGGAAGTAGGGAAGGGAAATGGGATAAATGTGGAATTAGTGACAAGGGTCATTTGTAAAAAATTTCAGAGGTGGGTTATCTGCGATACCATTCAATCTAGTTTCTTTAGAATGGAAGTATTAACTGATTTACCCATACCTATAGATACATAAATGTGCTCAGAAGTACATCTACAATGAAAAATCTCAGAGTCAAGCAAAATATTTATAAGAAGCTTCTTCTATATGAAAATGCCTCAAATATTTGAAGATGGATTTTGTCCTCCTAAATCTTTCCTCATATGACTTGTTCTGGCTTGTTGATTTCCTTCCTACAATATGACACCCAGAATTCAATATAATATTCTAAAGAAGTTCTGACCAGGAAAAAGTGTAACAGAAAAATCACCTTCCTCTTTCTGGTCATTATTCCACTATTAACACAACTCATGATCACTTTATTTGCTTGTCTCTTTGTTTGCTTTTAGGCCATGACACATTATTCACTCACAATGAAGTTAAAATTCGCTAAATGATCTAGGTCTCTTTCTATAATGTATATGTATTTTATATGTATACACTTTTAAACTTACATAAATATTTTACATACTTAGCTGAACATACATATCCCACATTTTACTTGAACAGTTGTTTGTCTCTTTTAACCCAGATTTAGTACTCCATATCTATTCCTATTAAATTTCATCTAGTTATGTAGATTTCATCTAGTTATGTCATTGAATCATGTACACCTGTCAAGATTTTTCCAGATCATGATTCTACCATACAGTAAATTAGTGATCCTATTCAGCTTTGTATAATCTAAGTTATTGATTTTTTTAAATGTTGAAGAGAAAAGGGCTGAAAACAAAATCCTCAGTTATTTGGCATAGCTTCCAAATTAATATCAATCAACATTCTTTGACACTGGTCATTGAACCAACTCTCCATCTTTCCCACAAAAATATCGTGAGATGCAACAATTCCAAAAGACCCATAATGAAAAATGCTATCCACTTCCAGAGAGAGAAATGATAAACTCTGAGTGCAGATGGAAGCATTTTTTTCACTTATTTTTATTTCTTATTTTTCTTTGCAACATTGCTAATAAGGAAAATACGTTTTGCATGACCACACACGTATAATGGATAGTATAGTACTTGTTTTCTCAAAGTGTAAAGAAGGGGCTGGAAGGAGGGAGAGAATTTGACATTTTGAAATTTAAAAAAAATGAATATTACAACAAACTTTAAAGAAAAAGAATATCTTGAGATGGAAATAAAATTTACCTATTCAAAACAAAAGGCAAAAAAGACTTTTCATTTAGCAAGGGGAAAAAAGAAGGAACCCAGGTAAAGTTCACTGGGGTACTGCAAAAAGGAAGGAATAGAGGCCATCTTTACCTTCCCATTTTAATTCATAGTCTTCGTGAATTTGGTGCTAATCTCAGTTTTTCCCATGCTGTGGAAGGACTATCTATGTTAGCTCAAGTAGCCTCAGCGCAGTCTCTCCATTCGTTTACAGCTCTCTGCTGCCCCCAGCTGGCTCCCATTTTCCCTAGCCCTCTCTTACTTCTTTCCTTGACCTCAATTAACCTCTAGAGTTTTGACTACCCTCTGCTTGCAAAAGAATTGAGAGTTCGGGGACTTGAGTTACATTAACGGTAATTTTGTAGGAAGAGAAAAAGCCTTTTCACAAGTTTGGAGAAAGTAGCATTTGAGGAAAATAGGAAAGCTAAGAGTAGCTCAGCCTGAATAATCAGTTAGAATATACTCATTCATTCAACAAATATTTATTGAACACTGCCTATGCAAAGTTATTGGGGTTTTTTGCCTTATTGTTTGTTTGGTTTTTTTTTTACTTTTCTATTCTGATGATATGTGGTATGTGTTTGAAAAGATCAGTATTTAATGGGAAGAGCACTGGACAGGCTGTCAGAATGGTTAAGTTTGAAAAAAAAATCTTCATCAGTCATCTTCATCTTTCCTTGGTTATGCAGTAAGGGGATTGAATTACTCTCTATGATATCTTCCCACTGGAATCTCCTGTGATGCTATGAAAAAGACGGATCTTTAATTCCAGAAGAGACTTCGGAGATCATTTGACCTAATGTCCTTATTTTTCATACAAGGAAATTGATATTCAGGAAAGAAAAAATGACAACTAAAGATCTAAAGAAGTTATTATTGAAATACATCGTTTCATAATCTTTGAGTTACAATCAATAAACATCATTTGCTTGTTCGTTTCCATTGTTGTTTCTTCTAGGACTTATGGAATCTGGAGGTGTCTCTCATTTTACTTGAATATATGTAGAGTTTAAATAAAATCTCCACTAAAGTGCTGTTTCAATGTTTCCTGATGACCCTGAGTTCTCCAAGTTATTCCAGAGGAATGCAAGATTTAGTTGGTCACCCTCAAATAGGAGCAGCATAAGTCTAATTATAGTAGACTACCAGGTCACATAACCTAATGGTATACCCTTACCAGTACCATGAAAGACTTAATTCTTGCATCTCAGGAATTCACTTAAGTTCTGGGCAGCCCAGGGTCAGAGGAAAAGGCAAATATCTAATAGAACCTTGGAAGGTACCACGGATGAATAAGGTCTCATTTACAATTTTGCCTTTGGCTGACCATGGCCAAATGTAGAGTACCTGAAGTGATCTTGATAGATTAGAGGTGATGATTTAATGTCTAATATGTGCCAGCCACTGTAAGTGAATGAGTAAATGAATGAATGAATAACATTTTTATTTTGTGGCAGGTAGGTCACACAATGAATAGAGTACTAGACCTAAAGTCAGGAAAACTTGAGTTCGAATCCAGCTTCAGACACTAGATCTGTGAACCTGGGTAAATTTACCTCTGTCTGCCTCACTTTTCACAACTGTAAAATAGGTATAATAATAGCTCAGAAGACTTTGCAAACATTAAAGAACTATATAAAAGTTAACTATATAAGTAGGCATCTAGCTTTTGCTTGCAGACCTCCAGTGATAAAGAATTTACCATATCCTGAAACACCTCATTCCACAGTTGCATAGCTCTAATGCTTTTTCCTTAAATGTTCTCAAACTATAACTTCTTTTTTGCTGCTGTCATTTCAGTCATGTTTGATTCTTTGTGGCCCCATTTATGTTCTTTTTTACAAAGATACTGGAGTGGTTTGCCATTTTCTTTTCTTTAGTTCATTTTACAGATAAGACAAATGAGACAGACATGCTTAAGTGACTTGCCCAGAGCCACACAGTTAGTAAATGTCTGAGGCCAGATTTTACCTCAGATCTTTGTGATGCCAGACCTCACACTCTAGTCACAGCCCCACCTAGCTGCCCTATAATGCCACTTAGCTTCCCATCTTCTTCTAATCCTCACCTAATACTACATCGTCCTGATGAATATCTGGCCACTGGACTCAGATGGCACTGGAGGAGAAAGTGAGGCTGGTGACCTTGCACAGCCATACCTCACTCAAATCAAAGTCAGCTGCAAGTCATGTCATCCTCTTTCTGATGTCATGATCCTCTGTCATCTATTCAAATACTTTAAGGACAGCTATTATGTGTCTTAAATTCGTTCTTCTTCAGGTTAAATGACCTGCATTTCTTCAAGTGATCCTTTTATGATTCTATTTCAAGTCCTATCTATAACATGGTCATCTCCTATCTATATTACTCGTTAAAATGTTGGAAAAATTAATCCACCTCTGAATTGCTCATCCAAATCCCTCCACTCTTTAGCATCCCTCACTCATTCCATACACTTTGCATGGGTAGGACAAATGAACCCTTGATCTTGGATCCCCAAATAACAATCAACAATAGCTCCTCTGTAAGTTTTGCAAAGTCCCTGTCTTTCAAAAAGAATCCTCCTTCATATTTGTGTCATCACTAAAGAGTCAATGACAACTGTGAAACAGGCTTCAATGTTAATGAAACTTCTTATTAAATTGAAAAGAAAACTGAATGACATTGACATTTGCAAATGTAGCTAAAAAGTGCAATTCATTTGAGACAGTGGGACCTAAAAGGGGAGAATATGAATGAATTGCACTAAAAATGTAGAATACTTGAAGAAGAGGACACAATTACTTTTCAGCTACATGGCTACCACTGCAAAAGAATAATGGGAGAGAGAAATTTTTAAGGGAATTGGGAATAAAATTATTCTCTACCATAGCATAGTGTGTTTTTGAGGAAGATAGATCAAAATATTGAGAAGTAGAAGGAAACTTGGGAAGTCAAGTTCCTTCATTTTATAGATAATGAAACTGAGGTGTAAAGGGGTTGGATTTCTTGCATAAGTCATGTAAGTAATATGTAGTACAATACAGATTCAAATTCTAAAATGTCAAAAATGCTGGGTATCCCCCCAAAAAGACAACCAGCACAAGAAAGAGAATGTAAATTATGTCATACGAATCAGTCAATAAGCATTAAATAAGTGCATACTATGTGCCAGATATTATACTAAGCATTGAGACTACAAAAAAAAGCACAAGACTCCCAAGGAGCTCACACAGTCTAATGGGGCAGACTCTGACTGAGTCTCTCTCTCTCTCTCTCCACACATACACACACACATGTGTGAGCATGTAAATAATCATGGGACAGAGCTCCCTGTCCCTCAGAAGCAGAGATACATGTTAAAAGCCAGGATAAAGGCAATAATCATGACCAGTAAGCAAACCAGAAAAGACCATAGAATCTTATTATGGGGACAAAGTCTGAAACACGAATACAGAAGAAGTCAGCAATGAGACTGCACTCCCTTTACCTCAGAAAGGAATGTAGACTGGTCTCAAACCCAAAGAGCATTCTTGAAAGAACTCAAGAAGGATTTTTAAAAGCCAAATTAGAGAGGTAGAAGAAAAAAAATGGCCACTGATTTTAAAAGTATGAAAAAGGAATTCACTGAAGAGAACAGCTCCTTAAAAGAAAAATTGGACAAATGGAAAAGGGTACAAAATACAACCGGAGAAAGCAGCTCCTTAAAAGGAACAAGTGGACAAAGAGAAAAGGAGATGCAAAAGTTAACTGAAGAAAGCAATCTGTTAAAATTAGAATTGAGAAATTAGAAGCTAATGACTCTATGATACATCAAGAATAAATCAAACAGAATCCAAAGAATGGAAAAAAATAAAGGAAAATGTAAACTATCTCATTGGAAAAACAACTGACCCAGGAGAGAAAATCTAATAATTGTTGGTCTATTGGGAAGTCATGATGAAAAAAAAGAGCTTGGACAATATCTTCCAAGAAATCATCAAGGAAAATTGCCATGAGATCCTAGATCCAGAAGCCAAATTAGTCACTGTAGAATCCACCAATCACCTTCTGAAGGAGATACCAAACTGAAAATACCAAGCAATATTGTTGCCAATTCCAAAACTATAAAGTTAAGGAGAAAATACTGCAAGCAGCCAGAAAGAAAAAATTCATATATCAAAGAACTATAGTCAGGATGATACAGGACCTTGCAGCTTTTACACTAAAAGATTTAAGGAATTGGAATATGATATTATGTAAGGCAAAGGAGTTGAACTAAAACTAAGGATCAGTTACCTAGCAAAACTGAGCATAATATTTCAGGCAAGAAGATGGATGTTTGGTGAAATAAGGGATTTCCAGAAATTCCTGATGGAAAGGTCAGAGCTAAATAGCAAACTTGATCTTCAAATAAGAGTCTCAAGAGAGGCATAAAAAGGTACACAGGGGGAAAAAAATTGATCTTCAATATGGGAAAACTGTTTACATTCCTATAGTGAATGGTGATACTTGTTAATCTTGAGAATTGTATATTTATTATGACATTTTAAAGGGATATACACAGATAGAGGGAGTGACTATAAATTAAGTGATGTGATGGTAAAAAAATGTGATTTAAGGGTGCAAAGGGATTGTAATGGGAGATATGAGAAGGAGGCGGCAGAAAAAAAGGTTAATTACATCACAGGAAGAGGTACAAAAGCATATTATAGTAGAAGGAAGGAGGGAAGGAAGATGAGCAATGTTTGAGATTTACTGTCATTTGATGTGGTTCAAGGAGGGAACAACAAACTCAGTTAGGTTTAGTTATCTAACTGTCCTATAGGCAGTAGGAGAGAAAAGAGAAAAGAAAAAGGAGGGGAAGTTTAAAGGGAGGGAAGAAGTAGATAGGTAAAAGGGGAATAAAAGGGACAGGGGTTGAAAGAAGGGAAGGAAGACTGAGGAAGGTGATGGTCAAAAATTAAAACTCTATTGTGAAGGGGAAAGGAGAAGGAAGAACTAACAGCATAAATGGGGAGAAATAGGATGGAGGGAAAGAAACAAATAGTAATCATAACTGTGAATGTGAATGGGATGAACTCTTCCATAAAATGGAAATGGATAGCAGATTGGATTAAAAACTATAATCCAACAATATGTTGTTTATAAATAAGGCATTTGAAACAGTGGGATACTCACAGGGAAAGGTAAAAGGTTGGAGGGGAATATATTATGTTTCAGCTACTGTAAAAAAGCAGGGCTAGTAATCCTAATCAAGACAAAGCAAAAGCAGAAATAAATATAATCAAAGGAGATGGGGAAGGAAACTATATCCTGCTAAAAGTCACCATAGACAATGAAGCAACATCATTACTAAAAATATATGCATCAAGTGGTATAGCATCCAAATTCTTAAAGCAGAATTTAAGGGAGTTAGAGGAAGAAATAGAAAGCAAAACTATACTAATGGGGGACCCAAGCTCCAACTCTCTGAACTTGATAAATCAAATAAACAGGAAAGAAGTTAAGGAGGTGAATAGAACTGGATAGGGCAGATATGATAGATCTCTGGAGGGAATAGAAATATATATATATATTTTTTTTTTCTCAGTGATACATGGTACAACTGCAAAAACTGACCATATACTAGGGCATAATAATCTCACAATCAGTGCGGAAAGGCAGAGAGAGTCAATGTACCCTTTTCACACCATAATGCAATAATACATATTATATATATATATATATATATATTATATATATATATATATATATATATAATAAAAGGCCGTGGAAACTATTCCAAAAATTGTTTGGAAACTAAGTAATCTAATGCTAAAAAATGGTGAGTTAAACACTAAATCATAGAAACAATCAATAATTGCATTCAAGAGAATGATAATAATAAGAAAACCTATCAAAACTTATGCGTTGCTACAAAAGCAATTCTTAGGGGAAGTTTTACCATTGAATGCCTACATGAATAAAATAGAAAATGAGGAGATGAATGAATTGGACAAGCAGGTGAAAAATGTAGAAAAAGAATACATTGAAAATCCCCAAGTAAATGCCAAATTAGAAATTCTTAAAACAAAAGGAGACATTAATAAAATTAAAATTAAGAAAAGTATTGATATAATAAATAAAACTGAAATGGTTTTATGAAAAACCCAACACAATTCATGAACTTTTCATCAATTTAAAAACAGAAAGAAGAAAACAAAATTACCAATACTAAAAGTAAAAAGGATGAACTCACCTTCAGTGAAATTACTTTCCCCAAATGAATGCCTATAAATTTGACAATCTCAGTGAGATGAATGAATATTTAAAAAAAAATAAAAATTGCCCAGAATAACAGAAGAGGAAGTTGAATACTTAAATAACCTCATCTCAGAAAAAGAAATTGAATAAGCCATCAACGGACTCCCTAGGAAAAAATTTCCAGGGCCAGAAGGATTTGTAAGTGAATTCTATCAAACACTTAAAGAACAGTTAATTCCAATACTATACAGATTATTTAGGAAAAGTGGTGAAGAAAGGGTCCTACCAAATTCTTTTTTATGATAAAATATGGCTCTGATCTTTTAACTGGGAAGAGTCCAAAACAGAGAAAGAACAATATAGAACAATTTTTCTAATGAATATAGATGCAAAAATTTTAAATAAAATATTAATTTATTACAATAATTTACAATATTTACAATAAAACAATAATTTATTACAAGTATAAGACTTTATGATTAGGTAGGATTTGTAACACGAATGTAGGGTTGGTTCAGTATTAGGAAGACTATCATTGTTGTTGATCATATCAACAACAAAATTAACAGAATCCATATGATTATCTCAATAGACACAAAAAAGCTTTTGACAAAATACAACACACCCATTCCTATTGAAAACATGGGAGAGCATAGGAATAAATGGAACCTTTCTTAAAATAATGAGCAATATCTACCTAAAACCTTCAGCAAGAATCATATGTAATGGTGATAAGCTAGAAGTATTTTCAATAATATCAGGGGTAAAAAAAGGATGTCTATTATCACCAGTATTATTCAATAGGGCATTGGAAGTGTTAGTTTTAGCAATAACAGAAGAAAAAGAAATTGAAGTAATTAGAATAGGCAAAGAAGTGTTGGGGTGTAAGCTCAGTTTTCACGTGAACAGTCTCAGGTTAGGTAAAAGTGAGGTCTTCTAAACCACAGAGCTCTCACGAGGCCCCCCAGGGAACAGCTGGGAATTGAGGAGTGAATCACGAGTTATCTTGTTTTTCTACATCTTCTCAATGGAAACTTGCTGGGAGAGCATCCCACCCTTGAGATTGGTCCGTGGTCTGAGTACACCTGTTGTTGATTGGCTAAGGGGCTGAGAGCATGCTGTCCACAAGTGAACCATGCAACTGGGGGAGCTTAAATGGGGACAGGAAAGCCTGAGGGTTGGGTTCGTCTCTCCTCCAGAAGGAGAAGGGGGCTCCACGGGGAGAACTCGTCCTGCATGCTGACATGTAGCTGGTATCCGGAATAAAGCCTACACTTCTGTTTGACTCTGGAGGTCTCTTCTCTCATTACGTTTATCCAGCTGATCACCAAAGACCTGGCGTAGGTAAGATGACCCAGCAGCCCATGGCACTTACGCCAGACAAAGAAGAAACTAAGTTACTACTTTTTGTACATGATATGATGATATACTTAGAGAATCCTAGAGAATCAAGTAAAGAAACTACTCAAAATAAACAACTTTGGCAAAGTTGCAGGTTACAAAATAAACCCACATAAACCATCAGCATTTCTATATATTACTAATAAAGCCCAACAGCAAGAGAGAGAAAGAGAAATCCCATTTAAAGCTACTGTAAGCACTATAAAATATCTGGGAGTCTACCTGCCAAAACAAAACCAGGGCCTATATGAATACAGATACAAAACACTTTTCACACAAATAAAGTCAGATCTAAGGAAAAGTATCAGTTTCTCATGGGTAGGCCAAGATAATATTATAAAAGTGATAATTCTACCTAAACTAATTTACTTATTCAGTGCCATAAAAATCAAACCAGCAGAAAAATTATTTTCTAGAGCTAGAAAAAATAATATTAAAATTCATCTGGAAGAACAAAAGGTACAGAGGATCATGGGAATCAATGAAAAAAAATGCTAGGGAAGGTGGCCTAGCCCTAGCAGATCTCAAATTGCATGATGAAGTAGCAATCATCAAAACCACTTGGTACTGTCTAAGAAATAGAGGGGTAGAGCAGTGGAATAGATTAGATACTCATGATACGATAGGCAATGAATATAGCAGTCTACTGTTTGATAAGCCCAAGGACTTCAGCTTCTGGGATAAGATCTCACTGTTTGACAAAAAATACAGGGAAAACTGGATAACAGTGTGGCAGAAACTGTGCATAGACCAATGCCTGACACCAAAAGCAAGAATAAAGTCCAAATGGATAAACGATCTAGGTATTAAGACTGATACTATAAACAAATTTGGGGAGTAAGGAATAGTGTATTTGTCAGATTTATAGGAAATGGAGAAATTATTGACCTAACAAGTGATAGAGAACATTTTGAAGTACAAAATGGATGATTTTCATTACATTAAATTGAAAAGGTTTTACTCAAATAAACCCAATGCAATCAAGATTAGGAGGGAAGCAGAAAACTAGGAAAGAACTTTTGCAACTAATGTCTATGATAAAGGCCTCGTTTCTAAAATATATAGAAAAAGTAGTCAAATTTAGAAGAATTCAAGTCATTCCACAATTGATAAATGGTCAAAGGACATGAACAGGTAGTTTTCAGAGGAAGAAATTAAAGCTATCTATAGTTATATGAAAAAATGCCCTAAGTCATTATTGATTAGAGAGATGAAAATCATAACAACTCTGATGTACAACATCACACTTATCAGATTGGCTAACGACAGAAAAAACAGTAAGATGATAAATATTGCAGAAGATGTGGGAGAGTTGGAAGACTAATTCATTGGTGATGGAGCTATGAGCTGATCTAACCATTCTGGAGAGCAATTTGGAACCATGTCCAAAGGGCTACAAAAATGTACATACCCTTTGACCCAGCAATATTGCTTCTAGGACTTTATCCCAAAGAGATCATAAAAAGAGCAAAAGGTCCCATACATAGAAATATATTTATAGCTGCTCTTTTTGTGGTGACAAAGAACTGGAAATTGGGGGGTTGTCCATCAAGTGCAGAATGGCTGAACAAGTTGTAGTATACAAATGGAATGGAATACTGTTGTGCTATAAGAAATGATGAACAGGAAGACTTAAGAGGGGCTTTGAAGGACTTGAAACAATGCTGAGTAAAATGAGCAGAACCAGGAGAACATTGTACACAGTATCAGTCACAGTGTGTGAGTACTGTTTCTGGTAGAACTAGCAACTCACAGCAATGAAAAGACCTAAAATATTCCCTAAGGACCCTTGAGGCAAAATGTCATCCATATCCAGAGATAGAACTATGGAATCTGAATGCAGAATAAAGCAGAATATTTTCTTTTGTGTTATATTATGTTTGGCTTGTGAAGTGGAGTAACATATCTTTTTTAATTTCCTGTAATCAGAATTAACTATTTTACCTCCCATAATCCTCTCAAGATAGAGAATCAATTAAGGAAGAGTAACAGGCATGCCTTGCCACTGTTAAGAATACATAGTATAACTATATCATGGATTGAGCCAGCTTGCATGCATTGGGGACATTCTCGAATTCTCTTCAGCATCAGAGGGGTAAAATCAAAGGAGGCTCCTAAAAAGAAGCAATCATTCAATCACCAAGCATTTAAGAACTTCTATGTGCCAAGTAATCTGTTAAGTGTTAGAGTTAAGTGGTCTGGGTACAAAATCTTATGCTGAGGAGACTGCAATGGAGAGAGAGAGAGAGAGAGAGAGAGAGAGAGAGAGAGAGAGAGAGAGAGAGAGAGAGAGAGAGAGGAGAGAAAGGAGAGAAAGGAAAGGAGAGAAAGGAGAGAAAGGACAAAAAATATATAGAGTGTAAATGGAAGGTAAATTCAGAGGAAAATTTGAGTGGTGGGGAGGAGATGTGGAGGAAAACCTTGTGCAGAAATTCCCTAAAAATATATCCTCAGGGCCAGATGGATTCACAAGTGAATTCTACCAAACATTTAATGAACAATGTGTGTGTGTGTATATATATATGTATGTGTATGTGTGTATACATATATACATAAACATGCATGTGTGTGTATATATACATACACATACTCACATACATATACATACATATATATTCTCTCCAACTATTCTAATACTGAGAAAGGTCTCATGAGTTACAAATATCATCTATCCACATAGCAATGTCAACAGTTCAACTTTTAGAAGTCCCTTATGATTATTATTTCCTGTTTACCTTTTCATGCTTCTCTTGATTCTTATATTTGAAAGTCAAATTTTCTCTTCAGCTCTGGTCTTTTCAAAAAGTATGTTTAGAAGTCCTCTATTCCATTGAAGTTCCATTTTTTCCTCTGACGTATTATGCTCAGTTTTTCTGGATAATAGATTCTTGGTTTTAATCCTAGTTCCTTTGACATCTGGAATGTCATATTCCAAGTCCTTTGATCCCTTAGTGTAGAAGCCTCTAAATCTTGTATTATCCTGATTATGTTTACCCAATACTTCAATTGTTTCTTTCTGTCTGCTTGGCTACAATATTCCTAGAAATTTTTCTTTGGGGATCTCTTTCAGGAGGTGATCAGTGAATTATTTCCATTTCTGGAAATATCTAGAAAATTCTAGAATATCAGGGCAGTTTCCCTTGGTAATTTCTTGAAAGATGATATCTAGGCTTTTTTTGATCATGGCTTTCAGGGGGTCCTTTAATTTTTATATTTCCTGGACCCATTTTCCAAGTCTGTAGTTTTTCCAATGAGATATTTCACATTGTCTTCTATTTTTTTCATTCTTTTGACTTTGCTTTTAATTTCCTAATTTCTCATAAAGTAATTAGCTTCCATTTGCTCCATTCTAATTTTTTTAATATTTTCTTCAGTGAGCTTTTGGATCTCTTTTTCCATTTGGCCCATTCAGCTTTTTAAGACATTCTTCTCCTTCTCCTTATTGTCTTTTGGGACCTCTTTTGCCATTTGGGTTAGTCTAATTTTAAAGGTGTTATTTTCTTCAGCATTTTTGGGGGTTTCCTTTAACAAGCTGTTGACACACTTTTCATGATTTTCTTGCATCACTCTCATTTCTCTTCCCACTTTTTCCTATGCTTCTCTTACTTGGTTTTCAAAATCATTTTTGAGCTCTTCTATGGCCTGAAACCAATTCATATCTTTCTTAGAGATTTTGGATGCCAGGGTGTAATAACAAGGAACCTGACATAAACAGCAGGGTCTGCTGTACATGTTAGATCTGCTTTTCTTAAAGGAAAGTAAATTTTGAGCGATCAACAATCTGCTTTAATCAAGCATATATATCATTCACTTAGTTCAGGGAAAAAATCAATACCCTGAACTTCAGAGAAAATACAAAGGGAAATAAAGAACAACAGACAGGTATTGCAACTGTCTGACAATAAGCAATACATATATCACAGATCAACTGACAGATCCAACTGTCTGATCATTACATAAAAATCAACAGATGGTTCTTCCATTTGACTGACCACAAGGAATACATACCTAGTTACCAGGGAGAGAAGAACCAATATCTGGGTTTTCAAAGCTGGGGCCGGGGGAGAGGCCCTTAGTGGCTGCCCAGAGGCTCGACCAAATAAACACTTCCAATGAGGAAGTGTTCAAGGCTGAAAATAAAACCTCACCTCAGAGTATTTATATATTTTTCAGAACCAGAGGTCATGATAACTCTTGATGATTGGTGCCTCATGAGAAATTAATGAAAGTTTGGGCTTTCCTACAAAAGAAATTTCCCCTAATAAAACTTCCTTTAATGAATGGGCCCATTAATGGTTGGGGTATTTCTTTAACTCTCATAGTTACCATTACAAGGAGCTATGGCTTTGTTGTCTTTTTTTGGCTGCATATTTTGATCTTCCTCATCACCAATGACATAAGAAAATACCTCTTCACTGAGAAAGTAAGAATTTATAGTCTGTTTCTTTTTCCTATTTGCTCATTTTCTCTCTAATTACTTGAGTTTTGAGCTTTGTTAAGTGGAGGCCACTGCTGCTACCCTAGGGCTGGGGCTGGGACTAGGGCTGGGGTCAGACCAAGCTCCCTTCTCAAACAGTTGTGAGATCCTCCCCACTGATCTTTGAAGCTGTTTTTTAGCATTTCTGTGTTGAGAAATCTGGGATCCACAGCAGTCACCAGCAATTCAGTACAGCAAGGCCTGCTCCCACTCTGTCTATGCTGGCAAGGCCCATGCCAAACTATGCTCTGCTCCCTTTCTGGTGCAATAGACTTTCTGTCGACCCTCGAGATTTTCTTGGGCTAGAAATTTGCTTCAGTCTGTCATTTTGTGGTTTCTGCTGCCCTAGAATTTTTTTAGAGTCATTTTTAACAGGTTTTTTGAGAGGTTGGGGGAAAAGCTGCAGCAGGTCTCTGTTTCTACTCCACCATCTTGTTCCAGCCCTACTGATTGATTTTTAGAAATGGATATAGTCAAGAATATTGTGTTCTAGGAGAAGTCAGAAGGCTAGGGTCACTGTATCATTGAGAATATATAGTATAACAAAGGTAGAAACATCAAAAGATATGGGAGATGAAAGAGTATGGAGTCAGTTGAGGATGCCACTTGGGTTGTGAGCATGATTAGGAAGATAATGGCATTCTCAACAGTGATAGTGCTGCTTAAGAGAGGAAGATTTGAGAGGAAAGGGTAGAGATTTCTTATTTGGACAAGTTGAGTTTGAGATTTTCCATGGTACATCACTCCATAATACCCCTGAGGAATGACTTCAGTTGTAGACTGGGCTTATATGCTTCTCAGAAGTGATTTCTTTTTCATTCTTCATAGCATTTTAAACCATTTGGACATAATAGAGTTGTTTATAGATAATAAACCCAGATTAGTTCCTGACTTCTACCCTAGCAGCCTTCTCGTGCTCGCAATACCTTTTTATCTTCCCACTCCCCCACTAATGTATTCAATCCCAGAACCTCCATTTGAGAAAGTACCCACACCAGCCATGCTCACTACAAACGTGGCCTAGAATATTACTCCTTGAAGTACTTTTCAATCTAGACCCCTATTGTTTGCTTTCCCAAACCCACCCCTCATCCCTGTTTTTGCTCTGCAGCTTCCTCCTGTATATTGTCTTCTCCCGTTAGAATGTAAGTTCCTTGGGTGCAGGAACTCTTTTTCCTCTTATTTATACTCTCAGACACAGTGCCTGACACGTGGTAAGTGCTTAATAAAACATTCTATCCATTTAACTCTCTGTTTGTCTATCTAGCTACTAAGTGTGTGTAGCTAGCTATTTGCTATTAGTTTTTTTTTTGTATTGCTAAAAAATTCAACACTAGTGACATTAGAAGAACTAGGGTTTGCCTGAACTTCTAATAACTAGTTTATGACTTTCCATTTTTATCTTTTTTTTCCTATCTTCACCTTTCTGCACTCCAACCCCCAACCAAATTACACTGGTCTTCCCTAAAACATATCTCACTTCACTTTTGTTCATATTATTCCTTATGTCTGGTATGTCTTCTCATATAAGCCCATAGAAATCTTATTCCTGAAAGCGCAAGACAAATGTCATTGACTTCATGAAAGATAGTATAGCATAGTGGACAGAATGATGGCCCAGGAATCAGGAGATCAGAGTTCCAATCCCATCTTAGATCCTTATTAGCTAACAACTCCTAGGCAAACCGTATAAATCTCTCAGATCCTTAGTTTAATCATCTGTAAAAGATGGATTATTATACTTGTTCATCTTACACCACAGGATTATTGTGAACAAATTACAAAAAGATGGAAGGTATTATTCAAGGAGAATTTCCTCAAACGCTAAATTGAAAATGATTTCTGCCTACTCTGATTCCTGACAGTCTTTGTATACCCCTTAAACACTTATCCTGTTTTCCATTTAATAATAGAAAAATGGATTCCTCCTACCATTAAGAAGATTATCATCTAGGAGGAGAGAAAATACATATATAAATAACTCTAATATTAAGTAAAATAAGATGCATGTGCAGGAAAGTTACAAAATTCTGTGTATGGCCCAAGGGACCTAGGAGAAGATGGTATTTGAGTTGATTCTTAAAGAAAGTGGGACACTTCATATAACAAAATGCATCTACATTTTGGATGGTGATAAAATGCTTATGAAAGTAGATAAAATGTGATAATTTGTACTACTATGTGATGACTGCCAGTTGTCATTACTTATGCTACATGTAATTA